>JACVVK020000294.1:440000-535000 GCA_018292915.2 Batillaria attramentaria
TGGGAGTGATTTCCCTTGAAAACAAAAGCAGACGTTTTTTCCCGGGGGAATTTCGGTCACACCTGTCAACAACATCGTCTCCTCCAAAATCAGGGTATGGTATTATTTTGTTATGCTAACAACATTATACAGCTTAGCGAGGCGTTTCCAAATAATTAAAAGCTCTTGAACATTATGCAGCGCGAAATTAACGTCTGCTGTAAAGGACGTTAAACACCCAAACACCCACGTACTTTCTCTTTCGTGTAGTTTACAAATAAAGCTGATGGCCACTAATGAGAATTGACTCGGAAAACTGATAATCGGTAGGCCTAGAGCATCAGAATCGGTTCCGAAAGCTGTCCTGCAAAGGTATACACACTAAAGAGAGAGAAAACAATTATATTATCATAACCAACTTGCTGCAATGATACTATATACGAGGATCTTTGCTTGCTGCGAAGCTGATGAAAAGATTGCATTCTTTTAAGAGTATAAATGATCCTGTGAACAGGCGATAATTAAGAAAGTCACTGTCAGCAGCTACGAAGGCACATTTAGAGATAGGTAGAAAATGCTATGTAGTAAGCAATGACTGAAGTTTAGAATCAATTAGCAAAGACGCACCAATTGACATAAAGAAATGACGTTACCGACGCCGGAGAGATAAAACTTGATGCAGCTACAAAGAAACTAAAACCAGGGTACGGTATTATTTTGTAATGCTCACATTATACAGCTTAGCAAGGCGTTTCCAAATAATCAAGTGCTCTTGAACGTTATGCAGCGCGAAAATGATTAAAGTCTGCCGTAAAGAACGTTAAACACCCGAACACCCACCCCTCTGCTGTACGCCTGTACTTTATCTTTCACGTGGTTTACAAACAGCTGACAACGCTCTCTGAGAACGCTACAGGTATGACATATTGTCTTTGGTTTCAGGCATTAATAACAGAAAAGATGAACGTTGAGGCAGTTTCTTTGTAGCTGCATCAAGTTTTATCTCTCCCGCGCCGGCAATGTCTTTCCTATAATGTCAGTTGGTTATGACCATTAAAATAATTAATTAAATACATAAATTTCTCTCTCTCTCTCTTTCTATTTATACCTTTGCAGGACAGGTTTCAGAACCAGCTCTGATGCTTTACCGTTTATCAGTTTTCCGTTCTCAATAATGATCATCAGCTTTATTTGTAAACTACACGAAAGAGAAAGTACGTGGGTGTTTGGGTGTTTAACGTCCTTTACAGCAGACGTTAATTTTGTGCTGCATAATGTTCAAGAGCACTTAATTATTTGGAAACGCCTCGCTAAGCTGTATAATGTTGTTACCATAACAAAATAATACCGTACCCTGGTTTTGGAGGAGACAATGTTGTTGACAGGTGTGACCGAAATTCCCCCGGGAAAAAACGTCTGCTTTTGTTTTCAAGGGAAATCACTCCCACGCACAATAATCTCCGAGCCATGCTAAAAATTCACTGTGCCGGTGAATTTGACAGAATTCCTCGCTTCTGTGCACATTGTGAAATAGCACGGGGACCTCAAAGTTGTTCGCAATTGTCCACTTTCCTTGTCACCGAGTATTTTAATGTTTTTCCTTCTTAGCTATTACTTATCTCGGCTCGGTCTCGGTTAGCCCGACTTGGCCGTGGTTGCGGGGGCCTAGTGTTAACGATTCGGCCCCCGGTACGGGGATGCAGCGCACCAGTTCCTTGATATCCTACTGACTGATTTCATTTGACATTACCATGACACGTAAACCTGCAACCACACAGGGACTATATACTAACAGAAAATTGAACACTGTAACGCTGATGTCACCCGGAAGACGTTTTTCTCTGAACAAACATCGAACACGACCGAACGAACACGGTTGTTTCTTGTGTGACATGCGGCTCCCACGTGTCTTTGCTCTAATAAATAACTCGACAGCGCTGATTGGTGGCTATATTTAGCGACTTTGTCGATCGGCGTGTGGTACACTGAGGTATGCAGGAAACGTTAAGCCTGCTCTTTGACTGGGCACAGCGCGCGAAACACACATGTGCACGTCACAGTCGTTGCGCTCGGTGTGTCTACTAACTACAAAACTGAACACAGCTGTGCTCGGTGACAAACCGATTGAAGATGCACTGTCCGCCATGTTTGCGCACCGACTGACTGACGTAGTACAGCCAGTCAGAATCTGTTGTGGAAACCACAGTCACAGTTGTGGCTATTTGAAACTGATCCAGGTTACTGTGATGACGCCACAGCGGCGGAAACCCCCAAAATCACAACTGTGTCACAACTGTGGACAGCACTGTGGCGCTCCGCAGTGCCCAATTAAGAGCCGGCTTTAGGCCAAAGAAAGTCAAATTTCTCTGCTTTTAGAAGCCGCAAAGTCACGAAATGATCGTAGCGGCGAAAAGGAGCATCTATTCACGTGGCAAACAGCTTTGTAAGCGGCACTCAGTTTTTTTCCACTCAGAACTTCGCGGCCATTACGAACATAGAGACTTTAAATACCAGGACCCGTATGTAAAAGTCGGGGTTAGGGAGTTGAGCCCCGGGTTAGAGTCTAACCTCAAACTAAACTAGCTCTAGGCTGAATTTTCTGTTGTTTTTTGTTTCAAATCAGGAAGCGGGCCCATTCCAGCAAGATACCTATGCCGTTATAGAATGATGTTTTGTCTTTCTTTCTTCGCTTCCTTTTTTTAAATTTAATTTTGTTTTGGGGTTTCTTTTGTCCTAATCTGGGTTAATCTGGGTTAGGCCCGTAGCCGTGGGTTAAATTAACCTCGAGTTTTACGTACGAGCCTTAGGGGGTTTTAATTTTCGCCGTGGCGTCAGTACTATGACGTACATGAAGCAGTGGTACCCATAACAGTATCCAGGCGTGGTCAGGTAAAGCCGTTTCGCTTCAGTTACCCCCCACCTGATCGTGGCCGGAGATGAGATCTATTATTAACACTTACACTACTTTATTATCTCCGCGCATAAGAAATCCACGGCGCAGCCTTTTTCACTGTCCTTGCGGGAATGTAGGCATAGCGGATCTACCCAAACATTGAAAGAAAAGAAAAGGAAAAACCTGCAGCCGTGCGTGTCGGCGTTCATTGACGCATGTCTCTTCACGAGAGGAAGCTTAATACGTCACGCGTCAAACTGTTAACTGTCAGTCTACAAAGGGACATTGTGTGTGGGATTTGCTTGAAGTTGTAAAGTCAGTCTTGCGTATGAGTGATATAGCTGGAAAAGTTACTGCGCATATCGGCTGCAGGCATAAATTTATGGGTTTTCTATATACACCGGAGAGAGAGAGAGAGAGAGAGTGTGTGTGTGTGTGTGTGTGTGTGTGTGTGTGTGTGTGTGTGTGTGTGTGTGTGTGTGTGTGTGTGTGTGTGTGTGCAGCCTCAAACTGCTTAGACCCAGGGCACTTCCAGCCTCAAGCTGCTCAGACCCAGGACACTGCTAACATAAAGCTACACTGACCCTGGGCACTTCCAGCCTCAAACTGCTTAGACCAGGGGCACTTTCAGCCTCAATCTGCATTGACCCGGGGCACTTCCAGCCTCAAGCTGCTCAGACCCAGGACACTGCTAACATAAAGCTACACTGACCCTGGGCACTTCCAGCCTCAAACTGCTTAGACCAGGGGCACTTCCAGCCTCAAACTGCTTAGACCAGGGGCACTTCCAGCCTCAAACTGCTTAGACCAGGGGCACTTCCAGCCTCAAACTGCTTAGACCAGGGGCACTTCCAGCCTCAAACTGCTTAGACCAGGGGCACTTCCAGCCTCAAGCTGCTCAGACCCAGCGCACTGCTAACATAAAGCTACACTGACCCTGGGGCACTTCCAGCCTCAAGCTGCAATGACCCGGGGCACTTCCCGCTGGGGAGTACGTTCAGCGTGTTAGACAGGCTTCGAAACTTGAATTGTGTAGGCCACTCAGGTATGGCGTGATTTCTCGAAAACCGCGATTTCGTAAGAGCGGGAAGATTCCAAAGAGACCGAAGTACAGTGACACGGATGTACTCGTATAAATGAATATTCATTGAGTATGCGTAATCTGAGCGCAAATGTTTCGTTGCCCTTCCTGGTAAAACTGCGTTTCAAAACAGCTGCAAAATAATAATTGATGGGCTGCGTTCAGTCTGTGCGTGCGTGTGGGTGTGTGCGTGTGTGTGTGTGTGTGTGTGTGTGTGTGTGTGTGTCTGTGTGTGTGTGTGAACGAACGCGCACGCCTCTCTCTCTCTCTCTCTCTCTCTCTCTCAGCTGATGACTCACTCAGACCCACTCGCGCGTCAGCTCACAGCTGACAACAAACCGATCTGTACCCGGATTTCGTAATCATGCAGCCACCCCGTTTTTTTCACAGCTGTCCTCGCCTACTTCTTGCCGCCAGGACTTCACTCCTCTGCCTACCAGTCATTGGGACAATTAACCTTCTATGTGTTCTCTCATCCAGTGTCACCTGTCTCTCAGTCTTAGTACTCAGGCATTCTAAATGTTAATTGGCTTCGCGCTCATGACTGACTGTCTTGCGAAACCTTATACAGGGTGGGTAAATGCTCTTGCTTTGTGATACGTTGTGTCGTGAAGATACGTAGGTAAAAACGCACTAATAACCACTCTAGCTTGCTATTTAGACTTGTATATGACGGGGGAGCCGGGGTGGCCGAATGGTAGAGCGTTGGACTTCTAATGCTCGGGTCGTGAGTTCGTATCCGGGCTGGGGCCAAATATTTGTGCTGGCTTTTTCATCGTTGCTCCGTCTTTGATATCACCCGTATGTGGTGGAGAAGGACGTTAAACCCCCCAAACACCCACCCACCCTTGTATCTGACGAAGTTTAAGTTTGTGCGGCATGTTTTATGCATCTGCTACACTCATAAGGGACTGGCGCACCTTTATGCACTGCAGCAGGCAAAGCTCTTAAAGTGGCTACCGGCATAATTTCGGCTGGGGCCAAATATTTGTGCTGGCCTTTTCATCGTTGCCCCGTCTTTGATATCACCCGTATGTGGTAGAAAAGGACGTTAAACTCCCAAACACCCACCCACCCACCCACCTTGCCATAATTTCGGACTTTCGGAGAGATTTCAGTGTACAAACTTCAATCGATCGTGAGCGGTCTGATTCATCGCGACCGATTCTGGTGGTGGTGGGGGGGGGGGGGGGGGAGGGGGAGATTTTAAAGCATATCTAGGGTGTCATGCGTAGGGTTATGTTTAATAGGAATAAATCAGCATTTTCTTTGAAATCCGTAATGATCTGTGCTGTGCAGCCTTTGAAGCACTGACTCCGTCCTGGCAGTGCTACGATTCGGAGTAGCACCCGATACACCCGCAACCATTTTGACTGACTACCCATGCACCGTGATATGTACAGCGAGCCCAGCTGATTTTACGTTCCGTGTGTAGGCCAAGATTGAAAACTGACACGCCTTCTGCTAGCATTTGTTAACCTAATTTTCCTGAAAAGCTGGGGGTTGGGGTGTTGGCTCTTATCTGCTAATATGCAAGCCGCACGTTAGGCAAGGAAAATTCTGTATGATAGTAAATAAATTTTATGGCTTGATCTCTGACAGTACGTTGGCCTTGGCTTAAAACACACACACACACACACACACACACACACACACACACACACACACACACACACACACACACACACACACACACACACCGTGGCACACACACACACACACACACACACACACACACACACACACTTGCCCGTGGTCGACAGTTTTCAAACTAAACTTACCAGTGTCACTTTTACATAATTATTCAGGCCTTTGATATAGGTTACTTGACAACTTCAGCAACAAAATCCACACACCACACACACACACACACACACACACACACACACACACACACACACACACACACACACACACACACACACACACACACCGTCAGCGCCTTTTCAAAGTCTCAATACGTATGAGAGGCATACAACAGTGCGTGTGGAACACTTTTCATCAAATGCGCTGAATCTGTACATCAGAATCAGTCACTTGGGTCACAGTATAGCAAATGAGACCGTTGCGGTGACTCTGGTCAGCGTATAAGTTGTTGTAGAAGTGTACCGCGTACTGAGCACACGACATTATTTGGTTGCGGACTGAGGACCAGCCAGACGCCGCCGATTGGTTGCTATTTTTATCAGCCTTTTCGGAGTCCAAGTCTGAGCAAAAATGGATCGTAGGCTCAAAGAGAGTCGTATTTCTCTTCTATTAGAAGCCACAAATTCGCGAATACGGTCGCAATGACCAAATGAAACATCCCTCTATGTGGTAAACAACCTCAGAGCTTCGAAAGCGGCAGTTTTCCATCTCAGCGGCGTTAGGGACATAGAGGCTTTAAATTCATTATCTTGACGTGAGAGGGCAGTCGGTGAAAACAGGCACACTACAGTTCGGGAGCATGCCTGCCCGCTGGTTTTGCAGGGGCGGACCTAGGTATGCGCTATTTGCGGAATATATTTTGATTGCAATGAACAAGCAAAACGTCCTTGGCACTGAACCGGCAGTCGCTTAGCGTTGGCAAAAGTTGGCGCCTTTCTGCCGCTGCAAAACCTACATGTACAAAAAAAATTGTAAAAAGCTGTTTGCAGTGCCAGCAGGATTGCAAGCGTGTTTAAAAAGGAGAAGATGGCTCAGATGGACAGAGGACAGCGGGCAAAACAACTGTACTCTAAAAAGTAACGACAAACGGCTAAAATACCTTTTTCGGGGAACTTGTTGATAAAATATCATTATTATAGTCATTATTACCATTATTAGCATCAAAAGCATCATTATCATTACTGTCATGACTATCATCATTATCATCATCATTGTCGTCGTAGTTGTCATTATCGAGTCGTTGTCATTATCGTTGTCATTATCATCAATATTACCATTATCATTATTATCATTATCATCATTATCATCATTATCTTTATTATCATTATCATTATTATCATCATCATTATCATCATTATCATCATTATCATCTTTATCATTATCATCATTATCATCATTATCATCATCATTATCATTATCATCATTATCATTAATTAATACAGAGACATCCACCGAGAGTATCTCGGTTCAGTCAAAGAGATACCTCACCCTCATCATCATCCATAACAAAAATTGCCCCAGTTTCCGAGCCCTCCATGATTCCACCCATGACCTGGGAGAAATACTGCTGAAGCTGGCAAGGAATTAGGGCAGGGTACAAATTGAAAATCTGTGTGACACCGGCCCCCGTAGTGTAGTGGTTAGCACTTCGGACCATGGACCGGGAGACCCGGGTTCGAATCCCAGCCGAGGCAAGCGGGATTTTTCCTACCTAGGTCGGCTCCTACCCAGAGCGGGTGTGCTATGGGCCCAGTGGGGAGGCTGTTGCCACACAGCCGAGCTTCACCCACTTCACGGGTGCGACTTTGGGGGTGCTTCCCTTGGTATGACTCGTCTTATAATGTGGATGATTACATGGCCGGCACCGCAGGTGCCGTAGTTCCCGGGCCTGGTTAATGCCGGGATATTTATGACAGGAAGCGTGGAATGCGGCCCTGTCCCGCAGTCCCAAACCACACGGACCTCCATAGCATCATCTTACCATCATCCTCATCTCCACCATCATGCATAATAAAAAATTGCCCCAGCTTTCGAGCCCTCCGTGGATTCCACCCATAACTAGGGAGGAATACCACTGGAGCCGGCAAAGAGTTGTGGCAGCAAAAAAAAAACCAAAAAAACAAAAAACAACAAAAAAAACTGTGTGACAACAGACTGACATACAGCACCAGCATGTCAGTTTTCCTTTTTCTTCTTCTTGATTCGTTGGACTTTCACGCCTGGTAACAGGACTCCAGCCATGCTGTTATTCACACTTGCAATGCTAATCCGATAGAAGTTCTTTCCTTAAAGTGCATAGGGATCAGCTAACATTGAATTTCATTCCCGGGTAAAACACACACACACACACACACACACACACACACACACACACACACACACACACACACACACACACACACACACACACAACGGACAAAGCGGCATGCTAGGACGACATTAGACCTTACGAAAGCTAAAAGTGCTGAACTCGTTTTTCTAGATATTCTTTTTCCGAAGTTGTTATGGAGTCAGTCGGCTGACACGTTCACACACACACACACACACACACACACACACACACACACACACACACACACACACACACACACACACACACACACACACACACACACACACACACACACACACAACGGACAAAGCGGCATGCTAGGACGACATTAGACCTTACGAAAGCTAAAAGTGCTGAACTCGTTTTTCTAGATATTCTTTTTCCGAAGTTGTTATGGAGTCAGTCGGCTGACACGTTCACACACACACACACACACACACACACACACACACACACACACACACAAACACACACACACACACACACACACACACACACACACACACACACACACACACACACACACACACACACACACACACACCGTGGCACACACACACACACACACACACACCGTGGCACACACACACACACACACACACACACACACACACACACACCGTGGCACACACACACACACACACACACACACACACACACACACACACACACACACACACACACACACACACACACACCGTGGCACACACCCACACACCCACACCGTGGCACACACACACACACACCGTGGCGCGCGCACACACACACACACACACACACACACACACACACACACACACACACACACACACCGTGGCACACACACACACACACACACACACACACACACACACACACACACCGTGGCACACACCCACACACACACCGTGGCGCGCACACACACACACACACACACACACACACACACACACACACACACACACACACACACACACACACACACACACACACACACACCGTGGCACACACACACACACACACACACACACACACACACACACACACACACACACACACACACACACACCGTGGCACACACACACACCGTGGCACACACACACACACACACACACACACACACACACACACACACACCGTGGCACACACACACACCGTGGCACACACACACACACACACACACACACACACACACACACACACACACACCGTGGCACACACACACACACACACACACACACACACACACACACACCGTGGCACACACACACACACACACCGTGGCACACACACACACACACACCGCACACACAGACGGAACACAGCACAGCACAGCACAGCATTTAGTAAAACCAGTTTGAACCAGTGGAGGCGCCGAGGTGTGTCGCTGATCAGTGTTGTTGTGTGTGTGTCATGGTCACAGTCATAGGCTGCGGTTCAGGTTTTGACGACAGACTATGTAGGTCGTGACTGACGCGACAGTGTTATGTCGCAATGTCTTCTAGTACCGCGGGTAGTGCTGGGCCACTTGCCATAGTAACGTTCTCTGGCCCGCCGGCCACGGTCTATTTACTGCACGCGACTGCCGAAGTCTGCTGTCCTACTACGCTTGACTGAACACAGACTGCACAAGTACATGGCAGACTTCAGCAACACTGAGAGCGAGAGCCTTCCGTGAAATGTTAATTAGTTCTCTCTCTCTCTCTCTCTCACACACACACACACACACACCCCTATCAACAGCTATCGACAGCCATCTCAGTCGAGTCACTGCACACTGGCACCCCCTCCCCCCCTCACACACACACACACACACACACACACCCCCCTATCAACAGGGGTGAGTGAGTTTTTAGGGCTTAAAGCCGCGCGAGCCACAAAGACTAATTCGCGGCTGAGTGTGCCTGCACTACATGAAAAAAACAAAAATGTAACGTTGGACATAGGATGCAGACTGGTCTACGGGGCAATATAAACCTAGGACATGCAGGAGACGCTGCACCTTCATGCTAATTTCTCGAACTCCCGATTACAAAAAAGCGTAGAAAACAAATAACAATTACAACTGGGTAAAACAAAGATAAATACTAAGCGCATATACAGCAAATATTGCAACTTATCATCTCCTAGGCGCAATAAACCAGTCCGCAGTCCCTATCAACAGTCATCCCAGTCGAGTCACTGCACCCCCTCCCCCCCCCCCCCGCCAACTCCCCCCCCCCTCCCCCGACCTGTCTTGCAAACTGAAGACACTGTGTAGGTGCGCAGTGTAGTGACACCAGCGCCGGCCGGTTTACCTGAACTTCTTAGTAAGACGGCCTTGACATTACCCCGCCACCTGACTCAGTGCACACGACCCGGTCGTGAGCGGGGAACTGGCAGCTAACGTTCCTCACTTCTGCGGTCATTGTATCCTGCAGTGAATTTCACAATCATTTCTAGGGCAGCGATGTCATAGTGTCGATGAGACGAGCAACCTATGGGTCAATCGGCCGGCAGAAAGTATTATCTAACCTAAGATTGTCGAGTTGATGCCGCTCTTGTTTCTTCCAAGCAAGACGTCATTCACGGACTTTCATTAAAAACGACGTGGATTATAATGCAATTTGAAAAGATTATGCAATTTATATTTTGCTTCCGGATACTTTTACAAAATACCAAGCTGAGAAGAAACTGCTCTGTAGTAATTTGTACTAATGCTCACATAGTCTGCGTCACAGAAATCAGTATAGAAATTATCTAGAGGTGGGTGGGTGTTTGAGAGTTTAACGTCCTTTTCCACCACGTAAGGGTGATATCAAAGACAGGACAACGAGAAAAAGACCAGCACAAATATATGGCCCCAGTCGGGAGAAATTATCTAGAAATATATTAGTATCCAGTCTAAGCCGGAATAAAAATTTCCTCTCATCCAGTCGTGAAACCAGTTAGCAGCTGCATACGTGATTGGCTTCCCTTTTTTATGTTGTTTCCATAGTAATGGAAACAACATCATAGGACGGGCTAAATTTTCCACGTTCATGGGCAAGCATCTGTGGTACAAACGCACGTCACTGCCGATCTCCCGCAGAGACGATTTTGCAAGTGTAACTCTGACAATGACGTAAGAAAACATGCGTCATCGACGCTGGCATGTATGGTCCGCCGAACGCACTTCTCCTCCTCAGTGAGTGCCGTCTGTGCGGATGTGTGTGCGTGCGTGCGTGCGTGCGTGCGTGCGGCTGTGTGTGTGTGAATTGTGTCCAGGCCCGTTTCTTCGAAAATACTTAACCGAATGGCTTCAAATTTGGGGTATCCAAATATATCAAAATGTTACATTAGACGATTCAAGCGTGTGATGATTGCTTAAGTGATTTGGGAGTTATCGCCCTTTTGAGACAAGTTGGTTGTCTTTCGTGTTCAGGCGTAATATTTATTTAAATCACTCAATTGTTTGGCAGTAGATAGCTTGAATACGGACACTGAACAGAGTCACTACTAGAAAATGGTCGCTCTTATAGTTTTCATGTAAACCGAGCCTGAGTTGACATTGCATGTGAACCCAGTTCAGATGCCTATTTCTCCGAAAATAATGAACCGATCAATTTCAAATTTGAGGTTTATAAATGAATCAAGATTGTTGAATAGAAGGCCCGATCCAGGTACGATTGCACACTTGATTTGCGAGTTATCGCCCTTTTCAGAAAAAGTGGCTTTCTGGCGTTTAAAGGCGTAATATTTACCTAAACCACTCCATTTTTTGGACATAGATAGCATGAATACGGACTCTCAAATAAATGAATTTTGGAGGTTGTTGCTTTTATACTTTTGGCGTAAGCCGTACCTGATGAAAGTGCTGGTGAACACACTTTAGATCTCAAAATCGCTCCTACTATACATAGATAATGAGCCTGGGGTGCCATAAAAAATATGCAAAAAAAAATAGAAAAATTCACTGCAGCCGTTATCGTCAGTTGACTCGAAAATTTGTACTCACAGCACATTTCCTCTACAAGCCACACGCCTCACAAACATCGAAAAAGAGACGCACGCGCACTGACGTAAAGTAAGTGCGTCATGTTTGATTGACGTGATGCTGTTTTTTCTTGGGGGGTGTCTCGCCACTTTCTTTCCGAATTCCTCTGTTTGGAGACGTGGTGTATTTTACTTCTACTATGTCGCCATCTTCGTGCAATCGCAGAGAAGACACGGGATATAACAGAATACAACTCCAATACTTTATGAACAGAATATGCACGGAGAACAAATTCATGAAAGAAGAAGAACCCAGAACGCTGTGCAGGGCTGCTTACGTACTGAACAGGTCAGATCCATCGCAGAAAAGGCACGCGCGCACTGACGCAAAAGGCAGTATCAGCGTCATTTTTCCGACGTCATGTTTGATTGACGTGATACTGGCATTTCTTGGGGATGTGTCGCCACTTTTTGGACGTTCTCTATGTGTAGACGGGGAAAGCGGGAGTTTCATTGATGTAGTGTGCTTTGTTTTCCCACTGACTCTCACTCAATAGCATAGTAGAGTGAGAGAACACCACATAGGTCTCAATGGAGCACAAACGCGGCTCGCGCGAGTCTGTGTGTGTGTGTGCGTGTGCGCGTGCGTGCGTGCGTGCGTGTGAGTGTGAGCGCGCGCGCGTGTGTATGTCTGACATAACACATAGTTAGAAAACGTTCGCCGCGCAGACTTGTCTGTTAAACATATTGGGTTGGTATTAATTCGATCTTTACACTGCGCACGCAGCAGCAACACTTCAATTTTCATGGGCCTGCTTTCATTGCAAGAACTGTATCAAAGTTATTACGCCAAATGTATTATGCGTCATCCCAGTGAGGAAAAACGTCATAGATTTCAAAGAATACAACTTGACGTCTCTCTTCCAAAAACAAGATTGGGGTGACAGCCCGGTCAGTTGTTTCCATTCAGAGAGAGAGAGAGAGAGTGTGTGTGTATGTGTGTGTGTGTGTGTGTGTGTGTGTGTGTGTGGATACATGGCATTACAAAAGAACGACCGTGACGATAGCAGGTGATCAAATGGAAACAACATATTGGGCTGGTGGCCATCTTGTTTTTGTTTTTTTTGCCAGTGTTGCAATCGCCGTTTGGGATTTGAGGAAGCAAACTCTAGATCGGCATGTGACAGAGGGGGGAAACTGACAAGATTCTATGCATGGTCGCTGGTTGTATGTGTTTGTGTTAGACTATTTTTTAGACTTCTTTTGTGTGTGTGTATGTGTGTGTGTTTTCAGATAGTGTATTTTTTCAGACAGTGTATTTTTCAGATAGTGTATTTTTTCAGACAGTGTATTTTTGTCAGATAGTGTATTTTCGTCAGATAGTTTATTTAGTTCTGTACCCTATGCTCGAACATCTGTGCCACTTCTGCTAAAAGATGACAAAAGCCACACCACAGGCATGTAAACTACTCTTGATTCTTATTGCACTTTTAGGTCGTGCGTATGTATCCAGTGACAGGGAACGGCGGATCGAGTGGCAAGCGAGAAACTACGACAAACACACCAGCATCAGAGCTCACAACCGGCCGATGTCGCAAACCTCGCAGTAAAGCTGAAATGATCATTGTCGTACATTTTAGCACTAGCAGATGTACCCGGCTTTGCCGAGAAATCGCGCGATGCTAGATAATAAGAATCTGCAATGCGAAGTCGCCGAACTAAACAATGGAGTTACTTCCCGGGGACTGATAACCCCGCGTGGGATTACAGTATGTGCTTTGAAAACAAGTCGAACAGGTGGATGATAACAGTAATTTGCCGAATTTCTGAGACTGTTTTCAAGTCTCGCCAGATTATTGAGTTCCGGGGTTCCCCTATGTACAGCAACAAGTTTTGATCGCGATGTGACAACTCTAAATTTGTTTGGGAGCCGGGGTGGCCGAATGGTAGAGCGCTGGACTTCTAATGCTCGTGTCTGAGTTCGTATCCCGGCTGGAGCTAAATATTTGTGCTGGGTTTTTCATCGTTAACCCATCTTTGATATCATCACCCGTATATGGTGGGAAAGAATGTTAAACCCCCAAACACCCACCACACCCACTCTCTAAATTTGATTTTATGGCGAACACACAGACAGACAGACAGACAGACATTGTTTGTTTAGATATATTATTTAGATAGGCCGCACTCTACGCAGAGTCCGCAAACGTGACACGTGATACGAACTACAAAGTCTGGGGACGATGGCAGTTTACCCAACTCACGGGGTTTAATCAAAATGGATGGGAGTGCTTCAGGTGCTCACATTTTCTGCGACATTTTATTTTTCTGGTAGGCTGACTAGTGACTTTTGTACCCCCTAAAAATTCTGCGCACAGACTTGTGAGGAAATGATGCGTAGGGCAGGTGAAAGTGTTTGATGTTAAGAAGAATATAATTCAAAGCATGTGCTCATGTACTGACACTCAAAAGTGCACTCACGAATATTTCGCCGAAAATTTGTTGTGCAATCATTCTTTACGTGATCCAAGCAACACAAAATAACTATGCACCGGCCGTGACGTTTGAGTTCCAAAATGTTTGAAATGACGCACTTTCTGCGGTATTTGACTGATGGCGTCACTGGAGTGTGTTTTTGTGAACTCATAAACCACTGAGTGGGTTATGGGAAGTCATAACTCACACTTTCGCTCATTGTTTTCTTACTATTTTCGGACGTAAAGCACTCGTTGTTAACTCACTGAAAATATGCGCTGGCGAGTGGTGTAAAAAAGATTTCAGTCTCCGCACACAGGGTATCAGTGGCACGGCAGGTTACATTTACACAGCGCATTCGATGTCACTGGCATAGTGTATCGCCAAACAAGACGACAATGATCATTTCAGCCACAGTCAAACCTCCCCGCTGTCTCTGCAGCTGCGAACTCGCGACTGTACCCGACGAGAGAGAGGAGGTCTAAATATAACACACCTATCCAGCGTCATCGCTGACATATACCCGCACGCTGTGACGCAATTCGTGCGACAGAAAAAGACAATGCTCTGACATTTACCGTGTAGATGGAAGACTCTCTCTCTCCATGCGGATTAGATTTGGACCTTTTATCGGCAGGCAGGCGACGATCGACCGGCTGCCACAGAAGAGCAGACTTTAATAGCCCTAATTATTCACGTGCGCTCACTCGGTTTAATTAGCTTGATGACGGAACTTGGCACTCGTGACGTCAGTCAATAAAGCTATTTACTGATTCCGCGCACAATATACGGATTTTTAAAAAAAAATTTAAATACAAAATCCGACTTTGGTAGTGCGGTATTTACTGATGAATGAACTTATCACGTTGACTGACAAGCAAAAGAAAAAAAAATGAAATGACTTCTGCATAGGCGTTGAAAAGTTTGTCGATGTCAAAAGGAAGTTAGGTAAAACGACTTTTTTTCTCAAGTTGTCCTGCACCTACGGGTGACCTGTTTTCTTACCTACGTCACAGGACACAAACAAATCCTACACGAAATCCAATGTGCTGCGTATTCCTTTACATTTACGTCAACACTAACCTATCTTCGCGGAAAAACCTTCACATATTTTCTAAAAGTCTTTTCAACTGCTCAGTTGACTGACCGAATTATGGCCGCCCTGATGACGCGCGAGGAGTATCGTGATCCTGATCAATTTACGAAAACAAAGATTTTTCCCTCTTTCTGTTGACATCGGTTCAAAAACGGTTTCGAAATCAAGCACCTGTACATACGGACGTTTTCTGTGAGAGGATTATCGGGCCAAAAAGGAAAGCTGAGATGGAGGTCAGAAAAGGACAAAGGGCATGACTGGCGTTTTAAGCCCTAAATGTGAAAGATCCGGAAAAGAAAAATCAACAACAACTACAACAACAACAATAAAACACACGTTATTTCCGCTGGATAACGGGTGTTAGTCTTGCGTAACTTTTCCAAGGGAGCCGGTGTAATCGAATGGTAGAGCGTTGAACTGCCAATGCTCGGGGTCGTGGGTTCCTAATCCCGGCAGAGGCCAAATATTTGTGCTGACCTTCTGTGTTTTTTTTTTCTGTTTGTTTTTTCTTTTTCTTCTTCATCTTTTTCTCTTCTCTCTCCCCCCCCCCCCCCCCGTTTTGTTGTTGTTGTTGCTTTTCCGTTGCCCCGTCTTTGATATCGCCCATGTCTGGTGGAAAATGGCATTAAACCCTCGAACATCCACCCACATAACCTTTCTGGATATTGCATCGGTACTAGTTCATCTCATCAGTCCCCTTGCTCACGGAGTGCACTCAAAATGGGCGCGAGTGTTTCCAGTGCTACTCGGCTGTCAGTATGTCAGAGCGTTTCCAAACAGTAGCACCGGGCGAGTGTTTCCATTTTTACATTTGAGTAGCACCGGGTGTTTCCTACGGATTGCAGTCTGTCGACGTGAAATTAGGAGAGAGGCCCTTTATCAACCAAACGACGACTTCGACTACTGCAATACTGCATAGAGAGAGAGAGAGAGAGAGAGAGAGAGAGAACAGGAACAACTGAAGGCGTGGCTAAAGCCGAAAACATGCGCTCAGTCAGGTCAGTTTGAAAGTAGGGAAAGTAAGTAAAGCTGAGAGCACTCCCTAAATCTAGGAGATGAGTGCTTTGTATGCCATTGGACAAGTCCGCCTTATATTGGCTACAAGCCACAGTGGAGGTGTTGGTGGGTGGGGGGGGGTCTACCATCCTACCGCTGAAACGTCTGACAGATCTAAGGGTATGTCACCATTCATAGGGCCCCCATTCCCCTCCCACCGGGATGGCTTGTGAGAGCAATCATCGTGGACACTGACTTTCGAAGCGGTGAAGGCACCAAAACCACTCGATTTTTACGACAATGACCTTGCATCATCATCATCATCATCATCATCATCTAATCAATGATTCAGCGGACAACTGTCTGAAAAGAATCACTGAGACAAGCTGACCGATTAACAGTGCGATATCCGCCATGTAATGTGATCCTCAAGTTATGGAGTGGATCCGTAAATTTCCTTTATTACGCAAGGTGCCAAGCCACCGCCGAAGCACAGAAGTCACGTTTCTGTGTTGCAGAATCTGCCGGGATGAGGTGCGTTCAGCGGGCACTCTGTCTACGCAGTTGTATTTTGATCTGTCCTGCCCGTGTGTTCTGTTGTGTTGACAACGGGAGATATGCGCCACAGAGACAGAATCTTAGCGTTTTTACCTGGAGCTCCTGGTGATGTAATGAAAATGAAAATGGGGTGTCAACGAATATTAATAATAATAATAATAATTGTGCATTGTGTGGGCGCTTTTACCTAATTTCTGGAACTGGCTCAAAGCGCCGCGAGCTGAACCCAACACGCACGCTCACGTGAATCACACACATTCTCACACACCGACTGGACATGAACACATTACTATCACATGGTGCGACGGGTCAGCTCAGCTATTTAAGTTTCGGAATTTAGAATTGCATTTATTTTCAAACTATGATTTCGTGGGCTGAACATTTCCATAAATTGAAATAAAATAAAATAAAAAGATAAGAAAGTGATGGTAACACAGTTAAAACGAAGGTCTACGTCATTCCGTGACAGTCAGTGTTGACCGCTGAACGCAGCCCCGGTGCATCTCGCAAACCGACAGAGAACGGCCTGATAGCTGGGACCGACCGATTGACACGCACCGAAAACACGGATCGATCTCTGGATCTGGCCTAGCGGAACTGCTAAGGGCTCGTTACCGTGTGTTATGTGGCGTCGGATAGCAGGCCTCAGACATGGACAGCAATTGTCGTACAAGGACGCAGAATTACGTCCATGTGCAGTCACATTGTTAGACGTTAACAATATTAAATTTGCCACATGCATGCACGCAACTCTAGTAGCTCAGTGGGAGGTAAGTAAGTAAGTAAACTCTGTCTCCAGGCTCTCTCTCTGTCTCTGTCTCTCTCTCCCTTTCCCTCTTCCTCCCCCCCTCCCCCCGTCACTGAGTCACACTATCACTGACCAATGAAATGGAGTCCACGTTGTCTGGAGTCCGCGGTGGCTCAACGGTGTGAGCGTTGGACTCGAGATGAAAAGGTCCCTGGTTTCGAATCCCGACAAGGCCAAAATTTGTACAGGCCTTTAGTTTCACGTTGCCCCGCTTCCACTGACTGTGAACTGGATATGTTTGTATAACTTGTCCATTACAGTTACGGAGGCATAAAATGTGGCCGACCGACCTTGGCAATGGCAGTCTGACTGGATTGAATAAGTCAGTGTTCAGCTGGACTGTACAGTTAGGGTAGCCATCCCTATCCCCCATAACCTGCCCCCTAGGGCCGTCTGCAATCACCTTGTTGTGGCGTGCACGATAAACTCCAACCAACCAACCAACCAACCAATCTGGCGCAACCTCCTCTTCCTCCGTCTCCTACGGCCGTTGTGACTGTGCCGTGCGCGTCAGTGTAGCTTGGCTGAGGAACGGGGAGATCGGGGGGGGGGGAGATCGGGGGGGGGGGGGGGAGATCGGGGGGGGGGGAGATCATGGGGGGGGGGGATCCAGTACCACTAAACAAGTGCAGCAGAGACTGACGTCGATTGCATGATTGACTAAAAGAAGCACTAGTTACCTAGACTGAATCAGTCTCACCTGGATTGAATGGCGTTCAACTGGACTGCCTAGTTAGGGTAGCTGCACATACCGGACCGACC
This sequence comes from Batillaria attramentaria, assembly GCA_018292915.2. Classification (NCBI taxonomy): domain Eukaryota; kingdom Metazoa; phylum Mollusca; class Gastropoda; family Batillariidae; genus Batillaria; species Batillaria attramentaria. Next base: position 458,561 of record JACVVK020000294.1, read on the forward strand.
TCAGTGCCCAATGGCCGGGGCGGTCTCCAATTACTTTTGTGGCGGGCACGTTAAACTCCAGCTAACCATTCAATCCGGCAATGCAGCTCATTAGTGTGTGTAGACTGCTGACTCAGTGAATCAAACCTGAAGTAATAACGGGAGCGATACTCTCTTTTCTTTTCTTTTTAATCCGAGCAGGCTGCCAACCTAAGTTCACCTGTACTGACTGACGCACTACGGCATAACTTCCTGAAACAAAGACCCGACGCCCTAGTTGTTCGTCTATGCGTGTTGGGTCATTCACTGACTCTATAACGCCTGATTACACGGGACATAAAACTGAACCGTGCACTGCTAGCTGGCAGGGCAAAATAAGAACAACAACAAAAACTGATATGAAGCCGGAAGCACTGAAAAGCATAAGACACTCAGGCAGAGAGAGCCGAGAGAGAGAGGGGGGGGGGGGGGGGGGGGGGTGGGGGGAGAGAACTGGCGGAGCAAAAAGACTGATATGAAGCCGGAAGCACTGAAAAGCGGCATATAACACTCAGTCCGGCAGAGACGGAGAGAGAGAGAGAGAGAGAGAGAGAGAGCAGCCGCAGCAGAAAATCTTGAGGAGGCGCAGCAAAAAAACTGAGAGTCCGGCAAATTGAAACCAGGGCACTTGCGTCATCACTGCACGGATCAAAGGATATTTTGCGAAGGCAGGTCACTGTAGGATCGCGGTCATACCGGCCGATCAGGATAGAGAGAGAGAGAGAGAGAAAAAAAAAAAATCTGATAATGCATGCCTGATGAAGATTGATACAGATAGAAATTTTTACAATGCATAAGCCAGTCCGGCAAAAGCAATTAATCATCTCTCTCTCTCTCTCTCTCTCAAGCTTCCAGCAGACTGGCGGTGGCCGACTGAGGCACTGAGAAGCAGGTCAATACTACTCATCACTGATTAACATCGGCGAATGTTTTGCCAGACTCCACAAGTCCTACCAGAGTGACGTCAATCAGCAGACTCACCCCCCCCCCCCCTCACCCCCACTCCCTGTCTGAATAACCCTGCAATTCTCTCCCTTTCAATCATTGATCGAACTCGGTTCACCAGGAGGCTGGCTTACTAAGGGGTGCCGCTCAGGCAATGCACGGTAGGCCGGCCAAGTCATCCCTGGTATATAAACTTGGCTAAGCTCTGCGGCTCGGCAGGCTTTCAGAGAGCATTTCGAAACGCACTGAGAATCTGCTACGTCAGTGTTGATCGACCATTACAGTGTGTTTTGAGTCTATTTATCCAGGTTTCAAACTGGTTTTGCAATCGTGACCCGTATCTCTGAGTGACGCAACACCCCCCCCCCCCTCCCCCCTTCCAACAAAACAAAGGCCACTAGTAAGGCGATCGATCGTACTGACTTTCCCCATCCAACAGCCTTGCTCTCCCACAAGGCACAAGTGGTATCGCCCGAAATTTCCTCGGCGCTGATTGGCTGGAAACCGAGGCTTATAAAGGAAGTATTCATTCTTTGCATACAGGGCCGCGTCACGCCGCGTAGTAAGGGGTGGAGTATACACTGCTCCGCACTTTGACGTAGACGATATTTCAGTGCGCGAGTCCTAGCAGGAAGAGCATACGAGTCTGTTGCACCGTACTGGACAAGACAAGCATCTCCAGTATGGAGAAAAAGTGTGTGCATCACAACAAACTTCTGTGCCGGAATCACGGAAAGGCGGAAAACGGGACTGTGTCTTCAGAGAGCCGCCCGAGAAGTGGAAGAGTTAGGCGCATGAAACTCTTTGTGAGCCCCACCACTGGGGGGTGCTTCGAAGTTTGCGTCTCTCCTCAGGAAACTGTGAGCGGACTGAAACAGACTTTGTCCAGGAAGTTCAAGATACCGCCTGGTCGGATCAACCTTCTCTTCAAAAACCGGTAAGCGGTCCTGTTTATTACTTTTCTCTACTTCTTTTTGTCCGTCGCTTCGTAGTGGCCATAGCAGGCGCTCCTCAGAGCCTACGTCAGCTGACGAGGCGGGAGCCGAAGAATGGCTGTGGTTTGACCCCGTGACCTCACGTTTACAGGGCACTCTCGGTCCGGGTCGTCATGTGGGGCGTGCGGAGTGTGGCGATCCCGTTAGGAAAACAGGGCTACGGCACACCTTTTTTTACCCCTGCAGTTTAGGATTGGGGGACCGAAGGTGGTGCAAACATTTTGAGTTTGAAGGCTGCCTACAGCTTTACCATCGCCCCACGATCTAATGATTGCTTGAGGGTTTTTTATGTGAGGAGATCAGAGGTCAGTTTGTTGCCCAGTGCGCTTTCAATTCACACTGTTTCTTTCATCCTTTGTCGAGTACAGTTTGTTAAATTCTTTGTCGAGCAGGGACGTTTGCAGCAAATTATGCTTTAAAAAAAAGTAGAACCAGTACACCGAAATAACTTTCTCGGGAAGGTGACGTGATTCTCTAAAAACACTTTCATGATTAGAAAACGGGTTCATCGTTGCGGGTCGTTGACTCGATTTTTACCGTGCGTGCGCACAGCCTGTCGCCCCTTTGACCCTTTAATTTGGACTTGTCCGCTTGACGCTTTGTCGTCTGCTATTGGCGAGAGCACGCGGTCGGTGTGTGCCGCCCCGTGTGAAAGGAATGTCGGCTTTCTCATGTTCTTTTGCAGAAATCGGTCGAACACAACCGCTGTTTGGAAAAGATGTAGGCTGATCGGGCTGGTCAACGACCTTAACTTACTTTTTCCCCCCCTTGCGGTTAATTTGCGTCAAGGTTGCTGCGCAGTATGTGGGTTTGGGTTTTAGTTGGCGCCACGCTGAACGTGGCCTCGGTGCAGGTGCGGTTAAAAACCCCTGAATAAGACAGCGTCGCCGGGTTTGCACAGCATAGTAGGCCCTAGGGTTCTCCGTGGCAAAATGCACGGGACAAAGAATAACGCACAGTAGAAATTCAAAGTCAGAGTGTAGACGATAGATTTAAGTTAAAACTGAATTATCGAATGACCTTGTAAAAAAAAAAAAAAAAAAGGGAAACTTGTTTCTCTCTCTCTCTCTCTCTCTCTACCAAATGACCGATATTAACCACTTGTACCGGCTGATATATTGGTCATGACTATATTTGGCAGCTTCAGTTTGTGCCGACGTAGCCGGAACAAGGCTTGTGATGAGTAAGTTGAAACTGTTTGCTTTGCCCTCAGGGTACGAGAACAAGGGTACTTATCGTTTACATAAAGTGTAACGTATATATTTCGCGATTAGTTTTTCAGGGCACTGTATTGCCTGAGCTGCCGGGCAGGGCAGCATTAAACACTGCGTGTGTTAATTACATGTCTGGGCACATCGAGTCATTTGCCTTGGCCAGGCCGTTGGGGTTTCACGCTGCTCGGCTCAAGAAACTTCCGTGTTGTAAATAATTATACGAATCTGTCGAGCACATACGCGGTATTCCCTCTCTGTGAGTTTGCAAGAGCAGACTTGCCAACCTGGCATGCCTACCAACCCACACACTGACCGAGTACCACAGCACTTGCTGTGCACAGTGTGATCGACATAACTGCGGGTCGACGTAGGTGGGTGGAGTTGACGCACAAAATGTACTCTAGTACGCGAAACTCGGTTACCCTTGGCCGTGTTCAGTGAGGTGTGTGCCCGGTCAGATGTAGGTGAGAGAGAGAGATACGGTGGATGGTTACAAGCAGTCATGTGCTACTTGTACGTAGTCGCAGTATGGGAAGCCTGTCCTGGCCGTATGCTAATGGCACCCTGGTGGCCTTCAGCTGCCCTGGGTGTGTGGTGGGGTCACCAAGGACGCTAGACCAGCGACTGACGTAGACGGCACAAATACCACTTCCCAACGTCTTTCGTTTGCCAGTACCGTGAACTTGTACACTAACTGCTACAGTGCTGTCTGTACACACTAATATTACAATACGAAACAATCATATGTGCGCATGTATGTAAGTAAATGCGTGCCTGCACAGATGGAAATTTTCTATATTATATATTCGTTGTATTCTTATTAGGTTTGATGTAATAGCACTTGTCGTACGGCACTTGTCAGCCCCAAATAATTTTCTCATATTGCTACAGTAAGGTGTATTCGTGTGTTATTATACACTAATGCAGTGCTGATGTGTGATGTGTAGTTCTAGGGAACATAGACATTGTAACATGGGATCGAAACTAATCGGCAAGTTTTCTGGTTCGTTATTGCTTTGACCCCTTTCGCGGCAGTAACCGTTGGTGACATTGCACAGCAATAACGGACAGGGAACTGGAATACCGTCTTCAGGTTCGCTCCTGAAGAGACCCCGGGAATAGCACAGTGACATTGTACTGCAATTATGGACAAGACATTCGTTTGCAGGGTGACTACAGAAGAGACAACTGGGAATTTCACAGTGACATTGTACTGCAATTATGGACAAGAAATACGTTTGCAGGGTGACTACAGAAGAGACAACTGGTAAATTTCACAGTGACATTGTACTGCAATTATGGACAAGAAATACGTTTGCAGGGTGACTACAGAAGAGACAACTGGTAAATTTCACAGTGACATTGTGCCGCAGTTGTGGACAGATACACCAGATCTTATAGTTTGTCAGCGTGGGCAGTACTTCAACAAAGGAAGGCACGAACTGAAAATAACCCAGTTTTAATTAATGAGACAGCGACCCCGAATGCCTCAACCCCCCCCCCCCCCCCGCGCTCTCTCTCTCTTGCGACCTGTGCGCGTTATGTGACAAGCTATGTGATTCACTGATCCCACACAATGATCCAGTTTGCCTGGCTGACCAGAATGCAGTCACATAAGACATTGTTTCTGAGCTGTTCTTCTGCAGTTCACGTTCCGGTGAGAGAAAAAATCTCCCCATGTTTAACTTTAACCTCATGCAGTTTGTTCCTAGTGCGTATGAAAGTTGTTCATTCGTGTTTATTCCCATTTTACCTCAGTTTGCCTTGAATTGAAAAAGAAAAAAGAAAAGGTTCAGTTGGGAATGGGGATGGTTGAAACTGAGTCACGGACGATGAATGATTTGGCACAAGTTGCCCAGTCGGGCTCATGCTTTCACTTGGAATAGAAATTCCTTTAATTTTACTTCATGGAGGTTGGCAACGTGCGTCAGTTAGGGGTCACGGGCCAGGCTACTTTGCTTCTTGGCTTCGAACCAAGGTCACCGGCTCAGTTTGAATGTTCTCGGCAGCTGGTGAAAGGGTATCGACCTGGGCGGGCCGTCACCGCCACTGACAGACAAGACAGAGGTGAGTGCGAATGTGCCCTGTACCGCCCGAGTATCGACTGACTGATCTCGGTGTATTCAAGAGTTATTCGAGTGTAAATTTGGCTTTAAACGTGTTTGGCTTTCTGCCAGAGGGCTGCCACCGGCTGGATCGAGACTTAATCCAACTGTGAAAGGCATATCAGTTAAGGCTAGTCACGATGTAAGGTCAGAGAAGTGTATTTGAGTAAATTAAACGGAGGATAAGGACTTCCTTTTTGGGTCTCGGCCCTTTCCCCTCCTTCCGTCATCTCCCCCCCCCCACCCCCCCCCAGCTCCCAAGCCCCACCTAACCACACCCTCCTTCCCCCCTCTAGTCACGCACCTTCTTAACGGATTGTTTCCTTTCCCCCTAGTTTTACCGGCATACACACACGCACGCACACACACACACACACACACACACACACACACACACACACACACACACACACACACACACACACACACACACACAGCTACTTGGAACTGCTGATCATACCATGAATCTGGCTGCACTAAAGTGACCCCCCCCCCCCAAAAAAAAAAAAATTGAAAAAACAACAAACAACAACAAACAACCCACCCAAAAAAAACAACCAAAGAAAAACCCCACAAAACCAACCAAACAAACAAACAAAAACACAACAACAAACAAACAAAAACAAGGATAAATCCCCCAAACAAAAACCAAAAAAACCCCAAAAAACCAACAACAACAACAATGCGTCATGTCTATATTGATATACTGTCAAAGTCAGCACGATTCATGAACACTGGCAATGAGACAGTAGCACTAGCAGCTAGCATACTGTTTGAACCCATACATCCTGGTCCGTGTAATGTAATGTCAAACGCAATTATTGTAAAAAGGGGGCGTGGTGGTCTGAGCTCACGGCTTCAATACTGTCACATTTCTAGGACAAGCCGTATAATATAGGGGTGGAGTCGATTGGCTACCTGGATTCCTATTTCATTTCCACCCAAATCTCCGACCCAGGAGAGCACCAACGGAGAGAGACAGGGGCGGGGTTTTCGTCCCTGCCGTCCACATAAAAGTGGGGTCGCTATTTTCAGCCCAGCACAACTCCAAGCTTCAGCAAGTGCTGATCAAACAGCAGCAGTGCTAAGTTCTTGTATGTGATTGTATGCTGATACACTCACCCATTTCAAGGGTTGCATTACATAAGGAATAAAGCATGCAGTCATTTTTGTCTGCAACCTTAGAACACGCACCTTTTTTTTATTCTTTTTTTTTATATAGAAAATAGACCTTAATTTGTCAGATTAGGCAGTTCTTTAATAAAGGATCGCACAAATTCAGAATAATTACAAACAGAAACAACCCCAACCTAACACACACACACACACACACACACACACACACACACACACACACACACACACACACACACACACACCACAAAGCAAAAGATCCCCCCACCCCCCTCCCAAAGCACAAAAGAACAGTACTGTAATGACAAGGAGGATTTTGATTTCTGGATTCAGTACTTATAACTCTCAGACACACAAATTATTATTGAAATATAAAAATGGAAATTGGTTTTAGTAGAATTGAAGCATTATTTATTGTTGTTATTGGTCTCTGCATATTTTTTTCCCCACTACCATACCAGTTGTAACATGGCAGTTGATGTTTCATGTATAGATGAACTGATGTGTGTTGGTTATCATGGTAGACATATTATATGTGCACTGTAATGGATGTGCACGATATTGATTCTCTCCTTATGAATGAGCTTGGGCAAAATGCGAAAGCTGTGTGAACTGTTCTGCATGTGCACTGCGTTAGGTTTTGCCCGTCCATTCAGGATACGGGTTATTACTGATTCTCATCAGGTTGAGGGTGTGTCTCGTATGTAGGTGATATTGGTATCAGTTTTCAGCGATCTTATTATAGATTATAATGGTGACATGAGGGAGAGGATCCTGGTCTGTGTCATCATGATAATGAATATATTCTAAAATGAATGCCTTTGGGGGGGGGGGTGCAGGTTGTGTCCTTAGCTAGAATCAGCTTGGCGTTAGATGGAAAGAATCCTGTTATACCCTGTCATCATTATAGTGAATACGTATTCTGATCACTATTTTTGGACAGTTTTGTATGCTTAATTAATAGCAACTTTCATATAGCATCTGCTGTGCTTAGTTTAGTAAAATATTCTATGAAACCAGGACATTGCTACAGGAAATTGCACGCGAATGATCCTCTTAAATTGTTTTATTACATCTTTTCATGTGCTGCTTGTATAATCAGTATGGGCTTGGTTTCATCACCACACATGACCTTGTACTTGTACTTCTGTCAACGCCTACGGAATATTATTGTTAAAATGTATCATCACGCCCTGTTATTTCTGGTATGAGTGTCATATTTTAATTAATTGAAACCCGCCCACGATAAAGTAGGTTGAAAAAACAATAATCAACACAAACTGGGCAATTAATGAAGCAGTTTTTTTACACCCCTTCCACCACACGTGCAACCTACTTATAATGAATGAGGCAGAGAATTAGACGGATAGCACATTTCGTCCACGCAAGAGCGTCCCACCTTTTCTTTTTAAAATGTTTTTTTCAGTGTTTATTTTTCCCCGTATGCGAAAATCAGGCAAGAATAACTGTCCATTTGCGTCTTTTATTGCAGCAAACACAAGTATAATCAAAATGCACATTCCCCTTACGTGGTGGAAAAAGGACATTAAACTCCCAAACACCACCCCCGCCCCCACCCCCACCTCGCAACACTCCCACAGAACCAAATGTACATCCATGCAGACATGACTTTTTTTGTGGGGGGGGGGGGGGGGGTAGGGGATGGGGGATGAGGCCACTGATGCACAACCCCCAAACTTACTTGTTGGGAGGTGAGTTACATCTGAGAAGCTAATTCAGCGAGTTCTACGCACAAAGCACACAAGGTCGCACACGACCACCGCAGCCGCAACTGAAGAATGAATGTGACGTGCAGACATGCAGGAAATTGTATAAATTTATGAAACAATGCAGTCACCGCGGTGATTTACGAATGGGTGGTCTGAAAGCTGTTGCCGAATTCTTGCACACTTCGTCAGCGGTGTTGGCGACCTGCAGAACACGTATCATACATCAGGGCACTTCGGGGTCACGCATCAGACACACTGGGTGAGACTCGGCCCATACATTCATCAACACTATGGGGAGACAGGGGTGTTGTACGCGCCCTCATCGTGTGGAAGCGAACCTCTAAACCCAACTTAAAATTTTTCATCTTTGGGTGTGTGCGTGTGTGGGGGGGGGGGGGGTTCCACCTTTAGCTAACATTTTTCCTTCCATCCAAAAGTGTGTTTCGTCCTCTGAAGCACTTCAGATCATGCCAAAGCACTACTCAAAACACATCTTTTTAAACTAGCTTTTAATCTTTAAGTTTAAACTCCACCGCCTGTATTGATGTGTATAAATGTGTGCATGTGAATGTTGTGTGTATGCGTGAGCAAAAAGCGCATTGAGTGCTTTTCTAAGCAGAACTCCGCGCTCTACAAGTGTAATATATTATTATTATTATTAAATTGCGCAGATTTTAGTCTAATTCTGACCATTTCCCTCCCAGGAAAGTGTGACCTTCTCTGAAGCACTGAAAATCATGCCAAACTGCACCAAATTGCACAGATTTGAACTTTTTTTTTTTTTTTTTTTTGTAAATCTGGCGGAACATGTCCTTGGACTGTGACACCCCTATCCTTACACGTCTGCTTTTCGTCACTCAATGCTACATACTTTTCCTCTTTTGGATCATGAATTCTTCAATCTTTCGATCGTTTTTTTTTCTTTTTCTTCCTCTTCTTTGAGTGACTGTGTGACAGGGGCGGGGGCTGCGAGGATTTTGTTTGCATTTTAGCAGTTCTGCCGGTAGGATAAGAGTTTTGTGTTTCATTTTATCCTGTTTCGTCGTGTTGGGTGCAGCTAAAAATACGTCGTTTTATCATAAGCAGTTTTGCCTCCAGCAGAGATGGAATGCATTAGGGCTTTTCACACTCGATATTGACTGTATGATGACGTGGCTAGTGACGTCAAACAATCTCCAACAAGAAATGCTGGCAAAGATTTTCGCGAAGTGGGCATTTGCATCAGCCAAACTTCACCATTGCAAACTTCACGATTGTTCAGCATCATCATTATCGTCGTCGTCATCATCATCATCATCATCAACAACGACAACATTCTAACTTTTCAGCATCCGTCTATGGTTGAGCAGCGAAAGAGTAGATGTAAATCAGTTGATGTGTACGGGACGACCAAAAGCTTGTCAAAAGTTGAAATAACACCGCCCTCCATAAATCACTTAACAGGCCGCTATCGGCCGAATATGGTGTAAAGCTGCCGATAAAGGCCCCCCGCCCAAGCGGCAGGTGAGAGAGGTCAGACGCGGGGCTCTGTAGGTAAACTTTTAAGGGCTTGACTACTGCCACGCCGAGTGATTTCCTGTGCCGTGAAGCGTGAACAAAGCCTGCAAACCAGCCAGATACCCCTCTGCAGGAGGCCTGCTCTTCAGCGGCTTCTGCGCGGTGTGGTTGAAAGGAGGCACCTGCACCACGCCCAGTCGTTCGCGGCTTTATAAGGACACGTCAGGGAGGTATTGGGTAATGGGGGCCCTCTTGATGGGAGGATGGGGGTGTAGGGGGTTAGGGTGGTGGGGCTTGTTCCACTTTGAACCGGAGCCCGGCACACGCAACAGGATGGATGGTGGTGGGTGTCTAGATACAAAGTTGCGGACCCCCCACCCCCATCTCCATCCTGTGTGTGTGTGTGTGTGTGTGTGTGTGTGTGTGTGTTATTTGAACAGTGCTTGACGGAAATTTTGGGGTGTGGTTGACATGATATACGATATGCATGGGGACAGCGGTCGGGTTAAATAATTACAGTACTGACTGCTACAAGCTTCAAATTGTGGACAGTTTTCCTGATTTGGGTTGGTTTTCATGAAAAGAAGCCAAAAACTGACGCAATATCTCAGTCTGCATTTGGTCACACACGCACCTGTCTTCTTGTAGAATTTTAATCTTCGACCGCTTGCGTAAAGTGTAAACAACATTGTATCGCAAAGAGCTGTACTAATCATCAAGATAAGAGTATTTCGTGCGTACAGGCGAGTTCACGAGCGAAACTGTTGCAAAACATTAAAAGGCCTAGCAAAGATAGAATGAGCCCGTCTAAGGTAAATTCCCAGGCCAATGCACCCTTCTCCATTTACAGGTCAGTCTTTTTAGCCAGCGGTAAGGGGAGGGGGGGGGGGGTAAGGTGTGGGGCAGAAGACCGGTAGCCAGCTCAGGGTAGTAAGGGCGGGGGGGGGGGGTTAGAGGGAGAGCTGGAACGGGAGGGGGGGGGAGGGGGGCTTGGAGGGTTAAGCAATGAGTGTACACATTATCTCCACCCATTTACGATCAGGCCGCTCACCTGAGGACAGGTAGAAGCCGCTGTGGCCTAGGCAAGGGGAGAGATATATAATCCTCAGGAGGTGACACAAGCCACACACACCCTTTCTCGACCACTGGAGGGGAGCGAGAGTGTCGCAAAGGTTGGCGCCTTCAGTTTTAGAGTTAGACGAACGTTCACAGCGCAAATCTCCCTGTTCCCTTCTCTCCCATTTGCACGGCGTTCTCAGTGCTTCTGAAGAAAAGAATTTTCTTGTTGTGTGAGAAGTTTGGAACACCACCGCTGTCCACCATGCCTGCTGGAAAAAGCAAAAGGTATTTAAACTAGAATTTTTCCCCTCTGTCTGTAACTGTGTAACTGTGTAAGTAATTATTCTCAGGTACGACTTTCGTTGAGGACTCTGCGACTGATTACTATGTATAGTAGATAGTTTGGACTTTGTCCGGTGAACTGATTTCAAATTTGGGGTGGTTTATTTGTGCTGATCATGTATGTGTCATTTCAATTTCCATCAGTTTGAAGATAGATGAGCTCATAAAACGTGGCAGTCTGTGCAGTTCTTTGTAATTATTTCTTTCAAAAGAAAAGACTCAACCACCTAAACTAAATCAATACTTTGAATGTTCTCACATCCCAGCCAAGTGACTATAAATAAATGCGATTGAAATATCCTGGTGGCAAGAATAAAATTGGAAGTCTACCTGTCACCTGGAAAAGGACAGGCGCTTAGACCTTTTCTTCAGGTGACGGTACTCCGGTTTTTGTATCATGTACGTCTTTCTACGTCATCGCGAAGGCGGGCGTATCGTGTCCGTTTTTGGTTTTGGCCACGTCATGGTATTTCGACACCAAACCCGCCTTCAGTTTAATGACGGCGTTGTGTTAGTCCTCAAGGGTTGTTGATGTGAGAGTGTATTAATCCAGTGTTGACAGAGGATTGGGTGAGGTGTTGTTGGAATGTTGGGCTGGTCCCCCCTCGTGACGGTCCTGAAACACAAGATCATGTTGCTTACCTGTGTGAACAAAGAACAGTTTCGTCCTATAGTAAACTAGTGACAGTATGAAATGTCATCTTTCGTGGACCGGCATTTTTGTTTTATATAATCAGTTGCCCACTCCCTGATGTGTTGGTATGTTTAGTCAGACTCAAAGCGTTTTGCCACGTAGTAATACAATGGCAGTATGTGGTCAAACAGTACTTGTAACGCCACCTAAGGGTGTTGGGTGGCCTGTGAAAGTGAATGGATTTCGAAAAGATTCTATCAGAATATTACCCTGCTTGTTTTGTTACACTTGTATAAATAACGTCATTAAACTTTGAAAAATCCAGCGCGCGCGCACACACGCACGCACACACACACACACACACACACACACACACACACACACACACACACACACACACACAGGTACTTTTGAAAATTTAATAAGAAGGCCTACAGCATTGTGTGATGTGCTTTATCAACATTTCCGTCAACACACAAGTATGATGCTTTTAGCTGTGAGGCGCTTTCACAAAAACTGGTCGTGCGGGTTCATGACCGATATTTCATTTTTTTCGTTCTACCTGGTTAAAAAGGACACAAGATGCCAGTTCTTGAACCTAACATGACGTGATCTCACACGTAGATGCCGCGGCTGGGGATCTGTTTGTGCTGTCTTTCCTGTTTCGCTAAATTCTCCTAGCTTGAAGCAGAAAAGGGACAGCATGCTGTGGCGAGGGTCAGACGCTTTGTTCGTCACACCTTTCACACACAACACCCATCTTGACAAACGCTCGCTGGGCGTGTAAAGCCCTTGACGAGTAAAGGAAAGCAGCAGGCGACTAGCCGACTGTCAGTGTACGCTGGTCGTCCGCGACAGCTTAGAGGATACCGAATTCAGTTGAAATAATCAATGTCGCCATTTATCCATGCGGGACAAAAAATGTTTCGGGTGTGGAATATTATTCAGAGCGGCAAATAAATTAAAAGTGTATAAAAATGTGTAAGTATAAGTTTATATTCAGGACACAAAAGGAAAGCATTTGATTTCCTGCTCACCTGTATTACGACAATGTTTTTGAAAGTGATAATTAGCTGATTTATTATCGTTGCCAGTCTCCCTTTCGTTTTTGCTGATTCAGCATTCGGATTACCATAGATTACTTGTTAATGTACCAAGTTCACAGACTTGACGGTCGGACGGAAAGTCAGACTTGGACACTTGTGAATTGGTAGGATCGGAGTGTCCTCTGAAGAGAGGCAAGAAGTACCACCCCCCCCCCCCCCACACACACAAAGTCACGTTGCGTTTGACAGGTTCCAGAAATGCTGAAGTATCCGTCTCGCTGGTCCCCAGAGATGCGCCAGCCTTCCACTAGTAATTGTTTTTGGTAGACGTGGCCACTGCGAGGTCCGATCCGGTGACGGTAAGTTGATAACGTGGCTGGCAGCAAAGGCATCGGTCGGTTATTGACGCGCCCATTGGGTAGCTCTTTCGAGATCGGGTTTTCATCAAGAATCGTTGTGTGTGTGTGTGTGTGTGTGTGTGTGTGTGTGTGTGTGTGTGTGTGTGTGTGTGTGTGTACAAAGGGCAAAGCGTAAACCCCAGCCTCATGGGATCATAGGAGGAGGGGAGTGGGGAGGTTGGTGGGGGGGGGGCGGGGGTGAACGTCCGTTTTCAACACGTGAGTGTGACACCAGAGACGCGGCAACCAGGCAAAACCAGCTAATTTATTTTTCTTATCTCAGAGCCGGGGCTCGAACTCGTGACCCCTTGCAAATAGGTCCAATGCTGCAACACCAACAGTTCGGCTATCCGACCGACCCACGAGAAGCGGCAGCGGGGAGAGGCATACACCCATCTTATACAGCTACAAGCATACAATGTCTCATGCATGTCAAATGCTAGCGGGACAAGACATACGCCAGGTGTCTTTGCGAATAAATTTGTACACGCACGCGTTAACACACCTTCTCAACGAATGAGACAGGTGCTTGACAACACGTAAAAGCGTTACCCTCGACGGGGCTGGACGGGGCTACTACACCCCCCCCACACACACACACACATTGCACGAAGTAGGAAGTGGCGCGTTTGCATGATAATAGAGCATCCCTAGCGTTGTACCTGATGCGCAAACGCGGCATTATCAGCACGCTTTCCACGCCCCACGGCAGCCAGTCAAATTTCACGGCTCAAAACGGCAACACGTCTGTCACGAAGACAAGATACGTGAAGGCTGATCGTGAGTAAAAACGGATACAGTATACACCGTTTCACACAGCTGAATAAAATGCGCGCGGATGTCTTTTGAGAAAACAGGGCCATCCTCCGTGTGCCATTGGTTTTTTTGTTGTGGCTGTTTTTATTTTGTTTTATTTTATTTTATTGGGTCTTTTTTGTTTTATTTTATTTTATTATTTATTGATTTTTATGTGTGTGTGTGTGTGGGGGGGGGGGGGGGGGGGTTGAAACAACAGTGCAAATTTAAACGCAACAATTGAATGGTGAAAATGTTCATTCAACTTGCTTCGCAAGACCCAAAAAACAAACCATGGAAGATAACCCTCACGATAAGAAGTAACTATTCTTCATGCAGCAGGATTTCTACATTGTGCTCTTCGTGCAAGAACACAAGTTTTGTGGGCGCACGGTGCATTTTCAGTCAGACTGTAAACTTAAAAAAAAAAAATTAAATATCCGTATTTCCTGCTGTCAGTTGTATGTGTCTGTCTTCCCTACACACTTCATAGCTGATTAATCGAGTTGCGCGCAGTAGCGATAATTATACACAGAAACAGCAAAGAATGGCTTCATTATCAGTCAGCCAGTACTGAGGGCAGGTCAGGCTTGGGGGCTTTCCATCAAGCTGCTGCTTGTCAAATGTTTTCGTTGCAGGTAGGGGGTAGTGACAGAAGTATAGTACTATAATAGTTCGTTCCTCAAAGTTACCACTCAGTAGCGCGCGCGAAAGAGCCGCGGCAAAGCTTTTGCACTCATGTTCCCAAAATAGGGTCGCAAAACCAGTGACGTCAAAGCTGAAGCGCAAGAACGAAATTTTATCTTTTTTGAATGCTCGGATTCTTGCTGGCGATAGCCCCAGGGGATGGAGCAGCGATTCCTGTATAATTTACTTCTTTGAGTGGGTGGGTGAGCGATGCGCATCTACTCAGCGTACAAGTCTACTTTGAAATAAAAGCGCACCTTAGAAGCACTCGTTTGGTTACCAGTGTCACGCACTGCACCCCTTAGACGCCTGCACAGTGACAGCTTCTTGCAGGCTGGCACTGAGCCAACAGAATGCTTTACGTGGCGCGAATCAGTATCATGTCACTGCTAGTGTTGCAACAGCCAATCGCTGCGGAGGAAAATTTCTATTCTTATTACTGATGGTAGTTGTCATTAGTGATATTCTCATTACAATTACTGATTACAATTATTTAAACGAAAGTGAAGCGAAAAGAGAACGAAATTTAATCTGTTGCTGCTTCAAAATGTTCAGTGTCATGATAAAACTAAGTGTTTTAACGCCCTGTGGTATGCACAGTGTCTCAGTGTTTCAGTCTCCACATAGCCTACCGCACCTTTTGTCACAGATTCAGTAGGTGACGTTATGCTTATGTGGGCTTTTTGCGCAGACCATTAATTTCGACGCGTTGGTTGCTGTGACTTTGCGAAACTGAGTCGACCACTTCCTTGTCTCGCCATGAATGAACTGAATAGTAGAGTTGTAACTGTTGCAATATGGGACTGGTCACACGAGAATGAATTTAATCTGCCTCATTATCCCAGTAACAAGCGTCTTTTGTGATGGTTATTTTATAGAAGGACTATAATTTAATATACACGCGGGGCGACGGGTCGTAGGAGGTGGACGCTGAAAGCAGGGAACGTTTGAAACTGATCCGAACCCCTTTAGAAATGATGTACGTTTCCAATTGGTGCATGTGCACTTATGCCACTACATTTTACGAACAACGTGTTGAGTAGTGCGTGAGTGTAAAATCCATTTCTGTTATCCTTGTCCTACTGTTGTTTGTTTGTTTTTTTTTCGTTTGTTTTTTTTTGGGGGGGGGGGGGGGGGGGGGGGGCATGATCTGGTTGCTGCAATAAACTTCAACCTTCTCCACACACTTATCTGCCACGAACTTCCAATTTTTTGGGTGTTTATGTTTAAGATTTCTATCTTATTTCAGACGATTTATTTTTTCCGGCGTGTGTCCTTTTATTTTTTTGAAACCGTTGCATCTAATCGGAGGACGAGAATCAGGAAGCTGCTATGTTATACCTCAAGTTACCCAGCTTTTATTTCGGGGTGGGTGTATTTCGGGATAGCAGCTATGAAATCTCCTGGTGATGGAATAACTCTCTAGATTTCACGGCTGACGCGAAGCCGTCGCAGTCTGTGCTTTCTCAGCGAAATTTGAGTAAATATGGCTGAAATGTTTCCTGGTTATTAAACTATTCTGGGTGTCTTCTGTGGGTGTGATAGGAGAGAGGGCAGTGGGGGAGTGGAGGGGGTGTGTAGCACGATGGGTCGGGGTGAGTTGTGGTGGGGGAGACGAGACGTATGCCCTGCTGATGTCTTTCTGTGTAGGTAGAGGGTGATGTGATGAGAAAAGTACTGGATGAGGGTCTAACCGTGTGCTCAAATTTTGCAAACTCTGCGTTGATACTGCGGAGATGCATTTCAAACTGACCATCAACTTGAGTCACTCCCCTGCCCCCCCCCCCCCCCCCCCCCCCCCAACACACACACTTTCCTCGCTTCCTCCTTCATTCGCACACACACACACACACACACACACACACACACACACACACACACACACACACACACACACACACACACAAGAAAGATCGTGACTAGGAGAGCTATCGCTAGGAGGCCATACTAATACAATAATTGCTTCCCAGTCGTGTTGTGGGGGCACTAGAAGGCCAGATCGTGTTCTTCTTTCATTACCCCCAGCAGCGGTTTTTTGTTGTTGTATTTTAGTTTCTTGTGTATTGGTTTTTTTGTTTTTGCTGCCAGTCTTCAAGAGTAGGGCCTATGTTTTCAGCGTCAACTCTTCAGTGGTACTTATAGGGACGCTAGCCTGCACTGGTAGGCTATGTAGATTAGGCTATGGATTCTCGTACGTGTATATCAGCAGAGAGTGTGTTTGAGCAAACACGGTAGTGTTTGAGCCAGAATAAAATTAATAGTACCGCGAGGCTGTCGAGAACACCGCCGTCTACAGCTTCACACCAACCAGAGACACATCATTAACATCTAATTACAATGTATAACCGTTTTCAGGAGTCTGAAACTCCACTAACTGGCGATTCGTCACTAACTAACTTCTTCATAGTCTACATACACCACTCAGATGAATAAGCAAAATTGAAATCTCTTGTTACGACTGAGAGAAACGTGTGTTTGAGCGAACAGTTTGTAATGATTGTTGAAGCTTTTATTTAGGACTCTGTGTTGGGATCTCGAATACTGTACCCTCGGATACATATATGCCGGCCTCATTTATACGCCAATAGGCGTTTATGGTTAAGATACTTACTTCTTAGCGAAGTATACAGTCGTCTCTATGCTCTGTGAAATGTGTTCGTGCTGTCGCTTACACTTCCACTCAGTCAGGTTACTCAGTTGTGTAATATATCTGGCCTAGTACTCTTTTGGCAGTTTTCCTTGTACATTGTACAAGTACATATACTATACACTACTGACAGCCACAGTACGCGCTTGCGTCGTCTGGTCCGGCGCTGCATCTGTGTGTGTGTGTGTGTGTGTGTGTGTGTGTGTGTGTGTGTGTGTGTGTGTGTGGTTGATTATCGTAGCCGTCAGGAGCGTGTGTGTGTGTGTGTGTGTGTGTGTGTGGTTGATTATCTCAGCCGTCAGGAGTGTGTGGGTGTGGTGGTTGTCGTTCAGGGAAGAGTGTGTGTGTGATTGGGGGGGGGGGGTCTAGTAAGTTCATGTCAAAGTTCAAGTGCATGCTCCCTCTGTACTTGGCGATATCGAAACCACTCCTGGGGGAAAAAGATACGCCGAGCGGTGACTGCTGGCTCAGTAGTTGGGTCAGCTGAGATAACGAGGACTCACATGTACATCTGTAGAAGGGAAAGAGTTACAGAGGGTGGTGGTGGTGGGGGGAGGGGGGTGTCTTGGCGACAGGGCAAGAATAGGTTCAGAGTCATAGCAGACAACAGTAACAACAAAACAAACAACCAGCAGCAACAACAACAATATCACACACACACACACACACACACACACACACACACACACACACACACACATTGAGTGAGAGGGATGATGGTCATGATGACACATCTATTTCAGGAAAAAAAGTTGTTATGTATGAGAAAGTATCGAAGCTATCTTGCATTACGTGCTGTCCTGCACAGAGAGAGAGAGAGAGCACAAATAAACAAACATGCACAAATCCGGCTCCAGACTTGTTCAACTTCTGATGAGCAGGATTTAGACACCACAAATCATTCGATGAACTCTGTTCCGGTATTGCTCCGACGTGAAGTTTCAGTACAGTGCCTCGCTATATCGAAACTATAATTCAAGGACCCGCGTCAGTACACAGTCCTCGTCTGTGCGACGAGCCTGAAACAGACTATAGGTTCTCCGCTGTGCTCCTTCCCCCACCTTCCCGAGTTTCCATTGACGTCATTGGTTGCACCCAAGTCGCGGCTGAGGAGAGGGGAAGCCGGCAGTATGGGTCCAAACCTTCATTCAGCGGGAACAGCATCCACTCAGTTATCGATCGACTATCGAGTGTGCACGGCAGTGTGAGGGTGGTGGTGGTGGTGGTGGTGGTGTGATTCACTGTATTGATCTCGTAAAAACCTAAAAGCTTTCTCAGGCCAGGGGGCAGATGTTTAAATGCCCGTGTTTACTACACCAGTGCGAACAGAAGACTCGCGCAGTGACAGGCTGATACTTATAATAACTTGTAGGCGGGGTGGGAGGAGAGAGGGAATGACGAGCGGGAATCCAGGAAGCCATGACCTGACCACGGGAGATGGGGGGGAGGAGGGGTTATTTATATAGGTGTTCTGAGTCAGTGCAAGTTACGTCAGATTTTTAACGGTTAATGATCCCGGCTGGGGTCAGGTATTTGTTCTCGCCTTTTTCTCGTTGCCCCGTCAGTCTTTGATATCACACATACGTGGTGGAAAAGGACGTTAAACTCCCAAACACACACACACCCTTAACGGCTAATGTATACATGTTTGTTTTGTTCGTGTGTCTGTACGTCGCAGTGTCTGGTTTGTGATTCTGATGTGCGAGTGTGTATTTCAGGCGTGTGCGTATCGTGCGATAATTTACTTCCATCAGCAAAGAGAGTGAATGCTCTTGTTCGCCTCCCCCCCCTCCCCTCCACCCCCTTCTCAAAGAAAAAAAACCCAAAACCCAACAACAAACAAACCAAAAACCAAAAAAAATACCACCACCAAAATCGCACCTGACACGGAATGCCAAAAAAAAGAAAGTAGCTGATCGGCTTTTGTGGTGGTTAGACCATGACGTCAGAGAGAGAGAGAGAGGGGGGGGGGGTAAATGGACACACGCATCGTTCACATGCTTCATAATCAATCGCTTCCTGTTTGTTTGCGCGTTACTTATACTCATCCTAGGGATCTAGAGAAAAAAAAACAACTGAAAAAGCAAGTAGGCCATCTGCCACCTGACACAAAATGCAGCCGATCGAAGATTGCAAGTAGGCCGCCATGACGTCAGTCATTGAGACAAAGGGCGGAGGGGGAGAGAGTGTGGATGGTGGTGGTGGTGGTGGTAGAGGAGGGGGGGTGGGGAAGCGGCGATCATGCATCGCTCACATGGCCTGTTATCAATCATCCGTTTTGTGCGCACTATACTTTTTCTTGGCTGATTAAGTAAAAAACCCGAGTTGTGCTAAGCACCTGTGCAGCAGTGCATGACCGCGGGGGGGGGGGGGGGGGGCACGTGTTGGATATTTTGAAACTTGGATACTTGTTTGCTTTTTGCCCAGCAGGTCTCCTATGTAGCAAGTGAATTTTTTAAAATCAACACCAGCCCCCCCCCCCCCCCAAAAAAAAAAAAAAACCCAAACAAAAACAACAACAACAACCACCCCACCCCCTAAAAACTAATAAATCAAACAGACAACACCAACAACAAAAACTCAACAACCTGACCAACACGCGTGCAATCTTTTTTCCCGTGCTACCACTGCAAGACTTTATATCCGCTACGCGGATATATTATATATACATGTATAGTTCTTGTTCCTGCTCCTCCCCACCCACTCTCACCACCGCACAGCCCCCCTCCCCCTCCACCCCTCCCCTTCCCCCGGA
Source organism: Batillaria attramentaria (assembly GCA_018292915.2). NCBI lineage: Eukaryota > Metazoa > Mollusca > Gastropoda > Batillariidae > Batillaria > Batillaria attramentaria. The sequence goes on from JACVVK020000294.1 coordinate 478,562, forward strand.
CTTGACCTCACCCCAACCCTACCCCCCCCCCCCCCCCCCCCCGTCCCGTCCTGTGGTGGCTGTGCGCTGTCCTCTTTCATTCGACACTCACGCTTTTCGAACGAGAAGACGGTGTTTCATCTGTGTGGGAGGGTAAGATCAACTAATGACAAGAATCTCTCCCACGTTCGCCGTGACCCGATTTTAGTCTGCGCTCAGCATCATGCAGCACACACACACACACATAACTCGCATTGGACTGTGACGTCACCACCATCTCGGCGCGTGCAGTTTGCTTCATGCACTGTTCAAGTGTAGACAACGTCAGTACTGATAATGGTAATGCGGTCACTAATGACTTCGGGTATTACGTGGTTCAAGATAATTAATTTGGCCGTTACTTTTGCCACACAGTTTCTATTTTACTCTGAAAATTGATCCTCGGCTATTCGTAGACTTCAATTTTACACTACTGAGCTCACGGCGATATTTAGCAGCGCAGTCTTTATGCGATCTTCTTATCGGCGTAGGTAAGCTGATCTCCGCCTACACACCGCCGTGAAGGTAGTTCTTCTCCCAGCGATAAAACCAAAAGGGTACAATACATCATACTCGTTATATGTCTATTTGACCCGTTTTTGCATCGGGTCTGGCGTCACTGAGTGACACTGATATTAGGCGGCGATCACGCACCGGCTAAATTTAGGACCGGCATTCTTGAAGCGAAGACGCGGTATATATACATACCTCACCTGTCAGGTAAGCAAGGCTTGACTTAAGGACGCAGGTTTTAGATGAAGTCCGTTTCCCCTTTTGTCGTGTGTATAGACTCCCCATTAGTATAGTTGCCGTCAGTGCATAAGGACAACGGGGTCGGATGACGTACGACTGGCGTAGGTGGGAACACTGAGGAGCAGAAGTCGTGGCCTACTGACCGTTTCAACTCGTCGGTATATATCACAAACGCGGGGCTGATTCAGTCAGTCTTCGCTAGGCCAGCTTTCGAACTTGTGAAGTCACTGGAAAACGCAGTTGAAACGGTCATTTCGGCGCTGTGTATGTCAACCCGATTTTGATGATTTGTCCATTTTTTTTTAAGTGTGTGTGTGTGTGTGTGTGTGTGTGCCAGTGTGTGTGTGTGTGTGTGCCAGTGTGTGTGTGTGTGGGAAGGGGGGAGGGGGTGTCGCTGTGTATGACTTATGTGAAAACTTTGTACTTCCTTGTAGCACAGAAATCATTTTTCGAAATCAGTTGCTCAAGGATGTAATTTTTTTTTTTAAAGTGTCGACAGTGCATTGAGTTCAGTTCAAATGAGTGGTAAAAGAGCCTAATCGCCATGGATTTGTAAAAGCACTTAGGTCCGTTTACCTCTGGACGGTAGTGAAGGTTCAGGCGATAGGCGACTGTCACAGAGGTGCAATTCTTTACTTCTGAAGTCAGCAAGGATTACATGGTCAGGTCCGTATAATCTGAGGTCACCTACCCTGAGCACAGCTTTCTTATTGGTCTAGCTTTTTTGTAGAGCTGAAGGAAGTGTGTGTGTGTGTGTGTGTGTGTGTGTGTGTGTGTGTGTGTGTGTTGCAGTGAGTATAGGAGGATAAACGTGCTGTATCGCCCCCCACCCCACCCCCCGATCCTTCCCCATCGTCGTCAACCTTTCTCTTGCTACCCTGTCACTCCCCCCCCCCTCCTCGCCCCTAGAACCCCCTCTCTTCCCCCTCACCCCCCCCCCTCCCCCGAAAAAAAAAAGTGTAGGGACATATATGGACATATCTGTGCATCCCAGCATTGTGACCAGTGCATGTAGTGGGACAAGGAAGGCGGATAGCAGCCTGACTGCATTGTTACCGTGCACACTTGCAATGCACGGAAATGCAGGAAGAAACACATTGGGCTTACAGGAACTGAAATCCTACTTAGCGTTCCAGTAAGGAAAGGTGTTGTGGTGCAGTTACAAACTCAGTTCGGATGTTGTGCTCGGGATGAGGATGCAGTTTTGGGATGTTAGAGGTGGGGTGTTTGCGTGTGTGTGTGTGTGGGGGGGGGGGGGGGGGGTGAGTGCAGTGGTGGAGGTTGTGTGTGTGTGAGGAGGAGAAGGGGTGGGGATGATAGGGGATGCACTTTTGGTTCAAGTCATCGAGATAAAGAGTTGACTTTTCAGTGAAAGAGGAAGAAGAGGCAGGTTATGGAAGGGGGGAGGGGGGGGGATGAAATACTGACTTGCACTTTACTCAATTGTAAGGACTCCAATGTTGAAATGGGGGGGGGGGGGGGGGGGGGGGGGTAGGAGAAGCTATTGCGTCGCCAAAAGAGCATGCTGCACGCGTTATTTCTTTGACTGTATACTTACAGTTACTTGTCTTTAATGTTTTGGCTTTAGTCATTCAGTTGACGGCTGGGGCCAAATATTTGTGCTGGCCTTTTTTTCGTTGACCCGTCTTTGATATCACCCTTATGTGGTGGAAAAGGACGTTAAACTCCCAAACACCCACCCACCCACCCATTCAGTTGACTATTGCCGTTGGTGTGTTTAGACAGATGCAATCAAGATACGGCCATCTTCGTGATGATGTTTCAGTTTAACTCCTCCGCTAAATTCCTGCCGTATTTGGCGATGGACTTGAGTGGGAGGGAAGGGAGAAGTGTGTGTGTGTGTGTCGTGGGGGGGGGGGTATCAGTTAGGGGTTGTCAAAAGTGTTGAGATGCCTCCCCACATTAAACATGTTTTGTGCATGTGCATCTTCATCGAACCTAACTCACACAGATTCGCTGTATTACTTACTTCAGCCCTTATCTCCTCAGTTCTTGCCTCAGTCCGTGTCCGTGTCCGGCTGTATAGCAGAAAGAGTTTACTTTCTGCAGAGAGCATGTACTGATTCTACATGCTGTCTGTTTTCTGTGAGAGGCTGGCTGCGACCTGCTGGCATCCCCCCAACAGTCTCGAGTATTTCTGGAGCAGATTGTGGGCAGGAAATAAACCAAGGGCATGCCAAACCCACGCGCTCGTGACCCGCTTTCGCTCTGTCAGTCTTTCTCTCTGGGTCTCTCTCCGGGTTACCTATGTAGTATGTGGCGTATGCTGTGTGCACGCCACTCACGGCCCAGCAGCAGTGACAGGAGGTTGTTGAACCGAGCCTAGCTGGACTTGAGGAGGGGGCGGTGTTGTGTGTCGCAGGTAAAACTTCTTTATCGATAGAAAACCCAGCGCAGGTATCCAATTCCAGTGCACTGCATGTGCTGGTATAGTAGACAGTCATGTATGCCGGCTAAATCTGTACGATCGCACGATGATACATGTATCAGTTTCAGAGGTTAGGCAGACATATGTTATTGTCTTGACAATGCACCTGTGTGATGCGGGGGGGGGGGGGGGGGGGGGAGGGGGCATCTGTCTACTCTGGACGGACAGTTTGACTCGGTCGCTTCGGTGTCGACGTTACCCATGTTTAACTCTTGTACGAGATGACATTGAGTTGGTGTGTGTGTGCGTGTTTTGTTGTTGTTGTTGTTGTTGGTTTTTTTTTTAAAGCTGAGATGGCTGTGGCAAGTCGGCACTTACACTCACTTCGTTTCAGTCCGAGAGCGGTAGCGGCGTAAGTCAGTGCATGACATTGTGCACGAATCCGGGAATGATGGTCGTCAACGTTGCTGCATAGGAAGTGCGTCTTCTCAAGTTGATACACGCCAAGTACTCTATATCCGGGAAGCTATAGTGTATCGGATGTAGGTCCTTCATAATTATGGTACGCACCGACTGTTGTGTATGCTGTAATTTGTCGGTGTATTCCCCTGGATTAGAGAGGGGGGTGGGGGTGGGGGGGAGGTGATGCACCAGCTTGTTCAGTGCAGATCGCGGTTGATAGCGTCAGGGACAGCAGCGGAGAAGCTGTTCGTACGGCATGTTTACGATAACGATGTGTTGCAGAGCGTGAACAATGTTTTGTGTGAAGCCACCAGGTGGAACGCATGCCCAATTTCCTGCAGCGTACTTTAGATGAGAGAGAGAGAGAGAGAGAGAGAGAGTGGGGGGAGGGGGGGATGACAATAATTCTTTATTTGAGAGAGAGAGATTTGAGAGAGAGAGAGAGAGGATCTATCAGTGATGATGATGAGGATGGAAAAAGTGTTTGGCTTTTTCGTCCATCCACTGGGGTCCATAGAGGAGCAGGGATGGCCGCGCTAGTCAGTATGTAGAGCTTTTTGGACTGTCGTAACTTCGAGTCCAGACGAGATGGCTTAAAAATGTTCTGGCTTTATTTATCCTTTGTCCCGTCTGTTGTATCACCCCGTGCATGGTGGAGAAAGACGTTAAACCCCAACCAACCAACCACCCAATCTACCTCAGTGATTAACCAGACAGTCCTTCCCGCTTCTGTTTTGTTTAGTCTTTGGATAAAGTCATGTACGTATTTTATATCATAAATATAATTGTGTAATAACGCTGTGACGAGTGGAAAGTCCAACCTTGTAAACGGACTGTTTCGCACCTACTTGGAGAGTACACGCAATCGTGTGTGTGTGTGTGTGTGTGTGTGTGTGCCGCCTGGCCACAGTTTAGCCTGATTCTGCCCGCGGTCACCGCCCAGCTTTGTCGGTGGGATTTCCCCCACGGCCGGGGTCGCATTGTGGAGTTGCCGTCCTGTCGTAGTTATGCATGCCGGTAAATCGGTTGTTAATTCCTCTTATCGACTCAGCTGGGGTTGGCGAACTTCATTTCAGTCAGTGACGCCAGTCTTCAGATCTGTACGTCAGTAAAAGCCAGACTACACACCCACGTAGGCTAAGCCTTTGTGAGCCGCTCGACAAGTGACTGCACGTAGGTGAAGCGCTATGCAGTGGGAATGATTTTGTCGAGGATATATTGAAGAGAAATATCTTATATGTCGATGACAGTTTTCCGAGGCCGTAATGCACATGTATAAATGGAGACGGTTATGGGAGTGATGTATGGTATAATTATTATCTCATGTTCAGTTGCTGACATCCTGTTAATGGTTGCGTACATTCTGTATGTTTTCAGAGTTCTCAAGGACGGCAGCTTGCAGGAGAATGGTATAACGGAAGGAAGCCGGATCGTCCTTTGCCCTAATATGGAAAGCGGCACGACAGTAAGTCATCATCATTATATATTACCCTGCTGTTTGCCATCACGTGGTTACGCAGCATTCAATCCATTGTCAGTCGCACCCATTTCCCCGGGCCTTCCCCAGCCAATCAGGACTCGATCATTGCAGGCAGCCTCTCCCTCCCCATTGAACGACTTCCCAGCTTTTTCTGCAGCCGCAGCCGCTGCCCGTCCCGTCATTCATTCAAGCGATGCACAATCGTAATTGCACGTGGAACTCGTGGAGCGGAAATTGTGAATGGCGTACGCTGGTCTAGTAGTTCGTCTTGCCTTGTTCCCTCACGAAATCGTGCTGCTGATCGATGCTGCAGGCCGTCCTTGTCAGTGGCAAGCCTGATTGAAGACGTCCGCGCGCGTACACTGAACACAGCTCACGTGGGCTTACAAATTCACTCCATCCCGGCCGATCACGCGCTGTCCTGCCCAGGGCAACCGAACTAGCAAGCTTCAGGGGAGGCGGCAGGGTGTGTGCGTGCGTGCGTGTGTGTGTGTGTGTGTGTGTGTGTGTGTGTGTGTGTTCACAGCAGCAGCAACAGAAACAAGAAACCAACCAAACAAACAAGAGTGGGTGGGTGGGTGGTTATTTAGGAGTTCAACGTCTTTTTTCACCACGTGTGCGTCAGTGATATCAAAGACGGGGCAACGAGAAAAAGGCCAGCACAAATATTTTGGTCCCAGGCGAGTTTAAGTAATCAATACAATACAATACAATACAATACAATACAATAGGGAAATTCGGAGCTGCCGCCGGCTTAAAAGGCACTCGGACAGTTCAGTTTAGCGTCACGCCATGAAACAAACTCTTACACCCAACAAGTACAATATCATCTACATAACAGTTCTTCTAAAACGATTATCTGCTAACAAAATGACTGCCGTACCTTCGCAGCAACAACTCCCAACATAAGCCAGAAGCTTTCCCTCTAAGCTATGTGTTCAAGAGACCTTCGCTGTTACTCATCAAGTGTCTTGTCATAAGCGGGGATGAAACATTGACCTAGTAAACGCGTTTTGCAGCTGGTGCTACGGCACACCTCATTATTCCCATGTTTTAAGCTGATGAGTGTGTGTGTTTCGGCCTACACAGGCACGGTTCTGGTTGAGTAAGCGGGTTTGAGGCGCGGCCACGCACTTTGTTGCATTTGCAGGGTGCCACTCTCTCTCGCGCTCTCGCTCTGTCCCGTGCACTCTCTCTCACTCTCTCCCCCTCGCACTATCTTCCTCTCTCTTTCGGACAAATTCTTCACCGACAGCTCCGTTTATCCAACACACCCTCCCACTAAACCTTCTCTCCGCAAAAACAAACAAAACAAACAAAACAACAACAACAAAAAGCAACACAGACAACAACAAAACCCAACCAACCACCCGCCCATCCCCCCTCCCCCCCCCCCCACACACACCACACACACACCACCACCACAACAACAACAAATGAAACAAAAAACCAACAAACAACAGAAATTAAATCAACAAACGACACCGCACCCCCCCCCCCCAAAAAAAAAAAAAAGAAAAAAAAAAAAGAAAGCAAGAACATCAATCCCGACCCCCCCCCCCCCCCAATCCCACCCCCACCCCTTTCTCTCCCACGTTGACAGTCTGCAACCATGCAACTCGCCATTTGGATGAATGTCGCAGTTACACAAAGCCTGCTCAATTGTCATTAGTCTTACCAGGGATGGGAAACTCCCCGGTATGACTTCATTCACAAGCCGTTAGCCGGAGGGGGTGGGGAAGGGGGGGGGGGGTGGGGGGAGTTGAACGGGAGTAAACCGGATCGATCCTGCCGCGACCTTTGGTGCACTGCATCATCATCAACGCGGCGACACCGACAATAGGCGCCCTTTTGCTAGGGCTTCCCTCCCCTTCACGCTCCCCGTGTCATGCCCACGGAGCGGTGGTGGGTGGCGGCGGGTGTGGCGTTCGGTTTTCTCAATGACGCGTTCGAACACGTTGCCGATAATGTCAGATAAATTTCAGCTCGCTCCGGGCCGAGTCTGGAGCCAGATGTGGTGAAACTGAAAACTTTTGTTTTGCGCGAAAGGTGAACCATAGCTGCCAGGGCAGAAGTCGTGGTAGTGTTTACAATGCCGCTGTTGACGCCGGCTGTTGCTGCTCAGCTGGGATGACGTCAGCAGCAGCAACAACAGCAGGAGCTACAACAACAACAACACTGGCAGCGCAAAAACATCACCGTCACCACCACCACCATCACCACCAACGCCAGCAGCCATTCCGGCTCACTCGTTATTTTTCAGACTGATTAGTTTGTACTGGCTTGCACGCGACCGGCTGATCTTACGTTCCAGGCAACCTTTGTCCAGCGACTTCGTCACACCGATGCTGTTAACGGGGAGGGGAGGGGAGGGAGGGGGCGGAATAATGACACAACGGTTAGCAACCGCTCTTTGTGTCAAACGATGTGTTAGAGAGAGAGAGAGAGAGGTGATGGCGACGATGACAAAAATTTATTTCACACACACACACACACACACACACACACACACACACACAGGTGATGATGACTTTGACGATGATGAATATTTATCCCCCCCCCCCCCGCCACACACACAGAGAGGTGATGACGACTTTGACGATGACGAATATTTATCCCTCACACACACACACACACACACACACACACACGTCGGCTGATTGGCTGCGATCATGTAAATCAGTTGCCGCAGAAGGTAAATCAACCAAAGAGGTGCCGCTCTTTTTATGCGCGGAGCAGAGTCCGGCGGGCTAACTCCCAAACCGCAACGTCTGCAAGAGGCCATAATTTATAATACCTTTCCAGGGCAACTGAACACACCTTTCTGTTTCTGTTTTATTTCTATTCGGCGCGGTCAGCAACTAGCACCCAATATTACACCCACACCCACAGCCGTCACATACTTTACGAAACTCTGGTAATACGAAACTTCGGCGGTCATGAGAACTGAGAACACAAAACCATCCCCACCCACAGACGTATAGATCTATACGTCGATGTCCCCACCCCAAAAACCACCACCATTTGAAAATAGGAGTTATTCGAGAAAATGATCGATACGAGTTCAAGGCTAGAAACGCCCACGTTAACATTGCATGCACGCATCGAATTCCTGTTTACGCCATCCCGTATCCATCACCAGCCATAAACGCACCATCTGCTCAGTACACTGATGATTCGTTTTTGCATCTGATCGCACTCGGCTTATGGCGCGCGGATTATGGATGGGAAAACCCACACGCAAAGCTGCTGCCGCATTCTGTGGTATAGATCTAGATCTCGCTGTCCGTACCAGCTGTGCTAGTGTAAGGTGGAATTCCCAAGTCAATGAACTCGTGAACATTCAGTGTAGAGTGGGAGGCAGTCATATGAATTGTGAACAGTGAATTTATATGCAGAGTGTAGTGGTCGCATTATTATTATTATTATTAATTGTGTACTTTTTGATAAGCACTCTTCCAGCATTTCTTTTCACGCAAGAACCTGTCTAGTAATGTAAATCGGGCACATTGCTATCCTTTTTTTTTTTTTTTTTTGGAGGGGGAGGAAGGTAAAGTATGAGTATTTGATGAAACGGGCAGATTTATTGCACTTAAATTTGTTCATGCCATTGCTTCTTTGACCGACACATTTAAAGATAATGTTGATAGTCTTGAATAGGGCAGAAGTCGGGAAAAGCATGCAGAATGAACATGTATGGAAAGGACACACACACACACACACACACACACACACACACACCACGCGTCACTGTAGCACATGTCCGCACATGCAGTTGGAATATAACGCGGCACGGCACATCAACCGGCAGAAATAAAAAGTTGAATCATCACGGGACATGGAGCTCACGCAAAAGTGCTGTGCAGGGCAGTTTTCTTCTCTCTTTTATTCGTGAACCCAGTACAAGCCAAAGGTCAGCAGCGCTTTGAGTGCTTTGTGTAAAGCGGAGCAAAATACGGGGGAGTGATCGGTCAGGCTGGCATGACTCATGCAACCTATGTTGCGGCTGATCTCACCTGACATTCACGCAGACAGGTAGAAATCAATAACGTCGCCTTAGGGGGGTGGGGGGGGGGCGCCAAGCCGGCACACTTTCAGCTCACCCCCGCGTGTGTGTAATAGGCACATCATGACCTGCTTTGCCAGCTTTTTGTTTTAAGGCCGTTTGATAATATGCTTTGTCCTGTCTCAGTTATGTTAACTTGGTCCAAGAATATGTGGGATATTACTCAGACTTTTGAGGTTTACTCAAAGAGTAAAAAATGTGGACCGTTTGAATATTGTTGGGTTTTTGTTTGTTTGTTGCAGTCTCACCGCGCGGAGCACAGCGTCATCCAAGCTTTGCAGAACCTGTCAGACTCTCAGGTGGGTTCCCTTCACATTCGACACATCTTTTTGAATGTCTGATCAGTAATTTCCTGCATGCCTGACAGCCAAGAAGCCGACTGATCCCTTTGGTATACGTGTATTGCGCAAAATGTTCTTCAGAATGTGGTGTTACTAATACAGAGTTATCTCCCCCCCCCCCAACACACGCATGCACGCACGCACGCGCGCACACACACATGCACGCACGCACACACGCATGCACGCACGCGCTCACACACACACACACACACACACACACACACACACACACACACACACACACACACACACACACTTTTTTCTTTTCTTTTTTTTCCCACGACAGGTGTAGGAATAGGTTTGGGATAGTCTCAGTTATTGACTGGAAGTGCTACAAAAGTTTTTAGCCTTTCGCTGTGGACATGAACGAGAATCCAGCATAACATACTATACGGCATACTATGCTTCTTTGTTCAGGTGAGCGACTTCCTCTCTGGCAAGGCTCCACTGACACTGGCTATTCGTCTTGGGGAGCACCTCATGTTTGTCCAGCTGCAGCTGTCCACCGTGTCCGCTCGGCCGTCACAGCCACAGCCGCAGCCAACCCCACCTCCATCACCCACACCTACACCAACAACCACATCCACTACCCCAAACGCGGCCGGTCCCGCTGGGGGTGTGCCTCCACGATCAGCGTTCGCGCCCACAGTGAACCCCGTCTCTCTCGTGCAGGCCAGTCATAACCTGACAGAGAAGCTGAAGGAGCTGACGCGATTTTCTCAGGAAAGGGTAAGTGCATGCAGCGTTGATGGATGTGTCCGTTTTGTCTGGTCTGCTTTTAATCAGTTGGAACAGTAAGAAATGGCCAGCATGTTCTTCATGCCCAAGCAGCTTACTGTACATCACTAGCAATATGAAGAGTAGGAAGGGGAAGGGAAATAACTGTATAATAAATGCCCTCAGGCTGTTGGAAAACAGTCCTCTTTATGATGCCCCCTTCACATTGATAAAACTGTTCCTGCAGAGTAATCAGAATTGAGGGACATTTATTTGTTTTCATCTTTGGTTTGTTAATTAATTAAGTGCCACTTTTTTAAAAGTCTGATTTTTTTAACCCCTGACAGCTGCAGACGAGAGGTCAGGTACCCAAGCAACCTGTGCCCACCATGCCCCTCACCCCGCCCCCTTCACCTCCTCCCAGCCCTGGTGCTGTTATCGACTCCATGCAGCATCTCGGCAAAGGAGTCTACTCTGGAACATTTTCTGGTAAGCATAGATCATCATCATCTTCATCATCATCATCATCATGATCATCATCATCATCCATTATTGTTCACTGCTTAATCTTAAAGTCCTATATATTAGAGTAAGGGAAACTCTGGTTCCTCCCAGCAGGGGAAGTGTGTCTCCATAGTACAGCATCAGTCCTTTATTTTTCTTTTCGTAATTATTATTGTTGTTTTTAGTATTATTTCATTGTGCTTATTTATGTAACTTTCAACTGATAACTATCCTGAATTTGTTTGTCGTTTTTTAGAGGGAGGGGGGGGGGGGGTATGTTTTACATCAAAATTACATTCTGTCTTTTATCAGTAGCAGCACGTGCCTCCTACAACGAGGTTGCAAGATTTTGTGCACAAGCCATGGTTCTAATGTACTGGCTTCTGTTCTACAACAGGCACACTGGATCCGCGCTTGCAGGACATGAGCGGACGGCCGAGATGTGATGTGAACACCATCCTACACATCCTCCATGACCTGCTTGTGGCGCAGCCAAGTGGTCACATGACCAGGCCAGCTCAGCATCGCCATGGCAACCAAACCCCACCCCCTCGCAGGTTCTTCCCGGAGGAAAACGTCAGCGAAGACACAGCCTTGCGCGACAAAGTCCAGAGAATCCAGATGATGCTGGAAGAGCGTCGCCAGCGCCGTTTGGCCAGGCGGAACAACCAGCGCCCATATCCTCCCCGTCAGCACCTGGCAAAGTGCGCATCCTCGCTCCACCCTCATTCCTCCTCCCCCGATTCCATCTGCAGCTGTCAAAGGCCGCCCACCCCCCTGACCCCCAACCCTGACAACACTGCTGCTTCCACTACTCCAACCACTGCTGCCAACCACGCCGAGAACATGGAGACAACCAACTACCGCAAGCCCAACATGGAGCAGGAGACCGTGGCCGTATGAGAAACTGACTCAGGGTTGCGGCCTACGCTGTCTGGTTCAATTTTCTGTTTTTCCTTTGCCTCTTCCCACAGAGGTTTGTGCTGCGGGTTGCAGCTAATTTGTTTGGTGGCTTCCAGCAGTGGAAAGGTCAATATGGCCGCTTGCTGCGTGGTCAGCGAGTTGAGCTGTGGCCATCTTTTTGGAGAGCTCGGAGAGGAGAGGAGAGAGCATTTGTTGGTCGGTCTGCTGGCGATACCTTGTCAGTTTTGGTTTGTCGTCGCACCGGCGTTTTTTGTTCTGTTCAAGGGATAAGGTTCACGTAAGAAGTGAGACTGAAGTCCTAACAACGGATGCAAGTTTTTTTGTTGCCCCCCCCTTGCCTGAGTCATTGGAATTAGGGGCCGTTTTGGTTTGTTTGTGGTTTTTCCCCCTTCCCCCTTTTTGTTTGAAAGAGGGTTTAGGGATAGTGTAGATTTAGGCTCTTTGGTGGCCTAGCGATATAGCTGATGCAGTGAACGTTGGGCTGCAAGAGCTTGGTTTGGCATTTTATTTATATGCATCCTTATCCATTCAGTTGTATATTCCCTTTGTGTTACCCTTCCATAGTCTTTCATACAAAACAAGATAACAAGATACAATATGTTTATAATGAGAAGCTGTCGGAATCAAACCTTCATCCCTTTAGCTGTGGCAGCCATTTCTTCTGTGTGTCTGACATGTTTCAACTCGGCTTGAGTTACACGTCGTTTGTCACCCATTGTATAAGGGGAAGGAAAATATAGTAACCTTAATTAACTTACCAAATTTTGTGTAATCAGACTGGGGTTTTATGTAATAGGAGGACAACTTATTTCTTTAATGGGCTTACAAATCAGAAAACTGAATTTTCAAACCAAAAAAACAAAACAAAACAAAACAAAAAAACAAAATGCTTTTTATTGCCATAACTTTTCCCACATATTTTTTTACCCCTTCAGTTTGGTATATATATATATATATATATATCAGATGGATTGGGTTTTTTTGTTTGTGTGTTGATTTTTTTTGTCCTTCATTTCACCATTGGTGTATGCGAGGGACTTTGAAGGCCAGTAGTATGTATTCAGCCTGCAATGATAGTGGGGATGAGAAATGGTACGTTTGTGCACGTGTTGATATATAATGATAAAGTTGTCTTGCTGTGTGCTGGTCACATGTAAGCTGAATTCAGAATTGTTGATACATGTATACTTAGCCAGTTGATGAACTCTTGCCGAGTGCCGCAAGTGAGGACCGTTTTGCATTGTTATCATAAACCACCCATTTCAATTTTTCTGTGGTGTGAAATATTTGCCTGATAATTAACCAGTGTTCTTTTTTTTTTTTTTTTTAAACCAACTTCACACTGTTTCTTATGTGCGGATTATGGCACTAAGCAGTTATAAATATTGTCAATATATTTATGCACCTTTTCTAGAAATCCTGTTCTCTGGAACAAACCAAATCAGACACTACTCAGTACTCTGCTTATGATCTAGCTTGGTAAATATCGGTTGTCTGTAGAGTCCACAGCACTGTGGTGCATGTGACTTTAATTGAAGTTCACTGGATCACGTTTTTCAGGACATGCCACGGAAATTGCTTATCTTTGAAAAGAAATGCTAAGAACTGGCAGTTAGTTTAATGCTGCTCACAAAATCTGTTCAGTCCATGTCATCCTGATGTTCTTATTCATGTCAAATTTTGCGCTTGACAGAGTCCTGGTTTAGTTCCGTATGGGTACCAGAGCTAAGAAAAAGGACTTAAAAAAACAACAACACACATCTGTGTTATGTTCTTTATGTTCTTGAGAGGAGTAAGAAGTGAACTGACTTAGTATGTATTAGTCTTTGGTTTAACTGAACCATTATTCTACTGTCCTGTAGATGTGTGAAAGTAGCTTAGGTTGGGTTGCGATGGGTTGGATATATTTGGCCAGTCTTGCGTAGTCATTGCTCCTTTAAAAACAGGGCTTACACCGTGATGTATGTTGACCGACACATATTCAGATTATCACAAGGAGAGTATGCAGACGGTGTTACATACTAACAGGTAGTAACTTTTTAATCGTTTACAACCAACATAACTGTTACTATATTTTTCTAGGTTTAAGTTTCTTGCTACACAACAGACATGGTGAGATAATCACACAGCACATACAAAGTTTGGCAAGAACACAGTACTAATATGTAATCAAGAGCGACAATATTGGTAACCATATTGCCTCATGTTTGGAAGAAGCAGGATTTGCAGAGGACTTACTGTTGTTGCAGAAACTGTTCTTTTCCACCTCCTGCATACTATCGTAGTGATTCCAGAGTTGATTATCTGTAAACTGACGTTGCATTGACATGATTATCAGAGCTCATATCAACTGAGAGAAATTGGTTCGGTAAAACTTCAGAGGATGTTAACTTCCGCTTTTTCTGTGTTCAGATCATGTTACGACTTCAGTGACAGCAATTGTAGATAAACACATAGTTACCTTCTTTTTTTTCTTTTCTTTTTTTCTTCTCTCTTTTGTCATGCATGGATTGATCATTATATTCAATGGTGCACTGCAGCATTTGTCATTGACATCACAGTGAACTTGATTTCGTTCCATCAGATCATGCACAATATCTTTAATATGAATAGACACAAATGAATCCGTGCATTGGAATTTTACTGTTTATCTGATCCAGTTGGATTTCTGAGTATTCAGGATCGTTGTTTTGTTTATTCAGGATATAGCTCAGAAGCATAATTGTCTTTGGATATATAACCACCGATATGATTATGCGATGGCGCAAGTTTGTCAAATATGGCAGTGCAACTGAACTTTTGTTTTTGCGTTAGAAGCTACAGTGAAAACTTCCAAACAAGACAGTAGAAAAACAAGTAATGTAGTTTGATTTTTCCTTCTTTACTCTACAACGGCAGATGTTGCTTGTGTGGTTGTTGACTTGTAATGTATAAATACCTATATCAAGGCATATTGAATGTAAGCTTTACTGATATATTTGTTCTTTGTTTCCTGCATGATGGTAAACTTGAAAAACTCCGTTGTTGAAAAACATGTGGGTTTATCATGCTGGGCAGAGAAAAGATAAAACAAAAACACACTGCTCGTGCAGTTATTCCCTGTATCAAGATTTGATACCTCCCTTTTTCTCTTCACGATTTGCATATAATGTACATGTAATTATATATGTATGATACTAAATCAGAAATTGTTATGTGTATGCCTCATGTAAAGTTACCATTAATTGAAATTTCATTTCTGAAATCAGGGAGCTACTTGTGTGTTGACAAGAGCACAATAAAGATAAGAGTCAGTATGATATAAGCAGCACACCCAGTGATATGTCAGCACATTTGTTTTTTGTCTTTGTGTGTGTGTGGGTTTTTTTTTGTTTGTTTTTTTTTTATAAAAAAATAAAAGCGACACAAAAGGGACAGAAACCACTTAACTTTGACAAAGGACGGCACAGGTCGACGTTTCGGCTTACGCCTTCTTCAGGACATAAACAAATGGGACATAACTTCAACAAACAAGCAAAAGGTAACTCTGCGGTGGTAAAAGGTAACTTTTTTTTTATAGCTTTATTGCACCAGGCCCTAAGCCCTACCTACTGCGACAATTCTGTTTATAAAAAAAAGTATTAAAAAAAGAAAAACACACAAAATGGCCAGCCGAGAGTTGCTCATCTAAATTGGAACAGTGCAATTAGGCTGGTGTACGCGAACCTAATGTGAGATAGCACCGACTCTTGTCTTTTATTTGTGCTCTTGGTGTCCCTTTTGTCACGTTTGGCTGGCACTTTGGTTGGTTACTTGGTACATTCTTCACTTCTTCTCAGAACCTGGAAAAAAAAAAATGATTGTATGTTGTGATTACATGTGTAGCCAGAGGGCATATCAAAAGTGTGCTAGGACTGTGTGTGGTTGTAGTGGACATTTTCATATTTACTGTCCGTGTCATTCATTTTTCAAAGTTATCCCATACACATCCCTATCCAGTAGATATCTCTGTACATTTTCTAAAATAAAATAAAAAAGGAGGGATCCTTTCCCTGTCACAAAATGGTTGACGTATGTGAATAGGTTTTATAGAATGGTTATGTTTTGTCAGGAAGTAGTGGGATTTTCCTTGTCTGAAGTTATCACATTATGTTTTAGGATGAACAGCTCTAGTCAGATGTCCAAGCAACATGTTTGTTTCTCTAATATAATTAATTATGTAATAGCGTATGCTTACTGATCAGTTTTGATATTGCAAAGTGTGTCACTTAACTGCAGTTGTCAATGACTTTTTTTTTAAACAACAACAAGAAACAAACAAACAAAAGATGGAAGGAAAAAAAAAAACTTAAAAAAAAAAAAAACCCCGAACAAAAAAAAAAAAAACCTTCCGTAACGGTACTTGTGCTTGCGCAAGAACCCTCTTACTGATTCCCAAAAGAAAGAAGAAAAAAAACAAAAACAAAAAACAAAAAGCAGCAGTTTGGCAATTGCAAGATTTTTGTTCTGGTGATCAGACATTCTGGTCATCTGACAATTGTCACTTTGCTTAAAACTACAGCAAAAACTTTTTGTGTTTTTTGTTTTGTTGTTTGGAAACTCATTTCTGTAACTCAGACATGTAATAATTAAATTATGGTAGTAGCTTTGGAGTAGACCAAGAACAGAATCAGTTGAAACAATATCACAACTTGCATGGCCGAGTGTTTATTGGAGGATGTTTGAAGGAGAAAGTCTCAGGTTGCTTCATGCGTTGTACAGTTATTGGTTTTGAGAAGTTACGGAATATTTCTCGTTCAGTGCAGCTTGCTTTAAATTACATTCTGGTTCTCTTTCCTTTCAGTCCAGGCTAAAGGTCTTCATTGAGCAACTGAATTAGCATTGACTTATCAGTGTCAGTATGTGGCAGTTTGCTTCTTTTTTTTAAAACTGTATTTGAAAATGAAGTCAATTCTTTCATAATAGATCTGCCTTATATATTATAAGGCTGCGATTTTTCTGGAGATTTTCTTTTTCTTTTTGACATATACATGTATATGTCAAATACCAGACCAAGAGCAGAAATATTTCAGTATGTGTACCGCACAGGATGTTTGAATTTTTTTTTTTTTTTTTGGGGGGGGGGGGGGGAGGAAGGGGGGGGATGATTACTTCTGATGGAGAAATTACGTGATCATATACTAAATAGCTCATAATCAGCGAACCATGTCCATTGTACAGTGATCCATGCTATCTTGCGCTGCTTCTTGTATTGCTTAAGAGATTTTACACCTATGTTTCATAAACATACCTCTGTATATATAATTTCAATTGTGTACCCGAATACCCTGCTCAGCTGTGTTTTGTCCCTGTGTATGAACGTGCAAGGTAGTGCTAAGTCAAGTATGATTGTTATACTTTTTCTACGTTTGACATAAGCGTTTGCAAGTAGTAGAGGTTGGTCCAGGCTGAATAAATAATATGTATCAAAAAAAAATGTTACTCTGTTCCTTGCTCTGTGTGTATGTCACGGTATGTGTGTGCGTGCATGTGCGTCACGGTGTGTATGTGTGTGTGTGGCAGTGCATGTGTAACAATGCATTTGGGTTTGTGAGAGAATCAAGAATCAAGAAAACTTTGTTTTTCAACAGTAGAGGTGAAACAGTCATTTTTCATACCTGCCGTTGCTATTTCTAGTAGTATCTATTTAAACAGAAAAATACACACACACATGTAATGCAACAGAAAAAAAGCTAAATAGCAAGAAAACCAAAGGAAATGGAACTACACTCTAATAAGACATGAACATTCAAGAAGCGTGATGAGAGAACAAGAAGAACAAGAACCTTTATTTTACAATGGTAGAGGTTACAGGCATATTCATGCCAATTTTAAAACTTGCCGTTGCTACACTACACGAGCTAATACTACTGTTAAAAAAAAAAAAAAGAGAGAGAGAGAGTGTGCATGGACACTTGAAACTACATTTCAGTCAAAACACACAACTGATCTATCCAAAGTCGCACTGAAATCACTGATATACTCGGCTTAATTGCGATACAAACGCCATGGCCCAATTGTGGCTGCATCAAAAACATAATGAGTTTTAACTGCCTGTATTACGTGAATTCATTCCATTTGCATGAACTTCTGGCCACTGGCAGAATATCACATGAGCTGCACATCGGTCCTGGACCAGAGCAAGCAAAGAGAGCGTGTGATGGGCGCCTCAGTAAAGAATCGTAAAGAACTATAAATGAGCTTCAACGCCGAAAGTTTTGCGCATGTTGCAAGAGTACATGTATGTACCACACTTTCGGTTCCACTTTCGGTGGGTCTATTTGCACACTCCCGTAGAGAGCAGCCGCATTGTATTTTATTGTTATTTTGGGGCAAATCGACGCTTGCTGCAAGGAAAGGTTACTCTGGCGACATGCAGAGTAAGATCCCCTGTACAAACTTTCAAAATGGCTGACAATGAGAAAAAATCGAAAGAAGGTACGGCTTTTACAGCTTAATTTGTGTAGAATCATCAGTTATTACTGCAAGAAATAGTCTCAGTAGAACAGTTTCATGTCTTTTAAAATTTGAACGTCGTTAAAGATTTCTACAGATGAGATCATGCACGTAAACGCAACGTCCGTCGAGAATCTAGATACACTATGAAAGAGAAATTTATGTACCCATACACTTTTCCAACTATACAATAAGTAAACACACACAAAGGATATTTACGGTCTGTTCTTTTCTTCTTACATTTTGTTGTCGTGATGCCTGTCATGTTGATACTGACATGTTTCGAATTGTTTAATTTTGAAAACAAATCCAGCAGAGGTTTGCACGGAGACACACATTTAAATATGAAAGGTCGTGTAAAGTAAACTGTAAGATCACCAGTATAGTCACCATCACATTCATCATGGTTATTAACAGGAGTGTTTGTGAGACCCACAAGTTACAAGTAATAGAGGATGCATCACTATCAGTATCACTGTATCCACTGTGTTACTGTTAGTGCTGGTGTAGAACGCATCAGTAATCCATGGTGTAGTTCTTCAGGACAGGACCTTTTTTGATAGTACAGTGTACTGGCAATTTTTTTTTTCTAGATAGGTATAGCTAGTGTCTGTTTCCTCAGAATAAAATGGTTAGGTACTAAGGTAGTCAGCTACTGTGCAGAATTGTATTGCTATGGTGTCATTCTGGATAGTCTGGACATAGACAAAATAATAATAATATTTATAGGGCGCCTATCCCCGGGAGGCGAGCTCTAGGCGCCTTACATTCTAAAACCGAAGTTATAAAAATCACTCAGTGTACACTACGTAAGTACAAGTAAAAAGTAAAAGAGCACACACACACACACACACACACACACACACCGATCGAGTAGAAACGATAAGGGAGACAATTAAAAACCAAGAACAAGTACCAGTGATAAAACCCAAAACAAAAGGATAGATTGGAATGAGCTAGATAAAACCTTAAAAGATAGCAGTGGTGAGGAGGTGAATGTAAGACATTAAAAATGGGACCTTGCGCATTTTGAGGTCACAGCTCATTGGTATGATTGCGCAGATCAGTCCAGATACTTTAAAAACAAGTGTGTCTTAAGATTAGATTTAAAAGACGACAGTGTAGGATCACCAGTCTGTACACGTGTATTGAAATTTCAGGGTCTGAGAAAAAGGCCAGGGCCTTCGACTTCATGGCAATGTTCAATGAGGCAAGACAGACAGCAATTGAAAGAACACAGGCCACCAGAGGTATGCCTTTTCTAGCATAACCATTGGTTAAGTCCTGCAGAAGCTTAACACTAAGTACCAGACAAATCATACATAGAAAGCTCTTTTAGATACAGCGTTTACTTCTTTTATCTAATGCATGAAAAAATGTATACGTGCAGTGCATGATAGCACAAAAATGTATTAAACTTAAAGATGGAAACTTACTTTGTTTTTGTCGCAAGCTACACGTTAGCAGGACACCCTTATTGTAATAGTACACACAATAGAACTATAAATAACATAGAAATGTTGCAGTGTGTATGCTTTTTATCCACCTTCAAGGCTCCGAGGATTACATTAGATGTTAGCTTACTCATAAGTGTCACTTTTTTTTCTTTTCTTTTTTCCCCCCTTAATACATCAGAAAAAGAAGCACTTGAGATGACAGAAGCAGAGAAAGCTGACGAGAAAGTGACCAAACTGTCACAGAAAATGCAGGGAACCAGCAGCTCTGGTTCAAGTGATTCGGACAGCGACTCTCAAGACTCGTCTTCTGACGATGACAAAGGGACACAATCCAACAAGAAAGTGAAGGGCAAGCGAGGTGATTCTGACAGTGAAGTCGGGCCCCCTCTTCCACCTGGGTTTAAGGCTGTTGCGTCTTCATCGAAGGAGAAAGGAGCTGGGGGCGACGCAGACGATATCGGACCTCCGTTGCCTCCAGGATTCGCCCCAGTTCCATCGTCAACAGGGGAAAGCTCTGGGAAGGGCAAAAGTGATGTGAAAAAAACTTACGATGATGATGATGATGATGACATGGTTGGGCCTCCCATACCAACTAAAAACAAGCCACAGAAATCTTCTGATGCATCAGATGATGACGAGGATGATGATGATGAAGAAGAAGAGGAAGAAGTGAGTGTACCAGTAAACTAAAACTGACAGTGATTGAGAATTGTCTTTTCTTGTTTGTTCGGTTAAAGAACCAAAGTAAATGCCTGGTTGTGCAGGCTAGGTAGATGATTAGAAATTGTACTTGCAGAATATCAGCATGGAACCCAACAAGTTTTTTTTAATTGCTTTACCTCAAAGTTTCTGTGTTTGTAATGAAATCTTAAGGGGAAACACAGCTGCTTGCAAAGCTCTATGGATGTTCGCCAAGTAAATAGATCTATGTTCCTTTTGGCTATTGCGGCCATTTTTGTGACTTTGCGGTTTCTAATAGTAGAGAAATATGACTTTCTATGGCCTAACACTTCCACACCTGTACTTCACAATATGACCCAGTCACTAAAAATAGCCACCAATCGGTGTTGTCTGGCTGGACTTAAGTCTGCAACCAAATGGTGTGTGTGTGTGTGTGTGTGTGTGTGTGAGAGAGAGAGAGTGAGTGAGTGATTGAACCCATATTTATTTTAATTTTATGTCTAATTTTATCTTGTATGTTTGCGAATTTCAGACTCTGCAGAGCAAAATTCCAAACAGCCATGAGGTCATTCTCAACCATGGTTCTAGAACTGTAAGTATAAATTTGTTAAAATAAGAACCTGAACGCAGTACGATGGTCTTCAGCCTCCCATCTTTGCTTCATCTGTGTTTTCTTAGTTGACTTTAAGTTTAGCTGTCTTTATTTTGAAATTGTGCTAGCTTAGTACCAGGGCTTCCGATCTTTGTGGGACATCAGTAAGAGACTTTTTTTTTTTTAAATCCGGTTATTTTCTTACGAAGGCCACGCCTGATCATTTCTGTGCCACAGTGGACAGTATTCGGGACGAATGTCCAATACTTTTATTGTCAGCCAGGACATATTGTCCAATTATTGTTCTCTGCGGATATGAAGCATGGCAGTACTGATAATATGTAGTGCCACTGCACTAGGGGTAGCAAACAGCAAGATGTCTTCTTCATCTTCTTCTTCTTCTGCCATTTTAGGTTTCCATTTTGCTGTATCAGGGAGCAAGAATTTTTTCCAGGAGAAATTTGCCGTTACTAGTGTGAGTGTGTATAGATCTGTGTTGCATTGTATTGCAGGTTTCTGCTTTAGGACTTGATCCTTCCGGTGCCAGACTGGTCACAGGCAGTTTGGATTACGATGTTCGCTTTTGGGACTTTGCCGGCATGGATGCCAGTCTCCAGTCTTTCCGCACACTCCGACCTTGTGAAAGGTACATAATATATATATATATTGTTCTTCCTTTCTGTATGCCTAAACTGTAAAATGTGTTATTAGATATCTGAATGAGAAATTGCCAGTGTTAGATTTCTAAATGATGACTTGCCACTCTTTGTGGCTAATAGCAGACTGGGGAATTTTCAGTCATGTGGCAATTTTCAGCCAAATTTCCTAGCCTTTCAGCCAGAAAATCTAAGTTTCAGCCAAAGAGAAGGAAGGAGGAAAAAGTGTGCACACACTATCATTATACATGTAGCGTATGGGACAGTCTAACTTCATTTTGAAGACTTGCATGTCAGTACCAAGGCAGTATTTTACATTTGGGTGCCATGAGAGGCTACTAAATGCCTTTAAAGTGCTAAAATTTGTTCTCTAAAGTGGGGCATTGCCCCTGTGTTCCCCTAGCAGGGCGCTGCTTCTGCGCCCCAGCCTCGGTTTCCGTCTTTTTTCTCCTCGGCAATTCCCAGGCCTGTAATAGACAGATGAGGAGTGGTTTGGTTGTTTGTGTGCTAACTGTCCATTTCCACCACGTTAAGGTGATATCAAACTTTAAAAAATGGGACAATCAGGAAAAAGCCAGCACAGATTTCTGGCACCCAACCGGGATTCAAACTCACAACCCAAAAGCTGAATGTCAGGTTTTTCACCAGCAGGGCTATCCCAGCTTCCCAAGTTGAGAGGATGGCCTGGTGTCCGTGGTGGTCTCTGTCTTGTTTACTTCTGATGGACGGTGGGGAATGTCTGTTAAAATTTTCTAAAATGACTTCAGTTTCTTAGAACTTACTCTTACTCTTGCCAGTTTTACACAATATCGTGAATTGAATGTGTTCAGCCACCAGATCAGAGCGCTGGAGTACAGCACGACAGGCGATGTCATTCTGGTGGTGGCAGGAAATGCTCAAGCCAAGATCATTGACCGTGACGGCTTTGAGAAGTGCGAGTGCGTCAAGGGAGATCAGTATTTGGTGGATCCAGCCAGCACAAAAGTGAGTGGTACCTTTGTTGTACAATGCTGACACTTTCATGAATGTGATGGAACGGCACGAAAGGGCACAAAGGGTGATCTGGGGGGGGGGGGGGGGGGTATGGATATGTATCACAAGAGACTAGTTGTGAACTTAAGTCTCTCAGTACTAGCGCGGTCCACTCTCCTCCTTTCTACCATTGTTGCTGCTGTCTGGGTTGTTGTTTTTGTCTTGTCACGGGGATACACACTATAAAGTCTAGGACAAGAATCTTCTTAAGTTTCAGTCCTCCCTTGCATCTTCACCACAAAATTTACTTTGTAAGGATCTATATTTAGCTCTTCACATTTACCTCTTTTGTAAAAAATCTAGATTTAGTTCTTAAAATTTACCCGTTTTGTAAAAAAATTAGATTTAGCTATTTTTCAAGTTTTCCCGTTTTGTGAAAATCTAGATTTAGCTGTTCAAGACTTTTGTTTTGAAAACCTTTTTGTGTGTGTGCATGCATGTCTGTCTTTTGTTTTATTAGTTTAGTTTAGACTGTATTTGTGAAGCACCTCGAGCTCACCTTGTGAGGATACTGCGCTATATAAGATTTTTATTATTATTATTATTATTATTATTTCATGTAATATGGTATCTGTACCTTCATTGTTTAGTGTTTTTCTACAGGGCCACACAGGGATGCTGAACGCTGGCTGCTGGAATCCGAAAATAAGAGAAGAGTTCATGACCTGTTCAATAGACGGGTGAGGGCGAAGGCATATATATGTATACACATTGTGTTATATGTAGCACCAGAGGGATACGGAAGAAAAGCTTTTCAGAAAATTACAATGACATAGTTATTCACTTCTACAAACGCAACAGATTCCTTCAGAAGCAAACACAGAGTGCAAGAGACTGGCATGAACTTTGGAAAGGCAGTATACATGATGTAGTCAGTGTGCAGTAACTGAGTAAGTGTTTGACTTTTTCAGGTCTTGTTGTATGTGCTAGTTTCAGGGACAACTAGCCTGCCTGGCAGTCCGCGGATTTGCACACACTTCATGTCCGCCTACACATGACATTGTATTGAACTTAGATGTCACAATAGCAAAAATAGCACGAAAAGATATTATTTTAAACTAAGTAAGTTACTACTACATTCTGTAAATGGGGCTTTGTCATATGCACTAACTATAGACATGCGTGCACACACACACACACACACACACACACACGCACGCACGCAAAAGACTGGGGGAGCAGTTGACTTGTTCTGTGGAGAAGATGTGTCATGTACATTCATCTCAATTTTCTAACAAAAGGTTTGTGGTTCTGCTGTTGTGTTTTAGCACGGTGCGGATCTGGGACATCACTAATGTGAGGAGACACAAGGGAATCATGAAGCCAAAGGGAACTGGAGGTCGGCGTGTCATCCCCACAGCCTGTGCCTACAGTAACGACGGCCGTTACATGGCCGCCGCCTGCCAGGATGGCTCCATTCAGCTGTGGGACCACAACAAACACACGTTTGTTAGTACGGTTTTCAGTCCTGTTAACCTTTCTGCATTTGTTGTTGTTGTTGTTTTGTTTTTTGTTTGTTTGTTTTTTGTATTTGTCCTGTACCTGAGTCATATCTTCATTTATTAAGTTTACAAAAATCTGAATGTTTGAACTGCAGTGCAGTAATCTGTGACTGAACTCAAGCGTGCATATTTTCACTTATGTCCAGTATATAGTGATATCTGAATGTTGCCTGTGCATGTCCAGTGTCCCTGCCATCAAAGTTCTGAGCACCCCCTCAGTAAGAACTAAAACATATGGTCGGAGATCCTTTTCCTTTCAGGCTGCAGCTTTTTGGAACCAACTTCCTAAACCGATTAGACACACAGAGTCCAGTGCCAGCTTCAAACGCTGCCTCAAAACCCACTTATTTAAAACTGATTACTGAT
Organism: Batillaria attramentaria; assembly: GCA_018292915.2. NCBI lineage: Eukaryota > Metazoa > Mollusca > Gastropoda > Batillariidae > Batillaria > Batillaria attramentaria. The sequence continues at coordinate 502,976 of JACVVK020000294.1, forward strand.
TTACTCTGCCCTTCCACACCGTGTCAGTCTGCTTGTTGTGAGTTATTGTTTAACTTTGAATGTTCCCTGTGAGTCTGTGTGTATGAAAGTGGTGTATGTATTTATGATGTATGGTGCTTAGAGCCTGTTTTATTTCGTGTGTAGGCGCCTTATAAGTCGTCATTATTATTATTATTATTATTAAAGCAAAAGGCATGTTGTGTATGCGGCGTGTGTCACATGGTCAGGTGTGATCCCTTGATTCATGTACATCCAAACATGGGGTCTAGCAGAAATAAACAAATTTGACTTTTTTTTTCCTAATTAACACAAAATCTCCTATGTACAGAGCAAAAACTACAACATAAACAGTAAAACAACAAAATATGTGTAGTTGGGTCTCTGAAAACAGCATACTTTTGTGGGGTGAGCGTTGGTCTAACAGGTAGTGCGTCGGATTTAGCTGCTGCGCTACTGAATGGCCGTCACCAGCGTCGAATGGCCGTCACCAGCGTCGAATGGCCGTCACCAGCGTCACGGCGATGAAGCGTGGGTTCGAGCCCAGGTCGAGCTTGTAATAATAATAATAATAATAATGAGTATTGTATAGGCGCTTTACCCAATTTCACGAGTCGGCTCAAAGCGCCGCGAACTGAACCCAACACGCACGCTCACGTGAATCACACGCATTCTCCCACACACTGGACATAAACACATTACAATCACGTGGTGCGAAGGGTCAGCTCAGCTATTTAAATTTCTGAATTTTAGAATTACATTTATTTTTCAAATTTGGTGGGCTGAACATTTCCAAAGCAGATATGATACCGGTTTTTCCTGGCTGCCGGGCTGCTCATCGGGGGTTTCTTTCTGGGTTATCGGGCTTTCCTCCCCTAGCAAAATTGTAAAATATATAGGATAGGTATTGGGTGGCGCTGCACCGCAGCGACGCGCTTCCCCCGGGGGAGGCAGCCCAAATTTCCTGAAAGGGGTAATACAGTAGTTAAAAAAAAAGAAAAAAATATAGACTTTAAATAAAGGGAATAGTTTCAGAGATATCTTTTAACAAAAGACTACATTTTACAGGTGAATGTAGCCATGCAGAACAAAAATGCTCACACACCAGGCTCGGACACGTCATGTCTCCGCTATTCCTACGACGGCCGGGTGCTCGCATCAAGAGGAGGTAAGACCGTCAGTAGGGCTGCTACGGTTGGAAGACCGACATTTACTGGCAGTATGAGGAGGGACAGCTGGATTTTCTCAACCATCTCAAAACTGTCCTTGGTAAATGGTCTCATTAGAAGCTGTGCTTTCAGTTTCTGTCTGCTCGGTTCCAGCATGAGTGAGGCCGTATGTGTGGATTTGCATAACGCTACCATTTTTATGCTCACAGATTGTATGTGGGAACACCACATACACTTAAACACTACGAAACTGTCAGCCGCCATATGGACACCTGCTCAGTGACAGCGTCTGTAATGCTGGCCAACAGAAGCGTACTTGATGACGCTGTGACCACACTGAGCACTCCAGTAGTGTAACAACAGTCGTAGAATTTGAATATTTGGCTGCTCGCGCAGTGTAACAACATTGTATCACATTATAAGCTGTGCTAAACATCAAGATAGAGTATTTCAAGCATACAGGCACACTCACGGGCAAAACTTTTCCAAAACAAGCTGGCTTGGGAAAGATGGAATGAGCTTGTTTCACACCACTGAAGAGCTTTGTAAGCATTGTAAGCCTTTGTAAGCATTGTAAGCCTTTGTAAGCATTGTAAGCCTTTGTAAGCATTGTAAGCCTTTGTAAGCATTGTAAGCCTTTGTAAGCATTGTAAGCCTTTGTAAGCATTGTAAGCCTTTGTAAGCATTGAAATGGTGACTCTGGTCCCTCAGACTGAAGTAAAATGCGCAAGGTCCCATTTTTAATGTCTTACATTCACCTCCTCACCACTGCTATCTTTTAAGGTTTTATCTAGCTCATTCCAATCTATCCTTTTGTTTTGGGTTTTATCGCTGGTACTTGTTCTTGGTTTTTAATTGTCTCTGTCTATCCCTATCCCTTATTGTTTCTACTCAGTCGGTGTGTGTGTGTGTGTGTGTGTGTGTGTGTGTGTGTGTGTGTGTGTGCTCTTTTACTTTTTACTTGTACTTACGTAGTGTATACTGAGTGATTTTTTTTTTAACTTCGGTTTTAGAATGTAAGGCGCCTAGAGCTCGCCTCCCAGGGATAGGCGCCCTATAAATATTATTATTATTATTATTAAGTATTGAAAATTATTTTGTGGCTTGTGTATTATCAAGGTGATGATACGCTGAAACTGTGGGACTTGCGGAACTTCAAAAAGCCGCTTCAGCAAGTGGGAGGACTTTCCAACATGTTTCCAATGTGAGTATGGACTGCCGAATTCTGCTTGTTTCTATTACATGTATTCTTATACCTTTGTTTTCTGCTGAGAAGCGCTACTTTCATTTTGACTATTTTACACAATACTCCACGATACTGAGATATAGGTCGACAGTCAGGAATTTTTCTCTTTTTTTTCTTTTTTTTGTTTTTGTTAGTTCGTCTGCTGGTTTAATTATTGATTGATTTATTTGATGTAATTTTCATTTCATTTAGGCCTTTTTTTTGCTGACAGGGGCATTTTGTTCCAGAAAGATATCACATACTGACATTTAGATTTGTGCTTTTGCCGTTTCTTTAGAACACTTTACACCAGTCTCGTCAACATTTTTTCATGTCTTTATTGTGACTGATTTTGTAAAATTGGTTTGGTTTTATTTATTTATTCATTTTGTTCTTGTTTCAGGACGGATTGCGTCTTCAGCCCTGACGACAAAATGATCATTACAGGTACCTCTATGGACAGAGGAGACAAGTACGGGAAAGCAATTTTCTTTGAAAGGGAGACGATGAACAAAGTGTATGAGATGCAGATGGAAGGAGCAGTGAGTGCCTACATTTGATTTTTAAAAAAAATTTTTTTTTAATCAGTGCAAAGTTTTATGCCTGCATTGTAACACACATGCTTATGATCGTGTGGCATGTTTCGGCACAGTCAGTGTGTTTAGGGTAAATCAAGACACATTTTAGAATTTTGACATTTGTTTTTATGCTTGCATGTCTGTGAGTACGTTCAAATGTGTCCTGAGATCACCTTTTATTTTATTTTTATTTATTTATTTATTTATTTTTTGTTTTGTGGCTGCCCCAACTCTTCACCAGCTCCAGTGGTTTTCCTCCCAGGTCATGGGGTCACGGGTGGAATCCACGGAGGGTTCGGAAGCTGGGGCAGATTGGGGGGGGGGGGGGGGGGGGGGGGCAAAAAGGCCTAAATGAAATGAAAATTACATCAAATAAATGAATCAATAATTAAACCAGCAGACCAACTGACACCCCCCCCCCCCCCCAAAAAAAAAAAAAAAAAAAAATTCCTGACTGTCGACCTATATCTCAGTATCCTGGAGTAATGTGTAACATAAGTCAAAATGAAAGTAGCATTTCTCAACAGAAGACAAAAGTATAAGAATAACAGAATGAGGATGATGGTATGATGATGCTAATGAAAGATCCGTGTGGTTTGGGACTGCGGGACAGGGCCGCATTCCACGCTTCCTGTCATAGCTATCCCGGCATTAAACAGGCCTGGGAACTACGGCACCTTGGTGCCGGCCATGTAATCATCCACTTGCATGAGATGTGTCATACCAAGGGAAGCAACCCCCAAAAGTCGCACCCGTGAAATGGGTAAATCTCAGCTGTGTGGCAACAGCCTCCCCACTGGGCCCAAAGCACACCCGCTCTGGGTAGGAGCCAACCTTGGTAGGAAGAGATCATCAAGTCAAACACTTATCAGTTTTTGACTACTTGTGCTGGGCCTCGTGAAAATTGTGTGAAAGTGTATGCATATTTGTTCAGAACGAATAAAACTGTTGAAACCAAGAGATCGTCGTAATTACGCCTTGTGTTTCAGAGTGTTGTGCGCTGTCTCTGGCATCCCAAACTAAACCAGATGGTTCTGGGCTGCGGCGACGGGCAGGTCCACCTCTATTACGATCCCAAGAAAAGTCACAGGTGAGAGGACAGATTTGACCTTTTCAGTCTGATTTTACTATTGTTATTGCTGGAGTTTTTATGTAAGTTACAGTCGAACCTGCCAAGGCGGTCACCTATATAAGCCAAACCACTGTCTAACCTGGTCACCCCAGAGGATCCCCTGCCACACTAGCTGTTGACATGACACCCTGGATAACCCGGTCACCTGTCTAAGGTGGTCAGTTTGACCCAGTCCCTTGGGTGACCGCCTTACACAGGTTTGACAGTATCAACTCTGGTGGTGCTGCAACCGGAGGCATGAGAGAGAGAGAGAGATGATGATGATTGGCCATTTGTATAGCACTACGAAAATAAACTTCCATGCAGTAAGCATGCTTACGGCGTCTTTGGGGTCGGGGGGAGAAAAAAAGAAAAAAAAGAAAAGGAGAGAGAGAGAATTAGAACTGAGAGAAAAGGTGCGTCTTGAGGTTCCGCTTGAAGGTCATGACTGATGCAGAACCTGACTTGAGGTGACCTGGCAAGTTGTTCCTGAGGCAAGGAGCTGCACTCTTGAAAGCCCGTGCACCAGAGCGAGAGAGAGAGATATTTTATAAACCAAACTCTTGTGTGATTTCATGATCTCCTTGTCATTGAAGCCGAAGACAAGTTTCCTGTTTTAAGGACAATAAAGTTATCTGTATCTGTATTATTCCAGTCCAGTCCAGTGTCCATGTATAAAGTGCAGAAGTACTCTGTGGAAATGTTCATGCTTGTTGCGCTTGGCAATACAACAGAGACGAAGAAGAAAAACGGCAGATTCTTTGGCAGTCAAACTCTGCCTTCAGCCCTCACTGCCCATTTAAATCCCATTTGAAGACCTCTATCGTCAGTCAAGCCTTTTGATAGTGAACTTCTGTTGAGTCTGTGTGTGTGTACCGTGAGTCTTTTGATGTCGCTGCACCTGCCAAATTGGAATTTTGAGTGGGTGCAAATAGTCCGTGTGTGTATCTGTGTGTGCACGCGCACGCGCACACTTTTAAACACAGCAAGTCCTTGGCACTTTGACAGCAACCCTCTATAAAAACTATGTATTATTATTATTATAAAGAGTTAAGAGGAAGATTTTTTGCTGTGTTTGGCGGGGAGCCGGGATGGCCGAATGGTAGAGCATTGGAGTTCTAATGCTCGGGTCGTGAGTTCGTATCCCGGCTGGAGCCAAATTTTTGTGCTGGCTTTTTCAACGTTGCCCCATCTTTGACATCACCCGTATGTGGTGGAAAAGGACGTTAAACCCCCATACACCCACCCTTGCTGTGTTTGGCAGTGTCAGTCAGTTTGAGTGGTAGAGATGAGTTTGCAAGCTCTTTTGAAGGATTTGAAGCTTTCCACAGAGTGGGGGCAGCACTCCGCAGAATGGTTCTGATGCATCTTGAAGCAACTGTCACACATCTGTCATATATATATAGGACTTCACTGTACCAGTAGATGCATTTATGCAGGTACACTACATCCTGACAAACTTACAGTTTTGTGGAAGGTACTTGGTTACCGTGTAGTTCTCTGTGTTTACAGAGGCGCCATGCTGTGTGTTGTGAGGAAGAAACGGAAGGCGAAGCAAGAGGAAGTGGTGGTCAACGAACACATCATCACTCGTAAGTTCCACACACGATTATTTACTTATACTGTCAGTTGTGTTTTATTTGGTCTTTATTTGGTGTTTCATGCTTTATGACATAGGATTTGGTCTAGTGGATAAGGTATCCGACTCTGGATCCTGAGCCAGCTGGTTCAAGTCCCTGATGGGCAGGAATTTGGTGGAATTTGTCCTTTCCAAACTGAGTCAAAATTACGCACATACGGTGCCTGTCTCGCCTTCATGTACACACGCACGCACAACATAAGTGTGCACATAAAAAAAATCTTATTACAAACAGGAGGGGCCATAGAATCGAAAAACAGTCACATGCTGTGCATGCGGGGAAAAAAAAAAAAAAAATTGGTGGTGCTGTATTATGGTGAGGAGTTCCTCCCAGGAGGGAGCAGCCTGAATTTCCCTTACCATGGTAACTATAGAATATGCCAACACCAATGCCAGTACCTGTGTCATTGTGTTATGTGTTACCACTGATGTTGAGATTTGTAAAATTATACATTTAGTTTAACTCATTCGAGACGGGACACTTCAACCAAAGGTTCAGACACGCATCGACCATGGCTCATCAAGTTTTTTTCAATAAATAAAAATCAGTAGAAAATGTCATGTGTGTGTCTTCATTGAAGCTTGCTAGAGAGATTTCTTTACATGTAACCAGTTTACTGCAGTTTCAGCGACAGTGTAGCAGGCCCAGAACTATTAAGGTGGCTGCAGACCCAGTCACAATAAAGACAGAAACACAGCTTGTGAATCGCTGAACTCAGGCAGAATATAGAACTTATGAACCACCTTTCTAAAATTACCTAGTACTGTTGTGGTTGCACACACAGCAGGTGGTGGAGTAAAGGAAGAGGAGAGATGGATTGCTTGTACATGTGGCTTGGAGGAGAGTTGGGTTAAGGCTGTTGCTGTTAGTTAAACATCAGCAGACGTTGAACGTGTGCTCTGTGTGTGTTGCAGCCTATGCTCTACCCATGTTCCGTGAAGGACGGCCAACCAGCACGCGCAAGCAGGAGGAAAAAGTCCGCAAAGACCCTGTCAAGAGTCATCGCCCAGACTTGCCTGTCTACGGCCCAGGTTAGTGTTCGTTGGAACCTTGTGCAGCATGACAGCAGGAAGAACCTACTGCACATTCAGTTTCATCATTTATGGGAACATTCAGTAAAATTCAGAAACGCTCTATATGGGAAACTGGGAGCTTTCAGTGTGTAGAATTGGTGCAACTAGGGAGCTTTGTGCTGTTACTTAACCGTGGACAATATATTATTGTTTTCTGTCTCTCAGGTACTGGTGGCCGTGTGGGGGCCAAGGGAGCCACCCTGTCTCAGTACGTGGCGCAGTCCATCGCTTCCCGCAAACCTGACCCATATGAGAAAGACCCGAGGGGCGCCATTCTCCGTCATGCTAAGGAAGCTGCAGAGAACCCATACTGGATCGACAATGCCTACACAAAGTAAGTACTGAGTACAAACTGAGCCGTGAAATCAGGCTGCCCTTTGCTTTTATAGGGGTTTCAGGGACGCTGAAAACTCTGTAACTGTGACACAGTTGACTGTGCATTTTGCACAGTCGGATAGTTTTTTGTTGTTGTTTTTTTTAACACACTGTTTGTGGGTTTTTGTTGAAATTGCAGACCTTTAAGTTTAGTTGTGTGTGTGTGTGTGTGTGTGTGTGTCTGTGTGTGTGTGTGTCTGTGTGTGTGTGTGTGTGTCTATGTGCAGAAGCCAGCCAGTGCCAATCTTTCAGAAGCCAGAGGATGAGAAGGATGAGAAAGATGATGATGAACCAATGTGGAAGAAACAGAAAATCGGATGAACGTTCTCAGCCACAGCTGCATCGGTCACGATGTATATGACACAAAAGTTTGTAATAAATGTTTTTTAAGTGTACAGGATGCCTCACACATTTTTCTCTTTCCGTTTCTTGGTGTGTGCAGACGTAGAGCTCCAGCGTGTACCAAGAGATACAGTATGAAGAGGGTTTAGCCCGGATACATTCGTTTAGATGCGAACGGGGATGCAATAATGAGAAACTACTACATGTATTGTCAGACACCATCCATATAGATCTAAACGCGCTTATCCTAGCTAAACGTGATATGAAGCCCGGGCACATATAGATCTAAACGCGCTTATCCTAGCTAAATGTCATATGAAGCCCGGGCACATATAGATCTAAACGTGCTTATCCTAGCAAAACGTGATATGAAGCCCGGGCACATATAGATCTAAACGCGCTTATCCTAGCTAAATGTGATATGAAGCCCGGCACATATAGATCTAAACGCGCTTATCCTAGCTAAACGTGATATGAAGCCCGGGCACATATGCAGGAACTTGAACAAATACATAGTATTAGACTTGGACATCACACATTACTTTAGGATCTGTGTTTAATATGTATGGATTTATATGTCTAGATAAATTAATGTGTGTGTGTGTGTGTGTGTGAGAGCCAGAGGAAACACACATCTGTACATGGTGATAGACATCAACAAAAACGTGTATGCCCTGACAAACACCAGACAGACATTTCTACATGTGCACTGTGACAAACATCCACACAAAAACATGACTGAAAAACAACTCAACAGGACTTTGCAAGATTTATGTTTATGATTTTATTTTCCGAAGGACCCTCATACCAATCTTCATCTTACAACAAGCAATCGTTGAGTGGTGAAATGTACCAGTCTAAAGTGTCTACAGACAAGATGCAAAAACAGTACAATTAGCTCCGCTGTCCACTGACCAAGGTTACTAACAGTGGAGCCTTGAATGATGGAAAGTCCCCCCCCCCCCCCCCCCCCCAACAAAAAACAAAAAAGAAAACCCCAAACAACCCCCAAACCAAGCAACAAATAAAACAAAAAAATGACCTTAACGTGAATGTGCTCTGTTACACTGCTGAATGGTTGCTGTAGTTAAACAAGTGATTTTAATTTAACTCTTTCGCTGCCAAAGGCGACTTTAGTCGACATGCTGTTTGGCCACCACAGGCGACGTCTGTCGACTTTGAGGTCATGTCAGGGGGACCGTATTTCACAGAATGTAGTGTTTGGAGAGGCATATTTAACCAACTGTCAGGGATCGACAACATCCTACCCTTTGCCCCTTTTTGCCCCTTGACCTAAAAATCCTGAAAACGTTCTGAGATATAAACATTTAATGAGACCCATTGCCCAGTAAATCTCAGTTGAAAAGTAACTTGGCGCTGAGAAGTACTGTTCATTTAGAAATCTGGCGGCGAAAGAGTTAATTAATTGCAGATCACACATGGGGAAACTTTTGTCATTATGTCAATATAACATTTCCCATTAAAAATATAGGTTATAGATTTACTGCACAGAGACCAGTACATCAAACTGTACACATATGACACGCTTCAAAATAAATGACAAAAATATCAAATTCAAATTCAAATTCAAAACATCTTTATTATCCAGTTTAAAAACCGGAAAATTTCCTTTTGGTGCCCGCACTGCACAGTTTAAAATAAATGAGGTTAAGTATCACAGCATAAAAAAAAAAAAAAAAAGTACATTCATTTTAAAAAACCTGACTACACACACACACACACACACACACACACACACACACGATGCACTGTACCTTAAAAGCATAAAAGGCATTAATCTGATACAGGTGAGCAGGGAAAACACGTGAACTGTGACAAAACACGGAACACTGCCACGCACGAAACAAAATATATTTTTCTGACTCTCACACCCGACAGCGCCCTGCACCAAGAGCCAGCCGACTCCCGGCCAACAGTGGTCAACAGTTAGCCTGAGTGTGTGCGCGTGCGTGTGTGAGGTGGGGGGGGGGGGGGCTAGAGGAACGGGGCCTTCAAAAACACAGTGAATTCAAGATGGAAACTGCACTGGGCACGAACGATTTCTTGTATGCATTTTTCCTAGCGAGGGGCACTTTGAGGCGACGACCTGAGGGCAGTTTTTGGAAGGACGGATTTAGAGGATGGGTGTCATCATAAAAGATCTGCACGGATTTTCGCCTAACAGACTGGTAATACAGGTCAGACAGGTGTCTTTGTTGGCGGCCAATCACTTTGCTCGCTGTGTTGACAACACGAGCCAGTTTTGTTTTATTTTTCACGCTTACGTTGCCATACCAAGTGGCGATGTTGAATGTAAGAACACTTTCGATCAAATTTCTGTACACCATTTCAAGTACATCCTCATTTACGTCAAAACTTCTAAGTTTTCTCAGCAAGTACAATCGTTGCTGGCTTTTCTTGTAAATACAGTCAACATTATCATTAAAGGAGAGACTGCTGTCAAGAAACGTGCCCAAGTATTTGAATTTGTCAACAATTTGTACTGGCTGACTGTTGATCATAACAGGCTGGGGGTCGCCCCTTTCCTTCCTCTTGTCAAAAATAAGTTCTTCAGTTTTTGAGACATTCAATGTGAGAAAACTTTTTTGAAACCACTGACTGAGGGCATCAACCTGTGTAAAATACTGCACAAGAGAGTCTTCATCCAACAGTCGACCAACCAGCGCCATATCATCTGCGTATTTGATCAAAGTCAAGATCGGTGTGTTACATGAGAGTTCATTTGTGTATATTGAGAACAGAACAGGGGAGAGGACGCACCCCTGTGGTGCTCCCGTATTTATGGATATCAGATCGGACATAACACCTTTCAAACAGACTCGCTGCGGCCGGTCAGATAGAAAATTCTTGATCCAAAGAACAATGTTAGAATTTACCTGTAGGTCAAGAAGACGCTGCAGCAAGATGTGAGGTTGGATCGTATTAAAGGCTGCGGAAAAATCCATAAAAAGGACTCTGACAAACGTGCCTGCATTATCTAGGTGACTTGAAATGAGATCCAACAGTGTGAGAGTAGCATCCTCAACACCTCTGTTTGATCGATAGGCAAATTGCAATGGATCCATCCGGCCGGCCACAGACGACGTGAGTTCCCTACACACTATTCGCTCCATACATTTGGCTAAGATCGGGGTCAAGGCCACCGGACGAAAATCATTCAACACCTTGGCACCTGCTTTTTTCGGCAAAGGTATCACAGTTGACAGCTTCCAGGACTTCGGTACAAAATGGATGTCAAGCAACCACTGAAACACTCTTGTGAATACAGAACCCAACTGACTGGCACAGGTCTTGAGAACTTTACCCTTCAAACCATCAGGCCCAGGGGCCTTGTGTGGATTAATGTGTGAAAAACATGAGACAACAGACTCTTCGGTGACTACAGGAGAACATGATGGTTGCTCTATCCTGTTACAAAGCTGTTCGATGTCAGTTCGGAAATCATGTACATCAAAACGTGCATAAAAAGAGTTAAATTCATTTGCTGCTGTCATTGCATCATCTGATTGGCTATGTTGTTTTTGGTGTTGTTGAGCCCTACCCATCATACAGTTTAACCCCTTCCATGCATCTTTTGCATTACCCATCAGAAGTTTTCTTTCAACAGAGTCTTTGTAGCTTGTTTTAGCAGTTTTCAATTTACTTCTGAATTCTTTTCCTTTTTCCTTGACCTTGTCTTTATCGCCTTCAATAAAAGCGATCTTTTTTTCATTGAGCACAGTTTTGAGTTCTTTATTAATCCATGGTTTGTTGTTCGGAAAAACACGCACAGTTTTGGAGCCAATCACACTGTTTTCACAGAACTGTATATATGAGGTCACTGTGTCAACTAGCTCTTCCGGATCAGGGCAAGCATCAAAAAACAACTCCCAGTCAGTGGACTCAAAGCATCCTCTGAGGCGCTCCACAGCATCGTCGGTCCATGAAGGCACGTTCTTTATTATAGGTTTTTCAGTTTTTAGTTTTTGTCTATATTTAGGAAGAAGGTGGATAACGTTGTGATCAGACCTACCCAGCGGCGGCCTACACTCTGCCTTGTAAGCGTCCGGAATGTTGCCAAAACACAAGTCCAGTGTCCTATTAAGACGCGTGGGGCACGTGACATATTGCTGTAGTGTCGGTAAATGTCCCGAAATATCGCACGTGTTGAAATCCCCTAGGATAAAAATAGCTTGATCCACCGACCTGTTGAGCGCCTCGGTGTAGCTCTGGGCGATACGCTCCGCTGCCTTGCTGTTGTCCGGGCCGGGAACATACACGAGAATCACTGTCACTTGACCAAATTCTCGTGGCAGATAGTGAGGCCTGAAGGACACCGTGAGAAGTTCATAATCTCTCGTGCTTTCTGTCTCACGAACACAGAAGTTGGTGGCCCATTTCTTGTTCACATACATACACAGCCCCCCTCCAACGCTCTTTTTTGTTTTCTGTTTGTCTCTGTCAAATCTAATAGTAGTATATCCGTCAATGTCAACACCGGTGTTTTCCTCACTAAGCCAGGTCTCTGTGAAACACAGTAAGCTGCTCATGCGGTAGTTAGTATCAGACATTGCATGATCCAGTATTGCATACTATACAACAGCAAAACAAAAGATTGCATCATTTTGAAATCTGGCATGGCAATCATACACAAACATCACATTGCCACAATGCCGTAACACACAAACTAACCTTGTGCACATGTATCACAGCTAACTGCTCTGTCATGTGTTCCTAAAAAAACCCAAGCAGATCACAAACATTTGGATGGAATTTTATTGTCTCATGTGAGAGACAGATGTCTACAAGTAACTTGCTCTGAGAATCTGAACAGGCAAAACTAAAATATTCAAAATAAACATTGCTCAGTAAGTGTTCAAAAACATGGACAGATCACACCTGAGACAGTTCATGTGAACAGGAATGTTTAGTTTTCAGCAGCAGGTTAGATGGGTGCTGATCTTCAGTAGACACTTCATCGCCTATTGTAGCGCTTGGGTCCTCGGTCTGTCAGCATCACCCCATCTTCAGACATCCCCAGCATTTTTCGCAGTCGCACAACCTCCTGTTTGTATCTGTCAAAAGACCACAGCATGTTCATGAGAACTTGTTGTGTCAGGCTATTAAGCCTGCTCTTAACTGGGCACAGCGCGCGAAACACACGTGTGCTCATCACAGTCGTCGTGCTCAGTGTGTGTACTAGCTACAAAACTGAACACAGCTGTGCTCGATGACAAACCGATTGAAGATGCACTGTCCGCCATGTTTGTGTGCCGAGTGACGTAGTACAGCCAGTCAGAAACTGTTGTGGAAACCACAGTCACAGTTGTGGCTATTTGAAATCCAGGTTGCTGTGATGACGCCAAAGCGGCAGAAACCCCCCAAATCACAACTGTGTCACAACTGTGGACAGCACTGTGGCGCTCCGCAGTGCCCAGTTAAGAGCCGGCTTTACCCTTCTAAAAAATAAAACTTTCGGACAATGTGTGTATATTTGGGAGGAAGAGGCGTGTGTGTGTGTGTGTGTGTGTGTGTGTGTGTGTGTGTGTGTGTGTGTGTGTGTGTGTGTGTGTGTGTGTGTGTGTCAGTGTGTGTGTGTGTGTGTGTGTGTGTGTCAGTGTGTGTGTGTGTGTGTGTGTGTCAGTGTGTGTGTGTGTGTGTCAGTGTGTGTGTCAGTGTGTGTGTGTGTGTGTGTCAGTGTGTGTGTGTGTGTGTGTGTGTGTGTGTGTGTGTGTGTGTGTGTGTGTGTGTGTGTGTGTGTGTGTGTGTGTGTGTGTGTGTGTGTGAGCTGAGGGTTAAATCTTAAGCAAAAGGAAAGCAATGACAGCTCTAGGTAACCACGCCAAGCGTTAGAAACCCTTGTGAAATGTCCCTCACTGTTTGGACTGAATTACTTTTCATACAGACACCTCTCTAACAAATCAACTATAAAACGCATCAAACAATCTTGTGAACTATTCTCTTTAAAATTTCCTCAAAAGAGATAAAGTGCCGAATATCTTACTGGATTTTTTTTTTTAAAACAAAAAATTAGACCAAATGAACTCTGTAAGCACAGAACAGACGTAAATTTGACAAATGTGATCTACCTGACAAGATGGCTGTCGATGTACTGCTGACTCTCTCTCAGCTGCTCCTTCAGCACGTTGTTCTCGCTCAGCAGTCGTGCGCGCTCCTGTTCCAGCTGCTGCTGGGTGTTGAGAGTGAACTCCCTTAGCTGTTTCCGCATAGCACCCCAAATGTCTGACTTGGCCGCCGTACTGATATAATCAAGAGTGTGTATTCATTAAACTACGTGCACTGCCTGATGATCTGTGATGGTGATATTTATGACCAGCATTTGAGAAGGCCAAACTAATCACAGGTCCACATTTTTGTGTGTCTTCTTTCCCTCTTCTTTCTCTGCTGGATTTCTAAGTGCGACAAGCATGAAATTTTCTCATGGAGTGCCTCTGAGCATTGAAAGTAGATTGGACTGGACTGGAGATAATTATGAGTAGCAGCAACTGACTAGTTTTGCCTGCTGAAAGACTCTTTCACACCTTCCACAACTACAAATGACTGGTAGGCCAATATCAATGCACAACACACACACACACACACACACACACACACATCAACAATACGTGACGAGGGTACAGGTTAACTTTGTCAACAGCGTGTGAAAATGAATACACTTACGTGATTTCGGCCATGGTGTCTTTATCTTCTCCAAACAGGCCATACTGCAACAAACATCAATAAATGAAACTACATCAACCACCAAGCGACATAAAAGGGACAGAAACCACTTCCTGAGGAAGGCGAAAGCCAAAACGTCGTGTTCTGAGGAAGGCGAAAGCCGAAACATTGATCCGTGCCGTCCTTTGTGAAAGTTAAGCGGCTTCTGTCCCTTTTATGTCGCTTTTATTTGCTTAACTTTTAACCACTTCGCAGTCATTACCGTTTCCTTTTCTACATCAACCACCATTAGAACCTGCACCTCAGGATCGGTCGTGGCCTCATAATCAGCAGTGGGCACATTAAGTACCAGGCAAAATCCCCTTTCCTTACATTTTCAGATAAAATCTTGCTTGTGACGGTCACAGCTGAGAAAAGAAACAGATGCAGCAGCAAGGAGAAACAGCTAGGATGAAAACCAACCACAGACATACACCTACCCTCAATTTGACTGCATCCAGTTCATTGCGAGCTTTGGCTAGGTCCGTCCGCACTTTGTCGACCTCTCTAAGGTGGGAGGTCTGGATCTCAGAGTCGCTCAGTTTCAGCTCATATTCGTCTGGACCTAGGTCAGCACTGTCAAATCCACGGGCCTCGCATGTCTGACGCAGATTTCTGAAAGCAGCAAAACCAAAAGATCCACTAAGGATAAAAAAAAGATGAACTGGAAATGTTTTTGATATTAAATTATCACTGCAGAAAAAGTGTGATTCCAACATAAAGGTTTGTGACTCTAGTTTCCCTGAATATTCCCACAGCACTGAAATCCAACACTCTACCATTCGGCCGCCCCGGCTCCCCGCGTTAATATACAATGTCATGATGGAATTATGATGTGACTGCACCACCTGAGCTATAAAGTCACTTTTCACTAAGAATTCAGACCAACCTGTATGCGATGAGAAGTTCCTCATATTTATGAACCGTGTTCTGGAGACGACTGCGGAACTGCTGTGCGGCCTCGCTCAGCTGCTGCTCACGCTCGCGGTGTGCGCGGCGGATGTCTTTCAACATGGCATCTACGTATTCACGCAGACGCACATCGGACTGGTGGCTGGTGCTTCCCTTGTCCACGTATTCCTACACAGGAAAATGAAATGAAGTGAAGTGAAGTGAAGTGAAGTGAAATAAAATAAAATAAAATAAAATAAAATAAAATTCACATAGCTGCACTGAGCTGGATTTAGGGTTTGGGAAGTGGCATAGTTGTGCGCCCAACATGCAACGCCACTTATTGTGGTGCTTTCGTAGTGTTTGGGTGTCACAGCTGGGCCATCTTCAGGTATGGCCGACGGTGTGCTGAAGACGTCGCCAAGACCGAAACAGCTGTCCACACTGGCCACCACACAACTTGGACCCCTTTTTTCAGGGGACCAAAATCACATTTCCATTGCACCATGGAGCTGTGAGGGACATGCTGGGTGATACGGGCCCTCTTGGGGGTGCCTTCACCAGTCTTGCCTCCTCTCAGTTTTCTTTAAGTCTCCCTCCCCCCTCCCCCTTTCTCGTAATTTTTTTGCTGTGCTGGGAACTGGTAGATCTAGTGATCACTCTTCCCACACATGCATAGTTGTCTCCCTTGCAGCGCCCACTTCCCTACTCGTTCCCTTGAGTGTTCAAAATGAAGCTCTGTGTTCTGCACATCACTGTAAGTGAACCTCAACATGTCATCGCAAAAAACAACAACTACTCAAACAGCTAAATACTGAGACTGGAAGCAACAACCGACTTTGTTACATAAGTGAGTCAATGAAAGGAAGTAGGTGAAGACAAACATGTACTGAGATGACTTACTGCAATGTCTTCGACGTACTTGACGAGGCGAGCCCTGAAGTCCTCCCCAAGGTCCTTGACCTTGTGCTGCAGACGATTGAGCTGCGTGTCAACCGCCTGCTTCTCACCGCGCACAGTGATCAGTTTCTGAAGACAGAGAAAAACGTGGCTGCCGGTGACACAGACTGGCAAACAGGATGTTTCTATGACTACCAGTGTCGCCGAAATTCTGATTTAATTCGTTGTTGATGTTTTAGATTCCCGAAGACAGTGGCGCAAATATGACATCCAACAGAAGTGCGCTAGTGTTCAACAGAAGATACGCAACAATGAATACTGCGTAGAACTTTTTTTTTTTATACATGTACGTAGCCGAGTGGTTTTTACATTTCCTACCCTTGGCTATAGCAGATGACAGCTAGTCCCGGATGGGTCCATTAGCTACGTAATCATAATTACCTCCCTCTCCCAAGAGGGTGCTGTGACTCAGTGTATAATTAGCCGTGGCGCGTGGGCATGCACCACTTCACTTTTAAACCTCACAAACCCGAACCTTTGCTGTGCGCCACTTGATACTGTTCCTTTGTCTGCTGCATTTTATCACCGGCCATTATGACATCTCATCCCTAAGTGGACACCGGCCATTATGACATCTCATCCCTAAATGGACACCGGCCAGTTGAAACAACTCTGTACACTGCTCCTCCTTAGTTGTGGCAATAGAAGGTGTGTGTTGCCTAACACTATGTGTTGACTCCCCTAACCACCACATTCGTGTGCCCGCTCGCTCCACTAGTGTTGACTCCCCTACCTACCACGTTCGTGTGCCCGCTCGCTCCACTAGTGTTGACTCCCCTAACTACCACATTCGTGTGCCTGCTCGCTCCACTAGTGTTGACTCCCCTACCTACCACGTTCGTGTGCCCGCTCGCTCCACTAGTGTTGACTCCCCTAACTACCACGTTCGTGTGCCCGCTCGCTCCACTAGTGCTGACTCCCCTACCTACCACGTTCGTGTGCCCGCTCACTCCACTAGTGCTGACTCCCCTAACTACCACATTCGTGTGCCCGCTCGCTCCACTAGTGCTGACTCCCCTACCTACCACGTTCGTGTGCCCGCTCGCTCCACTAGTGTTGACTCCCCTACCTACCACGTTCGTGTGCCCGCTCGCTCCACTAGTGTTGACTCCCCTAACTACCACGTTCGTGTGCCCGCTCGCTCCACTAGTGTTGACTCCCCTAACTACCACGTTCGTGTGCCCGCTCGCTCCACTAGTGCTGACTCCCCTACCTACCACGTTCGTGTGCCCGCTCGCTCCACTAGTGCTGACTCCCCTACCTACCACATTCGTGTGCCCGCTCACTCCACTAGTGCTGACTCCCCTAACTACCACATTCGTGTGCCCGCTCATTCCACTAGTGTTGACTCCCCTAACTACCATATTCGTGTGCCCGCTCATTCCACTAGTGTTGACTCCCCTAACTACCATATTCGGTGTGCCCGCTCATTCCACTAGTGTTGACTCCCCTAACTACCATATTCATGTGCCTGCTCACTCCACTAGTGTTGACTCCCCTAACTACCATATTCATGTGCCTGCTCGCTCCACTAGTGTTGACTCCCCTACCTACCACGTTCGTGTGCCCGCTCGCTCCACTCGATACCATCACATGAACTCATCTACAATACTTACTGCGTTCAGTTCCGAGATCTTCTGTTGGCGGTCCCGGGCAAGGTTTCGTGTGTCTGCCAGTTCCTTCATCAGGCCAGTCCTACACAGCATAAACACAGTTCTCATTTGTTTGGTAACACACTTAGGAAGCCAGCATCCAACACCACCAGACAGGCCCTAACATGGAACCCCCAGGGTAAGTGAAAGAGAGGATGGCCGAGGAACACCTGGCGACGTGATCTCGTGGCAGACAACAGGAAGATGGGATACAACTGGAGACAACTAGAGAAAATGGCCCAGGACAGAGGACTCTGGCGGACTGTTGTAGGCAGCCTATAGCCCAGTTGGGGTGACGGGCCTAAGTAAGTAAGTAAGTCATTTGTAGTGGCAAAATACACAACTCTTGTTCAAAAGTCTTTCACGCAAATTGCTCCTGACACTGATAACTCAACTCCTTGAATCCCATATCTTTTGCAGGTGTATGGAATATCTGAATCAAGGAATCAATGAAACTTCGTTATCCAGCGGTAGAGGCAGTTGACATCAGACAGTCAGTTTCCATACCTGCCGTTGCTAAAGACTACTATTGTCTAACTAATCAAAAGGAATAATACAAGAAAAAAACAAAAAAACAAACCCAAAACTCAAAAAAGCCCCAACACAATCCAAGCACTTTTGTGATGAAGTCCATGGTTTTAACGATAAAACTGACCAAGTAACTGACTTATTGTTTGACATGTGGTGAGGAACATGCACAGATGCCATGGTATGGTATGGTATGGTATGGTATGGTATGGTATGGTATGGTATGGTATGGTATGGTATGGTATGGTATGGTATGGTATGGTATGGTAGACTTCTCCTCGGCACACATATCCATCTCTGCTGAAATGCTCACGGCGCTGCAGGGCTGGAGGTAAGCGCTACTTTATGTGCAAACCTACACCCTGCTGTTCACTCTGGTGCATGCAACAGTATTCCCGTTTACCACGACACCGGCCACAGCCTACTCTTCTTTGAAAGATGAACGTGGGGTTTTTAGCGTGCACACTTGATGTATGTGCGTGTGTGTGTACACGAAGGCGAGACAGGCACCGTAAACGAGTCTGCACATGGATTTGACTTGATATGGTAAGGAAAAATCCCACCATATTCCTGCCCACCGGGGACTCGACCCAGGCAGCTCAGGATCCAAAGTCAGATGCCTTAACCACTAGACTAAATGCCCTTATACTCGTTAGTCGGCATGATGTCTTTAGCTCTCACTTTGCTCTTCTGCAGAATGCCGGGTTTTGTACTTACATGCGCCCTTCAATGCGTTTGTTGTCATCTCCAAGCTCTCTCTTCAGTCTCTCCATTTCAGAGTCGTATTTCTTCTTGCTGGCGAACAGCTGAAACACACACAAACACAACTGTGTTATACCATTTCCTATACAAAGACAGGCATGAACAAACTTTAGGCCAAAAAAAATTATACGCGTGTCCTGTTTCTCTGAGAATGAATAAACTAAAACGAAATTCCTGTGTCCTCAGACTTCGAGGTGATGATAATATGTATGTATGTATGAGCTGTATACTCTAAAACCGTCAATATATTTAGTTACACCTACTGCTAAAGAAAGAAAGTACTGACCATGTATCCATTAAAGTACAGATTAAAAAAATAATAAGAAGAAGAAGAAGAAAATGGGTACTTAAGGGACGCCCTCCCTTTCGCGGGAGCTCAGGGCACCTTACAAAGAACACACACTCACTCACCCAGAAACACACACGACATGCCTCCACACATACATTTAACTAAAAACACATAATGTGCAGCATCATACACGGACTGCCCCCGGCTCACACACACACACACACACACACACACACACAGAGGACAGGCACACACAAACACACAGGACAGGCACACACACACACACACACACACACACACACACAACACACAACACACACACACACACACACACACATGACCAGCAAGATGATGATGTGGCAACAGTTACTGGTTGAAGGCTGTGAAGAGGTGGGTTTTCAAATTTGTTTTGAAAGATAGTTTTGTGTCTGCATATCTGATCGAAACTGGGAGATCGTTCCAACAAGTCGGACCCTGGTATGAATAACTACTCTGACCAAATGATGTGCGTGAATACTCACTGTCTGTTCAACAGCCTCTCTGTCTCTCTGAGTTCCCAGGATCTCATCAGCCTGCAATTACAAAGATGCCATTTAACTCATTCAAGACAGGCCGGTTTTTCCTCAGCCATCCCCTGTAGACGGGACGATTTGTGAGGTTCAGAAAGAAAAAAATCATTAAAAAATAACAAAACAAGAAACCGACTTGAAATTTTCATGGTAGTTTACTAACATATGCATGCAGCTATTACTGAAATTTCAACTGCCAAACTTAAATATTTTCGTTGTCAGCCATGCTGTACCAAAAAAAAAAAAAAATTAACAATCCGTATACGCGGCTGTTTGGCCGAAACTGATGTGTGCATTTGGGCCACATATGCGGCCGTTCGCCCAGAAAGAGTTAATACTTTAACCATGCACCACACTCCTTTTGAGATGCTGTCCGCCAGCACCAGCAACAGTGGACAGCAGTCGCTGATACTGAAGTGGGTGCTTCCATATACTACCACTACTGTCATTTATAATAAATTGATAATAGTAACATTAATACAGGCGCCGCATCCTGATTACTTGGCCCAAAGTGCCACGAATTGAACCCAACATGCACGCTTATGTGAACCACATACACCCAAAACATTGGGGACAAAAAAAAAAAGAAAAAAAAAGGCAAGACCTTGTAACCAAATGATGTACCCGTAAACAGGTTGAAGCCAAACAACAGTTTGTCCAGGCTAAATCCAAAGCATTATCTTATTGTCACCAGTTTGTATCGAAGCAAAAATAGCAGCAGCCCATTCACTCTCGAGTATACACAAATTGTTTTTCTCTCCCTTGTCTTTTGCAGACGGCTTCGAAAACATCCAAATATCCGCAAAAAACAAAGCACCCCCACAACACTAGTACTGGCACTTACTTGTGACTCCTTTTGATGCAAAAAGGACAGAAAAATGTACACTATATTAAACAAATTAAAATTTGCACAAACTACAAACTGCAAAAGCATCATAATTTTGCAAATTACATGGAAGTTTTAGAGAAATATTACCTTTAATTTAACCTTACCATGCAAAATTAAACAAAATGTTCCAGCACGGTCGAATGGTATGGTGCGCATGCAAGAGCTGGGTTATGTGGATACGTGTGTGCGATTCCATTTTGTCTTCCGTGCTTGTTTTATCTCTCACCTTTATTTTGCCAGATGAGTTCTTTGCCACGATGGCTCGCACCCTGTCAATCTCCGCATTAGGGTCGCCCACCTCACTGGGGTCAGAGTTTGTCAAAATGGCCACCTGTCGCATCAGCGCTGCCTTGTTGTTGACCAAGTTGAGAAGCTCAATCGCTAGCTCTTCGTTACGAGTGCACTGTTGGAAAATGACCGACAATGTATTTGAGATGTGCAGGTTAATTCCATAAAAAATGACCAGGCACAGTAAGCATAAGTAAATTAAATGAGAAAGACACCTTAATTACACACACACACACACACACACGCCCCATCCCCCACCTCCCCCCACCCCCCCCCCCCCCCAAAAAAAAAAAACAGAGAAAAAGAAACACAACCACCAAACCAAACCAAACCAAAAGTACCTAACAATAAAACATTAAATACCCCGTTCCTGCCAAGACCCTCCTCCGACCCCCCCCTCCCCCCCCCCCCCCCCCAACACACACCCACCACAAAAAACCTCAACAAAACAGAACAAAACCAAACCCACCAAACCAACACAAAAAGAACCCAAGAATAAAACCCTTGAATACCCCCCACCCCCCACCCCCAACAAAACAACAACAACAAACATACAAACAAAAGAAAACAAACCCAAACAACACCCCCCAAAACAAACCAGAAGCACTGACACTAGCTCAGATCATGAAGTCAAGCAAGAAGAAGTTATATGCCCCCCTCCCCCCCCCCCCCCCCCAAAAAAAAAAAAAAAAAAAATCCTATTAAAAATCAGTACATGTACCTCTCTCTGGTGTTCCTTAGTGAGGGCCAGATAGTTTGTCTTCAGCACAACGTATTCATCGGCCAGATCCTTCCTGTCTTTCTCCATCTCTGCCAGGCGTTCCTTAGAGTATGTGGCCGCCTTCTTATGTCTGTCGCGCTCTGCTTCTAGCTCTATCACCTGATTCTCCAGCAGGATGATCTGGGTCGAGCAAACAAAGACCGACAAGATAAACACTACAAATGAATGAGGAGTCAATATTCAAGAAAACTTTATTTCTCAAATGACATCTTTGCCTTCGGTGTCATCATTGTAAAAATAAGGCATTAACTCTTAAAGCCCACGCAAAAATCGCAATTTTCCTTGAAATCAGTAGATGCCACTTCAAGTCACTATTGTGCAATCTGTAGCGGTCTCACGCCTAGTGGAGAAGGCCTACACCTTGCATAATAGTGGCTTGAAGTGGCTGCTAGTGGTGTGAAGTGGCTTGTTCTTTTTAACCAGTCTTATCATATAGTGGGCAAGAGTGGTCAGGCTCGGGGTCTAAAGAGTTAAACATCCTGTAAGTCTTCAAATACATCTTATCAAGATAATACAGAAATGAACAGTACATACACACATGAGGGTATTCCATGTGAGAAAACTCAATCCATCATATACAGAAACATTATCGTCATTAATCTTGTTAGTGCTGGGTTGATCTATCAGCAAACTGTGTTTTAACTGTTTTGTCTATTGCTAAGCTGCTTCAACAGCTGTGGAGACTAAACAGTAAAAACCAGTTCAGATATAGTGTATGAGCTTTTCAAGCTTGATGTACGACTTTGTCATCTTTGTAGAAATCTGGCGAAAGTAGAAAGTTGATTTTGAGAAAAGCTCAGAAGTGGTGTAAAATGTCATCCTTTGCTATTCACAAAACAGAGTTTCAAAATTCCTAGACGACAGTGTGATATGTCAGAACTTACCAATCACAAACAAATTATGGAAACGCGCAACAATTTGTCAATATTCATTTTATACCAACCTTGTTTGTAAGTTCAAAGTTGGTTGCTTCTGCTTCCTCTCGTATTTTGTTGTTTTCGATCTGCAGGTCCACCAGTGACTGAGACACCTGTGAGGCAGGTAAAACAAAGCATGTTCAACTTACGTCATCAGCACGGCCTTGCTGCTTTTCTAAGGCAATGAAAGAAAATTGACTGGCTAAACTTTCCCCCTTGTTTCTATAGCCAACTCGGCTACTAATCAATTAAAAAATGTATGCAGCAATGTATAATATTGACGTGTAACTGAAGTGTTAACAAATTTTCTGGTATTTCAACGACCAACTTTGTACATATAAATAACAAATTATAAGAGCGGGTGGGTGGGTGTTTGGGAGTTTAATGTCCTTTTCCACCACGAACACGTGATATCAAAGGTGGGGCAATGAGAAAAAGGTCAGCACAAATATTCGGCCCCAGCTGGAATTCAAACTCACAGCCCGAGCACTGAAGGTCCAGTGCTTTACCATTCGGCTGTCCCCGCTCCCTAGTAACAAACTACAAATCCTGTGAAGCTACAATAAACACGAATGTCACTTAAAATTTAAAATACCGTCTCCAGCAGTAAGTCTTGTTACCGGGACAGAAGACTTTGTGACAATTTTGTTGTGCAAATCCAGCCTGTAATTTGCAAAAACAAACAAACTACTGAAAGATTTCAGTGATTAAAAAGCCCCAAAGAGGGTTTCTGATATAACGGTGACATCTTCTGCAGTCCTCACCTTGAGTTTTTCCTCCTCGGACAGCAGCAGCTGCTGGGAGAGGTCTGTCTTTGTGTTGGCCACATCACCAAACTTGTTCTGGAGCCGATCGAGACGCAGCTGTAGTCGCTCATTTTGATCTTTCAGCACAAGCTGTAAATTGTAGAAAAACATACTGAACGGTTTTCAGACCAAGGGATAGTTCATGTAAAGCCGCGTATGAACTGCACGGGGAAGACTCCCGTACTCTTCGTTCCTCATCTCAGTCCCGCCTGTCCATTCCTGGGTTTCACGATAACACCACCAAGAAGCGCTTTGGAGCTCACTCTTTCAAGTGCTCTGCTCCTGCTCTGTGGAACGCTCTGCCACCTTCCCTGAAATCCAGCACCTCCACCGAATCCTTCAGAAGCCACCTGAAGACCTATCTCTTCTCAAAGTTCTGATGCGGACTCCACCCCCCCCCCCCACCAGACTCCACCCCCTTCTCCTGTTTTTTTATTAAAACTTATCATCCCCCCCCCCCCCCTCCCGCGCTACGAGCATGCTGGGTATGGAGTTTTTCAGCGCGTTACAAGGCATCATCATCATCATCATCATCATCAAGGACAAATGGGACATGAGATGTGGGACGGAGTTGAGGTTGACACAAAGTCAGCATGAAAACTAACATGATGGCAAGTCCTCAAGTAGGCGAAAACTCATGTCATTCTTACCAGCCACTTTTCCTTTGCGGTAACTGGTGATACAAACTCATCTCCAACCCATTTCACAAACCACTCACTGGTTTTAGCAAAGAAGGTGATGTGTAATGGACCAAAGATGGTATCACCCAATACTATATACACAATACATGTATGTTATGTTTTGACCACTACGTATATATGGTAGCTGACGCACGCTTCACTGCACCGACATACAATGACCTGACACAGCCGCTTGCTAGATCTAACAGTACAGTATTTGTCTATTCTTGGTAGGATAGAAACGGAAACGGTAATGACTGCGAAGTGGTTACAAGTTAAGCAAATAAAAGCGACACAAAAGGGACAGAAACCACTTAACTTTGACAAAGGACGGCACAGGTCGACGTTTCGGCTTACGCCTTCTTCAGGACATAAACAAATGGGACATAACTTCAACAAACAAGCAAAAGGTAACTCTGCGGACGTACTGACATACACGGCGCGGGAAAAAAAAAAAAAAAAAAAAAAGGTGGGCGAGAAAAGGACCAGAAAAAATAGCAAAATTATCACAACACCCATCCTTAGGTGACAGAAGACCATGGACTGTGTGTGAAAAAAAAAAAAAAAAAAAAAAAAGTTGGGCAGAAAAGAACAAAAAAGAATAGTGAAAATTAGCAATCACAACACCCATCCTTTGGATTTTCAAGAACGTTCAGTTGAAATGTCGCAGTTCTTTATAAAGAGGGGCTATCCCCAAACCACCATTGATGCAGCCCTTTTGAAAGTCACAACACACCACCATCCTAACACCTCTTCTAATACAGTTGCCCAGGAACGTCCGGTTTTCTCCATTCCATTTCACCCCCATAATCTGTCAGTCCAACGTATCATCATGTCCAACTGGCACATTCTGTCGAAGAGTTGCACAGTTGGACAGACCTTCCACACCCCACCTCTTGTTGCATACAAGAGGGACACCAACTTACGAGACCTTCTGGTTCGCGCCAATGTCAGGCCCCACCAACCCCTACCCCCTGGTACAACTCCATGCAAAAAACAAAATTGCAAAACCTGCTGTCATGTCTCAACAGTGACTTCTGTCAAGGGCCCCAAAGGAAAAATGACCATCAAACGCCACTTCACATGCGACAGTACAAACCTCATATACGCCATCATCTGTACCGCATGTCACAAACTGTATGTTGGGGAAACTGGACGTAGCCTGGCAACACGCTTTACTGAACATATCGCCGACACCAGACACAACAGAATAAAACCCGTTGCCGTGCATTTCAATTCTGCAGGCCACTCCATCTTAAATATGACTGTAACTGGCCTGTGGCTTATGCACGGTGACGCCACAGACAGACGCGACATGGAGTCGCACATTATTCAGCGCCTGGGAAGTCAGGCCCCGGGTGGTTTGAACGAAAAGCCGTAACATAACCCTCTGAACTTTTTTCACACACAATCCATGGTCCTGTGTCACCAAAGGATGGGTGTTGTGATTGCTAATTTTCACTATTCTTTTTTGTTCTTTTCTGCCCAACTTTTTTTTTTTTTTTTTTTTTTTTCACACACAGTCCATGGTCTTCTGTCACCTAAGGATGGGTGTTGTGATAATTTTGCTATTTTTTCTGGTCCTTTTCTCGCCCACCTTTTTTTTTTTTTTTTTTTTTTCCCGCGCCGTGTATGTCAGTACGTCCGCAGAGTTACCTTTTGCTTGTTTGTTGAAGTTATGTCCCATTTGTTTATGTCCTGAAGAAGGCGTAAGCCGAAACGTCGACCTGTGCCGTCCTTTGTCAAAGTTAAGTGGTTTCTGTCCCTTTTGTGTCGCTTTTATTTGCTTGGTAGGATAAAGTCAGCGTACACAATAACAGCAATAACAATAATGAGTACTGTATAGGCGCTTTACCCAATTTCATGAATCGGCTCAAACCGCCGTGAACTGAACCCAACACGCACGCTCAGGTGAATCACACACATTCTCTCACACACTGGACATAAACACATTACAATCACGTGGTGCGAAGGGTCAGCTCAGCTATTTAAATTTCGGAATTTAGAACTGCATTTATTTTTCAAATTTGGTGGGCTGAACATTTCCAGACACGCGGTACTTACATTTTCTGTTTGAAGTCTGCGCACCTCCTCCTGGGAGTCGGAGTAAACTGGAGCCGTGGACGTCATGTGGACAGGTCCAACACCACTCTGGTGTTTCAACTCTAATATCTTTGCCTCCTTCTGAATCAACAGGCCCTGCAATAGAAAAGATGATCAAAATGGAAACGAACACTTTGTCCTGTGTGGGAGCATGCACCTTTCCACAGTCACTCTCTTGACACCGAGCCACCAAAACCAGTCGACTCCACTCAGCAAGACCCTAAGCCAAAGCCTCGCCCCTTTCCTCTCCCGTGTACTGGGTGAAACACACTACATCCATGACGTCACTGTATGGGAAAAGGGGAGATTTCAAGATGAAGGACACTGAGGTAATGGTCATTTTTCCTCAAATGACGTCAGTGGCTCGACTTACTGCTTTCTTTCCATGTTCAGTCATATCAATATATATGTGCTTCCCTCGTAGTGTCTGGCAAGAAAGTTTGCCACACCTTGCCATATGTTGTGCTCATTATGCCGCAGGATGCGACCGACTGAATTCTGGGGGCTTGACTCTTTGTATGACAGGAGCCTTTCATTATTCCGGTGTTCATTCGTTTGTAGTGTGATACATGCAGAGCACAAGCAAGTGCAGCTATTCCTAAACATAGGTTAGCTTTTGTGAAATCTGGTACTCTTGGAATGTGAGCATTTAAGTCGTGTGGTACTGATCTCCAGTGAGTTGGAGAAATGTTATTGTCGAAGCGGCAATCTTTACAATTGTTATGCTCACTCATCGTTCTGAGCTGTTCTTGTGGTGTCTAGCAGCACACCACTTAGACACCGGCACAACGACAGCATGTCAAAGGCTGGCACTGAGCCAACACAAGTGTACTCACTACCCATTCAGTTAATAGACCGAGCGAGATTGTCGCCTACAGAATTTGCATGTTCGACCGCTCGTGCAAAGTGTAAACAACACTGTATTGCATTAAGAGCTGTACTAATCGTCAAGACGGAGTATTCTGAGCTACAGGCGCACTCGCAAGCAAAACAAATGTTGGCTTAGTAACCATGGAAATAGTTTAATGTAAAAACTTAACTGTCTCAGTCAAATCTCATACGACCGACAGACATGAAAACCATACCTGCGCAAGACCGTCGTTGACGATCGGGAAGTTGCGGATGTGGGAGAGGTTGGTGGCAAACCGTAGCACTGTCGCACTGACCTCTGGGTCTGTCTTCGGTTTCAGACAAATAAGAGCTCGTGTCTTGAAGTTACCGCCTAGCTCTTCCTGTAGCAACTGGGTGAGCTTGGAATCGCTGCAAAACGCCGTCGATACATGCAGGTCACTTGCACAAGAATGTTTTTGTGATGAGTCGACAGAATGGGACCATGCTATTATCGGGATGAATGTTTTTGTGATGAGTCAACAGAGTGGGACCATGCTATTATCGGGATGAATAAATCAAACTGAGAGTGAGGACGGTCGCTGACGCTTACAGCGCAAACCAAGGAAGATAACTGCAGCATGTGTGCACACTCGCTCACTCTCACACACACACATTAATGCACACACACACACACACACACACACACACACACACACACACACACACACACACACACACACACACACACTCTCTCTCTCTCTCTCTCAAACACATTCAAGTACACACACACACACACACTCTCTCTCTCAAACAAACACATTCACACACGCACGCACAGACACACTCACGCACACATGCACGCACGCACGCACACACACACACACACACACAAATATGCATGCAAACACACATACACACACTTTTTGTCTGCAAGTTTTGTCTGGTGATATTCCTCCCCTCTCTTTCTCTCAAACAAATTTACTTTGTAGGCAGATCCAGCTTAAGGAGAAAGAAGGGCCTAGGAGTCATGGATTTGATAGGCACCTGAGCCCTTTTTCCATAACATGGTACATCAAAATATTCCCCAGGTTCTTCTTACCCGTAGTTAATAATTCTGTCAGGGAAAGGATGACTAGCCAAGGAGGAGGTAACCTGGTTGAGGGCAACCAAGGCTTTGCTGAGTTTTGGCCCTTCTCTCAGCTGCACTTGCTGTGGGTCGGCAGAGAGCTTTTCCAAACCGGGCAGTTCTACGATGGTGAAGCGAGACTTGTAGGGTTGGGGGTTGTCTCCAACTTTCTGAAGCAGGAAGATTCAACAACGTTTCACTAAGAAATGAATATGGATAAGGAAAGTATCAAAGTGGCTCACATGAACACATGTTTGTTTTAGTAATTACTTTGAAGATCTGATCTACTGAAATAATAAATGAGGTATACCGAAGAATAAAATCAAAACCCCAAAACAAACAGTAGGTAGCCTATAATTATATCAGTTCCAACACTGTCTTTTCAGAGAGGACTAGTCATACCACAGGCAACACGGTCAACGCGGGATGAGCGATGGTCTAATAGGTAGAGTGTCGAATTTAACCGCTGCGCTACTGAACGGCCGTCACCAATGTCATGGTGATGAAGCGTGGGTTCGAGCCCAGGTCGAGCTTGTGATATGTGATACCGGTGCTGCCGGGCTGCTTATTGGGGGTTTCTCTCCGGGTTATCCGGCTTTCCTCCCCAGGCAAAAATTGTAAAAAATATAGGATAGGTATTGGGTGGCGCTGCATCGCGGCAACGCGGTTCCCCCGGGGGAAGCAGCCCGAATTTCCCGAAAGGGCTAATAAAGTAGTAAAAAAAAGAGAAAAAAAAGTATTATCCTATGAAACACCTCCCCATCATCATTTCTACACACACACACACACACACACACACACACACACACACACACACACACACACACACATTCATTCTTTTGTAGCTAACATGGTGTGCACATATCAACAGCTGCATGTACAGCTGTGAGTTGACACAATATGTTTTATATCAACACACCATGCACACTTCACAAAGATTTTTAACACAGACTCAAGCCAAGACCTGACAGACTTTTTCCGTCTCACACCATGAGACAATCACAATCAGTATGACCCTCCTCGCTCCTTCACAGACCCTTCAAAGTGATCAAACCAAACAATTCCCCCACACATTCCCCAATTCCCACGGTGAAACATCAAACAAAACATCCACATACCTTGTCTTCAACATTTCAACAACCAAAAAATACAGCAGCAGTTTCACGCAATTACCACCTTTCAAAAACCCCCTCTCGCTCTCTCTCTCTCTGTTTCTCTGTGTACCTGTCTGTCCTATGTCCCCTTGCAAAACCACAACCCCAGGCCAGAATCAATATCACTGGCTGTAAAATGTGACCCGCCCCGCATGCCTGACTGTGGGACTGAGGCGTCCTTATCAACCATGACTTTTTCCCTTGGCGGTGGCTTTGAATAGGGAGCCCCGCTTTCAATCCTAGTGAAAGCAGCACCTGAGTGATTCTTTTTGTGCCGGTAAACGGGACCGTGAGTAGACGGTGACACCTATCGATTACAGCCCCATGTTCCGCTGCGTGCTCAAGGAGGCTTGTTGATCAGGCTCTTGCTGGGTTGTAGGTTTAACGTCCTTTTCCAACCACAAGGGCGATATCTAAGATCGGGCTACCAGGAAAATGCCAGCACATGATGTGTGTGTGTGTGTGTGTGTGTGTGTGTGTGTGTGTGTTCCCAACGATAAATCCAACCAAATTCCTGCCCACCTGGGATTCAAACCAGGCTGCTCAGGATCCAAAGTTGGGTACCTTAACCACTAGTCCACATAATAATAATACTGAAATAATAATAAAATGGGTACTTAAAAAGACGCCCTCCCTCTCGCGGGAGCTCAGGGCGCCTTACAAAGAACGCACACTCACTCACCCAGAAACACACACGACATGCCTCCACACATACATTTAACTAAAAACACATGATGTGCAGCATCATACACGGGCTGCCACTGGCTTACACACACACACACACACACACACACACACACATGACCAGCAAGATGAAGATGTGGCAACAGTTATTGGTTGAAGGCTGTGAAGAGGTGGGTTTTCAACTTTGTTTTGAAAGATAGTTTTGTGTCTGCATATCTGATCGAGACTGGGAGATCATTCCAACAAGTCGGACCCTGGTAAAATAACTATGCTGACCAAAGGTCTTTGTCTTGACATGAGGGACACGGAGTTTCCGAGTGTCAGCAGCAGAACGAAATTGTCTAGATGGAGTGTAAAGCTGAAGCAAAGAAGACAGATATGGAGGACAGGAGGAGGTGACACAGTTGTACGTAAGGGATGAAATCTTGTATTGAATTCTAGAGGACACAGGCAACCAGTGCAGAGTGCGAAGAAGGGGTGTGACGTGATCTGATTTCTTTGCTTTAAGCACTAAGCACATCCCATGTAATCCCAAATCCCATGTCATCATACTATCCTTACAGGTGTAACATTCCATCCATAATTATTGTGTACTGCTAATTCTCGAGACAACACAATCAGGTTTCACTGCTGTGAAGACAAGAAGCCTGTTCCCATTTTCCATCCACTGAAACTTCAAATGGTAAATAACCTTCTGCAAATATGCCCGACCACATTTTTTCTTGGTGTTTGCAGCGTACTTTGATCTCGTGCTTTTCAAGATCTGAACGTCAAGCACGGCTGTTTTTTTCAAACATTTGATTTCTACCATAAATTTTCCGAATAGAAACGCAAGTCTGTACACAAGAATCTTGTCTACAGTAATATTTTTTTCTCCCTTTCCCCTGCACCCCACCACACCCACCCTCCCTCACACCCAGAATCGGCTGGCTTTCACAGCCACGAACAAAACTAGTAAACGTTAGATACCCTATCAGTATTTGTTCAGTGAGCCATCCTAACGGGAATGGGGTGGGACAGACACCCCCTATTGACTCTGATAAGACGGGCTTTGTGCGCAAATGGCGGGTGCGGTGACAGTCAAGTGAGCTGACCGTGCGTGTGTTCTTCCAACACTTTTCCCACTGCGACCGGCCGCGCATTATAACCATACTACTTGACAAACAAATCCGCCAAGTCCTCTTTCTTATTGCTGCAAGGGTTTGCCTGCCTGACACAACGACCTGCGTTTGGGAAAGTAGCGGTGCTTATTACTTGGTACAAACATTGCGCACAATGAACTTATTGCTGTCCACAGTCAGTAGTCACTCCAATGGTTCGTAAGGGTACAAGTCGGTTATATTTACCAGAACTGACTGTGGTGTAAACAAGACTTATTGATCAGGGTGTTGTATCCACCTCGGAAGTCAGTCATGGGCTGGTTAGTGGTCTAGTGGCTAAGACTGTGTCACCCATGGGAGAGGTCAGGTTCGAGTCCCACTTCGATGGCAAAGAATTTTTCTTTCTCGTATGTGGCACCGTTCATTCCGGACGACCGTCGGTGGTACTCCCGCTTCCTCCCTCTCCATGCACTTTGGAAATGTTCAGCCCACAAAATTTGAAACTGAACGTAATTCTAAAATTCCTGAAACTTATACTGCTGACGTGATTGTTATGTGTTCATGTCCAGTGTGTGGAAAGAATGCGTGTGATTCACGTAAGCGTGCGGGTTGGGTTTAGCTTGTGGCGCTTTGAGCCAAATATTTGGGATAAAGCGTCTATGTTAAGGGGATTACAATTATCATCATTACCTGAAAGATTTTTTCCTTGACTACCCAATGAATCAGTTTAAAAAAGCTGTACTGAACACCTGTAAAGTATGGACGACTTATATGTATATAACATA
>JACVVK020000294.1:540000-647500 GCA_018292915.2 Batillaria attramentaria
CATCTGCAGGAGATCCTTCACCAGCTCATTGTAAACTTCCATCATCTGAAGAGTGACCTCTGGATCCTGTTTAGTCATCCTCGTCTGGGGCTGATACCGCTCTTTGCAATGAAACAGAGATAAAAGGGTATGTGTGTGTGTGTGTTTTTTTCCATGACAATGCAGTAAGGAATTTTCTATTAAAAAAAAAGAAAAGAAGAGAAAGTAAACAGTGAGCTAAAAAAAAGAAAAGAAGAGAAAGTAAACAGTGAGCTAAAAAAAAGAAAAGAAGAGAAAGTAAACAGTGAGCTAAAAAAAAGAAAAGAAGAGAAAGTAAACAGTGAGCTAAAAAAAAGAAAAGAAGAGAAAGTAAACAGTGAGCTAAAAAAAAGAAAAGAAGAGAAAGTAAACAGTGAGCTAAAAAAAAGAAAAGAAGAGAAAGTAAACAGTGAGCTAAAAAAAAAAAAAGAAGAGAAAGTAAACAGTGAGCTAAAAAAAAAGAAAAGAAGAGAAAGTAAACAGTGAGCTAAAAAAAAGAAAAGAAGAGAAAGTAAACAGTGAGCTAAAAAAAAAAAAAGAAGAGAAAGTAAACAGTGAGCTAAAAAAAAGAAAAGAAGAGAAAGTAAACAGTGAGCTAAAAAAAAGAAAAGAAGAGAAAGTAAACAGTGAGCTAAAAAAAAGAAAAGAAGAGAAAGTAAACAGTGAGCTAAAAAAAAAAAAAGAAGAGAAAGTAAACAGTGAGCTAAAAAAAAGAAAAGAAGAGAAAGTAAACAGTGAGCTAAAAAAAAGAAAAGAAGAGAAAGTAAACAGTGAGCTAAAAAAAAGAAAAGAAGAGAAAGTAAACAGTGAGCTAAAAAAAAAAAAGAAGAGAAAGTAAACAGTGAGCTAAAAAAAAGAAAAGAAGAGAAAGTAAACAGTGAGCTAAAAAAAAGAAAAGAAGAGAAAGTAAACAGTGAGCTAAAAAAAAGAAAAGAAGAGAAAGTAAACAGTGAGCTAAAAAAAAGAAAAGAAGAGAAAGTAAACAGTGAGCTAAAAAAAAGAAAAGAAGAGAAAGTAAACAGTGAGCTAAAAAAAAGAAAAGAAGAGAAAGTAAACAGTGAGCTAAAAAAAAAAAAAGAAGAGAAAGTAAACAGTGAGCTAAAAAAAAGAAAAGAAGAGAAAGTAAACAGAGAGCTAAAAAAAAGAAAAGAAGAGAAAGTAAACAGTGAGCTAAAAAAAAGAAAAGAAGAGAAAGTAAACAGTGAGCTAAAAAAAAGAAAAGAAGAGAAAGTAAACAGTGAGCTAAAAAAAAAAAAAGAAGAGAAAGTAAACAGTGAGCTAAAAAAAAGAAAAAAAGAAAAAAGAAGCTGAATATCTTTGAAAGAAAAATAGCAGACAAATGTGCATCCTTCATACATCACGCTGGGGAATTGCTGAGGGATAAAAAGACTGAAACTTAGAGCGGGGTGCAGAAGCACCGCCCTGCTGGGGGTTCAGGGGCAATGACCTACTTCAGAAAACAAATTTTTACCAGTTTTTAAAGGCATTTAACAGCCTCTTCTGGCACCAAAAAGTAAAATACTGCCATGGTACTGACCTGCAAGTTTTAAAAAATGAAGTTAGACTGTCCAGTATGACATTTCATGTATCATGATATACAACAACCTTATTCTCCACATCCTTTTTTTCTTTGGCTGAAACTAGATTTTTTTTGGCTGAAGGCATAGGACATTTGGCTGAAAATCGCCAAATGACTGAAAATTCCCCAGCCTGATACATACAATTTTGGTTTGTGACGTCAGTAAACTGTAAGCCGGATGATTATTAATTGGATTGATTTTTAAAAAAAATGATTGACCATGTATTAGATAACAACATTACTAAGTCGAATTTAATTTGTTGAACTATCTTGATGATTAATACAGCTCTTAAGGCAATACAATTTTGTTTACACTTTGTGCCAGCAGTCAAACATTCAAATCCTGCAACTGCTGTTACACTACTGGAGCGCTCAGTGTGGTCGCATAATCGAGTACGCTTCTGCTGGCTCAGTGCCAGCATTACAAATACTGTCACTGTCCAGGTGTCTAAGTGGCATGCTTGTGGTTATCATGAAAACGGTACAGAATGATTTGTGATAAAAATGGCAGCCTTAACCCCTTTCAGAAGAAAAAAAAATCATTCGGCAAACATCTGCTTCACCTTTAAAGTGCCTGCTCCCCAGAAAGTACAGTGTATCACAAAATGGCTCATACAATGGACGCTGTCAATAATGGACACTGTCAACATGGTACTGCTGCACTGCACTTCACTTATCCAAAATGACCTTGTCATATCACAAGAAACAAACACCTCTTTCCTTTCATCTGCTCTGGTCATTGTGTTTCCTAACACTTGTCTTCTCACCTTCTGACAGTTTGGCAAACAAGTGGTCAAGGACCATCTGAACGACGCCTGCCCGGTTGCTGCTCTCTCCGGCGATCGTGTAGGACTTGCCGGAGCCACTTTCTCCGCCGACCAACAGGCAGACGTTATAGCCCGCTAGGAAGAGATCAAGGAGCGACTCCACCGACTGCTTGAAGACATCGTACGTGTTGGCGTTTGATGCGTGTAGTGTTTGAAACCTGTGTACGAGATGAGTGCAATCTGACCGCATCCGTGGAAAATATGAGGAGGTAGCTAAAGGGCAGCTAAAGTTTCAAGCTGGAAGAAGATACAGTCAAACCTGTGTAAGGCGGTCACCCAAGGGACTGGGTCAAACTGACCACCTTAGACAGGTGGCCGGGTTATCCAGGGTGTCATGTCAACAGCTAGTGTGTCAGGGGATCCTCTGGGGTGACCAGGTTAGACAGTGGTTTGGCTTATACAGGTGACCGCCTTGGCAGGTTCGACTGTATTTAAAATCAGAGCGCTGCTTTTTCAGTTGAAACAACAACAACAACAAAAAAACAAACAAACAAACAAACAACAACAATGAAAACCCCACAAAATGCCACCATCAACAAACTAATGCAGATCAATATCCATAAACATAAACAGGATACAGTATGTAAAGTAGAACAGAAAGCGAATAACACACTCAGCATAATTATACACATAACCAAATAATAACATGCACCCCATGCTTACCCAAAGTATGGTCCACTAGCTTTTGCAGCGACTCTTCCTGACGACTCAACGTGCAGGTTGGTTATTCCCTCGCCACGGCTCTGTGGCCGCAAACGACCGACCACGTCGACGTTCATGATGGTGTCCAAGCCCCTCACTGTTCTCCTGTTTGGCACCTGATCTCTATACAACCTTGTCTCGAACCCTCGTGGACGTTCTGCTCGTCTGTGTCCAACACCTGCCTCACCTCCCCCATTCAAATTCCTGTGACGCGGGCTGATGTAAGTCTCTGCCTGCTGACTCTTCCTGCTGCCTTCACTTCCAGTTGTGTCCCATAAGCGGGGCCTCGGCTCTGGGGCTCTCTCCCCTCTCCATCCGTCTCGTTCACCTCCTCTCTGATCTCTGTCCCTGATGAAGTCCCTGCTTTGGTCTAAACTCTGCGAGCCTCTTCTTGGGTAAGCTGCCGGTGGAAGACGTGATCTCGACTCCACTGGTGATCCTACAACTACAAGTCTCGCTTCGGGTGGGGTTGTCGTAAGAGGCTGAAGGCCGCTGGGACCTGGCTCCGATTCTCCTGCAGGGAGCTGTGACTGTGAAGCAGACGGCGGCACCTGATCCTGAGATAATTCTCGATCTGCCTGTGTGTTACTGCCGTCTCCGTCTCTGAGCAAGTCAGGATGGCCCAGGGGCCTTTGTCTTTGACCAGCTAACCCTGAAAAACAAACCAGTATTGACATCAAAAGCACATGCAGGAAAATGATATCAAAACCATAAAACAAGCAACAGAAAGCAACAAAAGCAAAATAGTGCCATTTAAATATCATCATTCCAACAAGTGGTGTTGAGGGTGAGTGGTGGTTTAATAGGTAGCATGTTGGTCTTTGCTGCTGCACTACTGAAGGGCGGTCACAGCAAAGCGTGGATTCGAACCCAGGTCGAGCTGTGATATGTGATACCGGATTTTCCTGGTTACCGGGCTGCTCCTTGGGGGTTTCTCTCTAGGTTATCCCGCTTTCCTCCCCCAGTACTTTAAAAAAAAAAAAAAAAAGGTATTGGGTGGCACTGCTAATGAGCTTCCCCTGACAGAAGCAGCCTGTATTTCCCAAAAGTGATAATAAGGTAATAACAACCCAAAACAAAGTCCAAATACGCCTGCAGGCAATAGAACCAGCCATCAATTTTAACAATGAGTTCTTGGTGCATAGGACTAGTACATGAGGGCACAACCTGAGGTAAATTAAGGGTCTTGCGCAACCTCTGATATCCAGACAAGATGAGAAACCTTTTGCCTCACTACCTTCAGAGAAAGGGAACTGAGACTGTGAGGCAGATGGAGCTGCTCGATCTTCGGACGATCGGCGTTCTGTATCTGTGTCTAAGGCTTCGCTTCTGCGGAAGTTGGGATGAGCCTGAGGCCGCTGTCTGACACCATGCACTGGACAGAAAACATTGCTCAGAATGACATAAATATGTTACAGACGAAAAACTTCAGTAACCACTGTATCAGGCAGCGTCATACATGCAAATGAACTGAGAGGGATAATGATCAAGCTGACAAATGGAAAAGGACGGGAGGCCATCATGTATTCATTCACAGAGTATGAAAACTGGACTCATGCACACGCGTGCACACACACACACACACACACACACACAGACTAAAAATTAACTAAAAAAGCAACAGCAACAAATAAAATTTAATTTAAAAAAACAACAACCAAGATTCAGCAATTTTTGTGGGCCAACATCTACCAAAAAAAGGTTTCAGGGGGTGGGGGGGTGGGGGGGGGGAGGAAGGGAAGAATGGACAAAAAGTACTGAAAAAGAGGAAAAAAGCTTCTGTCAATGTAAGGAACACCAGGGAAAATGCGTTATGAAAAAGTACAGAAAAAAAGGGAAAACGCTTCTATCAATATAAGGAACACTGAAACAAATGATTTACAATACAAACTTACAAGTGCTGCCAGTATCAGCCATTTTGTAAGAAGGACCACTACACAATCCTCACCAAGCCAGCAACATTCAGCAAGTGACCATAAAACGAATGGATAGATCTACTGAACGAGCCACTTGCACATAACTCAACAGCCCCCTGTGGCTTTCAATCGTATCAATCCAGGGACTATCATTCGTCCACATGCAGGAAACGCTCGTAAATAATATGCGCCATTCAATATAATTTGTCCCGAAATGGTCACTGATAGCTGCACAATGCGCGGACATGGAGGTGCCGCTGTGGACATCTCCACGACTCCTCCCTCAGCCGTGTGTCTAACTCTTGTAACAGACAAGGATCGAGATAAAACAGACACCTATAATCTGTGAGCAAATCCCAGTAAATCTGAGAATGAACAACCCTGGAATGACACTCCCCATGGGACTAAAATTATTACATTTGAAACAGAGACAGTGCTGCTGTAAGGGTGGAGGTATGCATGTGTGCAGGGGGGGGGGGGGGGAGTTGTGGGTGCTGGGGTTTGGAAACAGACCGGGGGGTGAGGGAGTGGGGTGGATGGGGGGCAGACAGGAAGGGGGAACGGGTGGGGAAGGTAGAAGGGAGAGAGAGAGGGTGTGGGAAGGGGGTGCTGAAAGAAAGTGATGGTACAAATATAAAGACCACAGTGGAAAGTTGGGGGGGGGGGGTCTGGGGGAAAGGGGGAGAGAGAGGGGGGGGGGAAGAGGGGCGGGGGCAGTGAAAGACAGTGATGGCACAAATATAAAGACCACAGTGGAAAGTTTGGGGGGAGGTAGGCAGAAGGTAGGTGAGAAACATGAAGAGGGAATGAGTGGCGGGGGAGGGGAGAAGGAGGAGGAGGGGGGGGGGGGGGGGTTGGCAGAAGGTAGGTGAGAAACATCAAGAGGGAATGAGCAGGCTCACACTATGATTCCTGATTTCGAAAGAGTGCTGGGGTTATAGCTATCCACTTTTACAATGGTGATGTAACCTGCCATGACCCATTCTTCTCAAACTCATAGTCACATACATCCTGTCAAACTGCATATATAGTCAACCCCAGCAAATAAATTCATTTCAACCACTGCATTCTTCTGCTGTGCAGGTCTCTTCTGATGCAAGTTTCTTGGACTTTGGAGCTGATCGAAAGTTCACTGCCACTGAAAAACTACTTTGTGATTGCATCAATCTCTACCAACGTCAAGCCTTAAGCCAAGGTTTCAAATGCATTACTTGCAGATATCTTTTCGGCTATCTTTTTTTCTCTCTCTCTCTCTCTCTAAATTACGAAAGAAAAAAAAATTGGCAAATAATGTTGTGCAAGAAATCTCAGTGAGTCATGCCGCGATACTGATCAGTGGTATCTGTGTTTGCTCACAACTGGTTCAAGATATATATATATATATATATATATATATATATATATATATATATATATATTATGTGAAACTAATTATTAACTTTTATTCAATGGACATGATTACAGTCAGATATATAAGATCACATCAGCATTCATACCTTTGTGTCAAAAGTGTTTATTGGCCAAGTGAAAGTTTCAAGCAGTAAATCACATTGGATAAGTACACTGTATAGTCATGTCCTGTGTGACTCAGACTGTGAGCATTTTCCCTACATGTGTACATTATTTCCTACTGGTATCTCAAAGTCACACTGACACTGGAAAACTGTGAACATGCACATGAATGCCTCCTCAAACAGACACACACACACACACATAACAGGAACAACAGCAGTGACACAACCATCACCACATTTAACCAGTCAACAAATGCTGAGCACTGCAGATACTGCTTGTCAAAGATGCCATCAAAAGTATGACATCTATACTAGAAAACGCTCCGCACAGGGTTACTGATGTCATACTAGAACTTTTCATGTGCATTGCTGTTATGAAATTTTATTTACATAAATGAAGTTACATTGTCAACATTCAACAGTGTTCACAATGAGATTCGGACAACCATTCGTCAGCAGACAGCCGTACCATATCAAAACATAATTTGTATTACACCATTACTGGAAATTCTGCAAAGATAATCACGGCACCAGAAATTGTTGAATTTCAGTCTAGGAAAATGACTATAAAGCCTAGCTATATCCTGAGTCATTTCTGGAGAAAAGTTGTACCGTCACCAGGCCGGACATTTTTATCTGTCAAAAGGCAACAGGATTTATTTATTTGTTATTCACACTTCTAGTGTGGGCATTAAATTCTGCCCTCCCTTCTAGACCTTCAAACAATAATTCCAAAAACACAACGAAAAAAAAAATAATGGAAGTCCGTAAAACAGTTATGCTGCAGAGACAACACTTTGATTCTTACTACATGTACCGTTCTCGCTTGTGTAAACTTTTTCTTGTTTTCTTAAAAAAAAATAGAAAGATACTGCACTAAGGACATGTGACTGGAACTTTGAAAACGTGTTTTCGTTTTGATGCAAAGCGAGTATTTTCAGTTTTGCACTTAAAGGTTTGTGTTTATAGTGATTACGGCTTTTCTGAGTCACTGAACATCTCTCGCTCACTCCCGTACACACCAACAGCCGTTATCAATTGTCGATAATCATATACGTTGATTGCTGGCGATATATTTACCTCAGCAAAAGGCGATTAGTTTCTGCCTGCCAACACTGGAATGTTTACGATAACAACCCGCCATGCTCCAACTGAGCACCTTTCACGATTCCTTAGTCGAAGAAGGCAGTCCAAGGGAAGTAATGCGAGGTTGCCGTTTTGCCATCTGGTCCCGCATGCGAAAGTCGAGGTTAGGGATTTTAGCCACAGTTTAAAGTCTGACCTCGAACTAAACTGGCTCTAGGCTTAACTTTTCTGTTGGTGTTGTTGTTGTTGTTGTTTTAAATCAGGAAGGGGGTCCATTCCACCACTATGATGCCTATGCCGTCAGTTATAGCCTGGAAGGATTTTTTGAGTCTTCCCGGCTTTCAGTCTTCGCTTCCTTTTTCTAATTAAATTTTTTTTTTTGTTTGTTTGTTGTTGTTGTTGTTGTTTTTTTTTGTTGTTTTTTTTGGGGGGGGTCTTTTGTCCTAGTCTGGGTTACGCCTGTAGCCGTGGGTTAAATTAACCGGGCCGGGCTTGGCTGACGGCTTTACTGACATCGGTGCCGCGGGCCCCGTGATGCGTGCCTGGATATTAGACAGCTGAGAATCTATTAACATTTTGTTCAGTTGCTCATGTGCTTCAGTGTTGTTTCTGACGGTTCTCGTGTGCAGATTCTGTGTTCTTTCCAGCCATTTTATTATATATTTTTGTTGTTTTTTGTAATGCCATCAGTTACTGTCACCGTCACGGCCGTCACTGACGCAGCCGTTGGGCCCGCGTACTAAACTATGATCACTGACTGAGCCGTTTACCCCAGTTCGTCCCCCACTGACCCCACTGAAAACCGGCGTCCCGGCCCCGCCGCCGGGGGGGGGGGGGGGGAACGTTGCACGGTCAGTGTTCCAGTTCATCACGGTCCCCCGGAGGACGTTAGTTTCAATCCGGCCATCCCCCGGGGAACGTCAGTTTCAGTGTCCCAGTGCATCCCCCGGGGCCCGCGGACGTTTCAGTATCCCAGTCAAGTTCAGGCGCGGCCCCGGGGAAACGTCGTTTCAGCCGGTCAGTGTCCCAGTTCGTCCCGCCCAGGGAACTTGACGAACTGATGTTTTCCCGAGACCCCCCCCCCCCCCCCCCCGAAAACAACAACAACTGGTGGAGTTCGCGGCCGCCGGCCATCCCATAACTGACTCCCCCGGCCCCGTCAAACTGAAGACTGATGCACCGGCCACTGATGCCCGCTTGCTCTGTCTTGATACTTCCTATTTATCTAGTTTCTAGTACAATTTGCAAGACCTTCATCACTGAAAAAGTGCTAACTGATTTTCTTGTCATATATATGCTTGTTTGCCAGTCTCTCTGTGCACGTCTGTTAGTTGGTCAGTGTTTCAACGGTTGCTTGCTTGCACCGGCAGTTGCTTCAGTGTCAGTTGTCACGTTCACTGCCGGAGTAATTCGTTGACAGTCACTTTGATATCAGGAGGTTCCACTCCTTCAGTGTGTGTGTGTGTGTGTGTGTGTGTGTGAGACAGCCTGTTTTGTCACAGTGTGTGTGTCAGTGACGGTGTGTGTGTGTGTTCAGTCGAACTCTGCATGTTGCCCTCGGTGGGGTCCGGCTACGGGTTAAAATGGAACTGGAAGCCGAGTTCTTCCTCTGATTGGCACTGTCCGTCTTGCATAGTATTCGCAGCGGGAAAATTCTCAAAAACGTACACGGCATCATCGTCACAAACTCAAGTTGAAGCCGCACAGCAAGTAGGCACTGAGCAAAGACGGAGACATAGACTGAAGAACAGCCAAGGGAAAAACAGCCGAAACTGAGAAGAAATCACAACTATCGTGTAATTTTGTCAGACTGACGACAAGAAAAGAGAGCTCGATAGGCCGGCATTAATCAGTCAAACATCCGGGAAAAAAAAAAGAAGAAGAAAGTAGAGTTCCAATCACCGCAATGCCAGTCACTGAATCTGTCGAGTGAAGTGATTAGGGGGCGACGGGAACTGTTTCGTTCCATCAGCTTCAGTCCTTGTATTCGGTGATAATAATAATAATAATAATAATAATGAGTATTGTATAGGCGCTTTACCCAATTTCACGAATCGGCTCAAAGCGCCGCGAACTGAACCCAACACGCACGCTCACGTGAATCACACGCAGTCTCCCACACACTGGACATAAACGTATTACAATCACGTGGTGCGAAGGGTCAGCTCAGCTATTTAAATTTCGGAATTTAGAATTACATTTATTTTTCAAATTTCGTGGGCTGAACATTTCCAAAGCAGAGGGGGAGGAAGCCGGAGTACCCGGAGAGAACCCCCGACGATCGGCCCGAATGAACGGTGCCACATACGAGAAGGAAAAATTCTTTGCCCCGAGTGGGACTCGAACTCCCCACCTCTCGCATTGGTGACAAGTCTCTTAACCACTAGACAAGTCTCTTATCCACTAGACCACCGACCACCGATGAAAGCCAACGGCACCAGGACGTTAGGCGGGTCTTGTGTGATGTCATCAAGAGCAACGCCGATGACTTCTTTTTCCAAGTCACCAACTGCAAAGGTTATGTTGAGCAGAAAGGCATGAGGCAGAACGGCACGTGTGGAACTGAAGCCGTGGAAATCTTTGCAGCTGCTAGTAGGCTTCTGCACATCGATCGACATGTACTGATGTCATCACGCACTGTGGTCTGTCCTTGCACTGAGGTACTAGTACGCCTTTTTTGCTGTCAGTCTGAATGAGGAGTGAAGGAGCGGGCGTGAAGTGTGTGTGTGTGTGTGTGTGTGTGTGTGTGTGTGTGTGTGTCTGTGTGTGCGCGCGCGCGCGCGCAGAATTTTAATGTATTGTCATTTTCGTTTTAAGCAGACATTTAATTTCCCCAAGAGGGATGAACTGATAACAGTTAATCTGCAAACAAAGGAAAACAAAGATCAAGAGGTTTAATAGTCTTTCTGGAGCTCATTAACGCAAACAGTTCACAACATCAGTTCAAAAAAATTTTCGACTCACATTCTGAGTTGCTCATTGAAATGTACATTTTTAAGTACATTAATTTAACTTTTGTCAGAGAGAGAGAGAGAGAGTTAGATGCAGGCACTGATATCACAGCACTATGCTATGCATAGGTACACCTTAGTTATTAGGTACATGTCATGTAATGGCACACATGACAATTTCATAATACAAAGAGGCACAAGTTTACTTCAAACCTCTCTCTCTCTCTCTCTCTCTCTCACACACACACACACACACACACACACACACACACACACACACACACACACACATACACACAAAGGTAGGCTCTATCCCTATCCCCTCTGTGGCAAGAAGCATATGGCACACAGAAAATGCATTTTCATGGTAAGCACTGGCATAATAATATAAACTGAACTCAACTGTACACGTGTTAAAATGACAACGCTACAATCTAATTCAACAACAAAACAACGTTCCTTATGGAACCACCTGATATTGAGGCAATCTCTCAAGCTTGCAACCACCAGTGTCTCCTTGCAAATCAAAACAAAACCCCAAAAAAACCAGTCTTCTTGGACACAAAAAACAACAACAAAAAACAAACACAAAAAGCAACAACAACAGCAAAGAAACCACGACAACATTAACCCTTTCATTGCCGCTGTCGCAGGATTTCATGAATAGCACCAGTAGACCCACTGTCAAATTAGTTAAAATGTTAAATCTAGATTTTCCAGTAGTTGGGGGAAAATTCTAGATGCAATACGGCAGGTTTTGATTCCTGTTGACAGCAAAGTGACGTGAAGAGATGTTATCCGTGAGTGAACCGAAACGCTTCTGGCAGTGAAAGGGTTAAATGGTGCTTCAGAATATGTCGCACTGGATCTAAACATCAATATAATCCGAATCATCATCATCATCAAATGCAGAGAACACAGGAGTCAGAGTATCACTGCACTTGCCACCGCTCTCCTCCACCACGGCATCAGTTTGTATGACATCAGGAGAACTATGTACACGCCCTCTGCTGAGACTCTTCTCCCTCTTGATGGCCACCAGATCATCCAAACAATCACTAGATCCAACCGTGACCTCTTCCCCTGGTTTCTCTTCCTCGGCGATTGTTACTAAAGCTGCAGAACCACAGACAGCCCTCGGGACAGAAGCATCTTTGCTACCTTCAACAGATCCATCTCTGACTTCACTTATGGTTATTTTTTGTGGCGTGGTGTTATTGATGTCCTCTTCTGTGGTCTGTGCACCAAGCGCATGTCTTTCCGTGGCAGTTTTTGCATTCGTTTTAACTTCTGCAGATTTGTCTTTATCAAATGCTGTCATTGCTTGTAGTGCAGTGACATCGGTGTGCTCCTCTGCAGTGACTGCCACGCTGGACACTTGGTTTTCTGCGATTGCATCAGCACCCGCATTACTTTCAACAGGCCCGTCCTCATCAGAGAAAGTCACTTTTTTGTATACAGTGGTTTCGGTGCGCACTGCCTCTGTGTCATTCACAGTAGGCTGCACCTGTCTTTCTGGGACTAATTCTGCATCTGTAGCACCATCAACATCAATCGGTTTCTCCTCATCACAAAAAGTCACCCTTTTGGGTGCAGGAGTATCGGTGTACACTTTTTCAGCGACCTTCATTTCTGTGGTAAAGTCAGTATCTGCGATATCCTCATCAGATCTGTTCTCTTCTACTCCTGCAGTTCCAGAGCTGGTGCACACTCTCTGCATGGCAGCTGCTTCAGATCTTCCTTCTCCACTGACATCTTCAGAGGCAGAAGTGTGTTCTTCAGGTACTGCAAAACCGCTGGAGTCTTTGCTTTTTAGAAGTGCCAAATCAGCCATTTTGTCTGTATGCTTCTCCTGCAATGTTTCTTTACACGTGACATGGTCATGCCTCACTGACTCCAGGACTGCTGCTCCACTTTCACTGTGCATTTCTTTTGGAGTTTCTACACCTGTACAAAGTCCCTCAAGCATATCAGGCTCGGTACCTGAAGTTTTCACATTAGCACATGCATCATCCAAGACCTTTTCGCTGGGTGTTGGTTTTTCAGTGACAGGCTCAACGTCTGTAGTTTCTGTTGAATACTGCACATCTTCTCTCACTGTTTCCCTGGCAATTTGTATGTCAGTGGTTTGTGTCAGGTCGGAGGTTTTCACACCGGTGTTCAAATCTTGCGTGGTATCCACACTTGAACTGTTCTCTTTGTGATGAAGTTTGTCAACTGTTTCCGAGTGTCGAGTTTTTGGGTCAGTGTGTGCTCCCACTGAAGGTACAGGCTTTTCTTCACCAACGAATGCCACATGAGAACCCTTGGTATGA
The DNA here is from genome assembly GCA_018292915.2 of Batillaria attramentaria. NCBI lineage: Eukaryota > Metazoa > Mollusca > Gastropoda > Batillariidae > Batillaria > Batillaria attramentaria. The sequence continues at coordinate 552,909 of JACVVK020000294.1, forward strand.
CCACCTTCATTCACAGGACCTTTGTGCGGACTCCTTTTCTCCTGAAGTTTAGCCACTCTTTTCACCATAGTGTGTGCTTCTGTTTTTGATTCTTTACTGGGACTTATTCCCTCAAAGAATGTCACAAGTTCTGGAACATGAATTTTGACAAGCTCTTCTTGCTCACCTGTGTCACTAGAGTTATGCTGCTCATGGTCTGTATGCGATGTCACAGGCTTTTCAGCATCGCTATGGTCCAAGTGCACGTCTTCCATTGTGCGGCTGTAATGATGGCTCCTCTGCTTACCAGCTTTTGACAGACCAGGTCTATTGGCGTCAGTACAAATTTTATTTGCGTAGTCAATACTCTTTGCTTTCTCACTAGATGGCAGCGAATGCACATTGCTTAGCTTGGTGTGTGTAGTGCTCGTGTCGGCCTTACAGGAAGTTACTTCCTGACTGACTTTCACCTTATCTGAGGCAGATGCATCTGCATCCTTCTGCAGTTTGTCTGTGGTTGTGACAGTTTCGCTTTCCTCATTGTTCGTATGTAAACTTGTATGGTCAGTTTGAGCAATGGTTTTATCTGAGATCTTTGTGTAAGGTTCCTTTGAAACAGCAATTGTCGCATAGTCTGCAGTATTAGCACTTGTTGAAACTTTGTCATGCACTCCCACATCGAGGCTCTCTGTTTCTGTGTCTGTAGTCAAACAGGCTGTACTGGCTTGCACACCAACATTCGTGCTTTCATCAGATCTTTGTGCTTTGTCACCCACAGGTGTCACTTCTTCTGCGTCATCGTTAACACAAGCCTGTAGTACATGAGCAATTCCTGTTTCTTTGCTCACAAACTCCTTGTCGCTGGTAACCTCAGCTGAGGCAGCATGCGCACCACTTACATTGTCTGCTTCACTCACGTTTGCTGATGTTTCATCCAAGACTCCCGTGGTCTGACTCCTCAGCTCACTGCCCGCTGCTGCAGAAGTAGCACCATCAGATTTGTCTCCCATGTTAGTCAGGTTTAGTGTTAGGCTGCCACATTTCCTCCGGCTACGCAGATCAGCGCATGGGACTTCAGTGCCCACATTGCTATGCACACCGTCAGATTTGTGTTGCATGCTAGTTTTCACGGGGTCTTCAACAAGTTCTCCTGTCAGCGTTTCATCCCTGGGTCCACTTCCATCACTTGTCACCTTTCGGCCTGTGATCACTTCACTCACATTCACATACACACCGTCACTCTCGTCGTCAGAATCCGGACTTTCTCCCTCTGTAGTTTTCCCCGATTCCATGCCATTCACATTTGCTGGCCTTTCATCAGCAGCTCTTACACTCTGGCTCTTCAACTCACGGAGTGCAGCAGCTTCTGTATCAGTCGTGGACTCAACATCTTTAACACCATCGCCACGGTGAAGATCTTCTCTGCTGCTTGTCACCAACTCCTTACCATTCACACCAGTCATCGGATCATCTGCCACTTCCATGTCAGGACTTTCCAACACATGGCCGGCCATGGCAGCGGTGTTGACATACAGGCCATCGCTAATACTAGTGCTGGGACTCTCATGTCCCGATCTTCGATTGATCATCTCTTGGCAGCCGACGGGGAAAGACAGCGGAGCGTCAATGTTGCGGAAGTAGTGTTTGAGGGAGACGTATCTGTGTCGCAACACTAACTGATCGATGGACTCGAAAACAGCCAGAGCTGCATTGAATCCGTAGCCTCGGCCGTGTGGGCGCACAACGTAGCAGTGCTGCACCGTAGGAGGACCACCACTTGTTGGGACCACCCTGAGTAAAAGAAAAAGAAAAGTTATCAGATGGGGAAAAACTCCCAGCACAGTAACCCATTCACTGACACACACAGTTTGGGTCGGTCACAGATAGCATTGTTCGGAACGTGGTGTTAACTAAATCCCAAAATAAATGCAATTAAAAAATTTCAGGACCTAAATAGCAGAACTGACCACTCACACCACGTGATTGTAAAGTGTTAACGTCTGGTGTGTGAGAGAATGCATATGATTCACGTGTGTGTGTGTGTTGTGTTCAGATCACGGTGCTTTAGGCCAAGAAACTGGGATAAAGTGCTGGTATAATGTGATTATTATAATTACAGAGAACAGAAACTTGCCCTGCCTCTAGAGAGTTTTCTTCAGTCCTTGGAACGACTGGATTTTGAACAAGTTTGACAACGGGGCTACATTTCTGTGTGGATGGCAGTGAAAGGGTTTAAAAAAAATAAAATCAGTGAACCAAAATACACATAACATACTTGTAATGGTTTCAAGACAGCAACCATATTGCAAAACAAGAGAAGTCGGAAATACAAAATGGCGCATTGTCTGAATTTCACACCATGCAGTACAATGTAACCCTCGCATGACATTTCATCCAAAAGACCATCTGCTCAGTACTGTTAAAATACTCATAGGACAGCAAACAGATTATCATTAGATTTGTTTTGAGCCTTCTGCTTTCCTTTCAGGGGTGGAGGGCGGGGGACATCTAGTGAGAACATGCCACTTATTTCCTCACACCAACGTGCAAACGGAAATGTGGGAGGGGGACTGGAAAAAAGTTCTTCGGATCTCCACTCAGTGCAACGGCTGTAAAGATCACCAGTAGAAGCTTCTTGATGTGATTGTCTCCCCTTAGACCACACTGCACATCACCAGTGCAAATCAATTTTGTGCTCTCAAGAAGAGGCAAAAGTGCAGCTTGCACTACATTTTGACAAAGTGTAGCTGTCTCTACCCACCTGTACCCTGCCAGTGATTGCTGTCTCCACACTCTTCTGTGGTGGCGACATAAAACACTATGACACAAACTTACACTAAGCCACAGTCAGTATCCACTTCCAAAGCAGAGAGGAACCTCGTAATCATTCATAACCACGTAAAAAAAAAATACAGCAAATATAGCTAGGAAATCAAGTGCATGCTCACACAATAGAAAGGACGTATGGAAAGTGCCGCTTGTCTTTGCGTCGCAGGAGAAACGCCCCATGCGGAAGGCCCTCCAATTTAGAAACAGCCTGGTCCCGATCGCACTGGACAAGCCACATGCTGCGGTCAAACTCTGAAGTGGCCACTTGAGGCTCCATCACTTGTGTCAGGAATTCTTCATCCACTCCCATCTGCATCATCTGCCTAGAGACATGAACTTTACGTAAGAGTTGTGATACACCTTTGTGCTAAATACATTCGCCAGTGTGACATAATGGATTGCTAAACCTACCAATGTTGAAAAAATTCTGGTGTTTACAAACATGTTACAATTAAACACACGAATGTCACTCTCTCGCTCACCGAGACGACAGTCAAAGATGGTGGGCATTTATTCTCTGTTCCATATGTGCACCTGTGCGTACAGTCATTTACATGCATGTCGGGTTCTCAGTGACAGAGGGGTACCAGAGATGATATCAGAGCACTGAATCAGTGAATGGTCGAAGGGAGACAATGAGATAACTCTTGTTAGTGTGAATACTGTACAAAAGGATATTAAATCCTTGAATACCCACCCACCCATGCACTTTTCAAGAAGACTGACTGACCTGGTGAGCTCCTCACGCCGTTCCTCCAGTTCCATCACTTTGGCCTCCACCAGCTTCAGTTCCGTCTGCAAGTCCTGATCCTTGACCGAATGGAGATTGCAATGTGATCGCACTGCGTGCAGTTTGTCTTGGATTTCACAATGTCTTTTGGCAATCAGACGAGTGTTCACCGCAAGACTGTATGTACAGAAGACAGAAAAAAACAATGAATGACTCCTGTATGCCCGCATAAAGCTGGTATCCAAATTTTTAAAAAGCTTGGGGGTGGAGGGAGTTGGAGAGAAACGCTGTAATACCAAGCACGAAAGAATCTGCTATGTCTAGCACAGCTGGGTATCAAACCAAAGATGTCATGGTGACTGCAGCAATGTCAGCTCAGACACACAATTTCAGCTGCTAATGTAATTCACGCTCAGTTGGTATGGTTCGCCCGCGATGGGGTGCAAATGTACACCAGTTATATGCAGGGGGAGCAAATGTACTCCAGCTCTCTACTCAGCAGGGTGATTGTACCCTGCCTTTCAGTCCGGTCAGCTCTTGTGATATTTCCATGCTATATTCATCGAAAGGCTCCTTTCCAAAGAGTGAAACAGTTACAAATTGTGACAGATACTATACACATACATAGACACCTTCACCATCTGATGGCTACATTCATTTAACTCCTAACTGTCCACAGCCCTACCCCCCCCCCCCCCCCCCCCCCCCCCCACCCACACTATATGACAAGACTTACCAAAACTCATGGGACCACTAAACAGCACTAGACAGCACTCCACAGCACTATTACACAAGGCGTGGGCATTCTCAGGGAGGCCCGTTTCTCCCCCCCCCCCCCCCCCCCCCCGAGGACGCACATCCCGCAGCAGATTTCATAATCTCTCATAATCCCTTTGCCTGCTCAGGGCAGTCTTGTGTATAGCTCATACAGCTGTGAGTACGTCACATTATGGTTTTTTGCTTGTTGTGACGGGACTTGTCTCTTGTTGTCTACCGCCCTCAAGTCAGTGGGAAGTGCTTGGGGAAAGTTGTAAGGGGGCCTGACTGAGTGTGCTGTTAGCTATTAGGTGGCCAATACCCCAACTAGGAGTGACCGTGGTATTCACAAGAGGGTGTGAAATCGCTGAGCGTTGACCGCTTGACGGAGTGTGATGCAACATGACGGCAAGTTACGCTGTCTCTCGGGCAGACTGCTGGCCTCGAGGTTGCATAATATTGCTGTCTAGTGCTGTCTTGTGTTGTGACGATTTTGATTCAGGATGTGATTCGTGTGTGGACAGTTAGGAGTTAATGCTTTAAGTTACATCTATAAAACAAAGTTAGCAGTCACGTGACTTCAACTCATGAGATTCAACTTCAGGATACATTTGCATCCCATCACACGCTGCTGGTGTACATTTGCTCCCCCTGCAAATTACTGGTATACATTTGCACCCCCAAACAGGCGAACTATATCAACTGAATGTAATTGACAGAAACACTGATCACCTCGTGGCACACTGAACCTTCTGTTTACTCACAAATTGTAACCTACTGAAAGATTTGTTCTCCCCTTCCTCTCACCTTTTCTCCTCTTCCTGCGACAGACTTCGAACACACTGCTTTTCCGGGTCATCATTATCTCCCAGCTCCATACCATCTTCAGTCAAGTCAGAAAAATCAGGGACCCCATGCAGTGTGCCAGACAACTGTCGGATTGTGCCCTTCGGATCAGCCTCTTTTTCATACAAAACACCGGAATCGATGCTGGCCTGAAGCACGATCTGATCGTAGTACATCTGTTTCACTATTTCCAGGGCTGGCATCATAAGTCTGCACACTGTCACCGTCTGCAACATATGGCAAGCTTCCTAATGATTACATGAAGCAACAAAAATACCCTGGTACCACTGTCGATAACCTAAGAAACCAAAATATTTGCTGAGGTTGTCACCCAATACTGTAATTTGACTTTATTTTGCGCTTGTTTGGTACCATTTAATGCCCCGCTTTTTTTTCCTTTCCATTTTTTTTTTGTTTCCTTTTTTTTTTTTTTTTTTTTGTCACACTGTAATTCAGCCAAGACAAGGTGAAACAACAGGGACTATCCAAATTCCATACCAAATCTCACTCAATGCACCAGTACATGTGTACTAAAATAAAACAAAACCTAAAGCTCAGTCAATTTAGGATCCTAACCAAAGGCACATTCGATCTGGGATCCTGACCACAAATGTTATGCGTTTCCAGCGGCATTTTCCATCTTCCAGTGGTGTTTTCCATGTTTTGAGTATATCCTAATACCACATGCATCGAGGGTCCATTCACACACGCACACACACACACACACACACACAAGGAAACAGATGCTGACCGCACTCAGCATTACATCACCCATGCCTACACCCACCTTGTCCAGTTCATCATGCCGCTGTTGTAGGATGGACAGTCTAGTCTGTGCCTTCAGTATGTGTTGACTGAGGTCATACAGCTCCTTGAACACACCATACTGGCTGACCTCTGTCTCACTGGACTGATGGCACACAAATTAATTTGAAAAAGTAATAAAATGAAAAACTGCCTACAAGGAAAATGCATGCGGTCAAGGCTTGCAATATCAGGAAGGGAAATAACTTCACCAATGCAACTCTTGTATGGCAATAGCAGTTGTTTCGTTTTGCTCTGGAAACATGGACGTGGCTTGTCCCTGATAAGCCTGGGTGTCGCTGAATTAGAATGCTGGCTAAATGGCAAACGCACACCCAAATTTGTCAGTCTATCTGTTACGACCCAACAATACACAACCTCATCTGAACAATGTCTCATTGTCAGCACTAAAACAACAATAGAGAAGTCTACCTCACAGCTATCATCATCTGAAAAAAAACAACCATCCTAACCACCACAGATTTGACAGTCACTTGGTCCCTTTTTTTCTGATGATGTTTCTTCCTTACCCTACACACTGCCCCCTTCAGGTAGATGTCCAGGCGCTTGTTGAAGGATGCCAGAGAGTGGGTTTTGTAGAACTGCACCAGATCCTCTAGGGAGGAGAAAGGCATGTCCCCAGGCGCCAGCCCATACCTGCCGTTCTCGTGGTACACCCTCACACATCGTCCACCACCTTCATATCTGTAACAGGACAAGCACTGTTAGAGCAACAACAACAACAACAACAACAACAACAACAAAAAAAAGAGAAAAAAAAAAAGAAGAGTAAATGTAGTTTTATCTCAAACCAAGTCATGTGATATGGGTCATCACAGTCACATGATGCAGCAGCATTACCATTAGCTCCCGGCAATAAATAAAATAAAGAAAACCTGGAGGTCCCTGAGAAACACTCCCCCACCCCCCACCCCCCAATCCACTGCACAGCCTGAGGGCTAGGAAAACTTGAATTGGTTTTAAACATTTTATGCACGTAAGGACGCAGATTTGCAGATCGCCATCAAACAGTAACACAACAGAGCACAACAAGTCAAAACTTATAAGTGTGTGCATATGAACCAAGTTGCATGCATGGCGGAGAAACTGCCCATGAAGAACTGAAGGAGATAAAAAGTCGTAGGAAAAGAGAAAAAGAACAGAAATCATTTTGGCTAACTAAGAAAAGAAAAAGAACAGAAGTCGGATAATACATTTTAAACACAATGTGAGCATCTGTCCCACCAATATTTACATATGCATATAAGTGACAATCTGTAGATGTTGAATTATCTCAACAGGTAAAGTTTCACAACGGAAGAGACCTGGGTGTAAAGTATCCTCCCGTTTTTTATCGACGCCAGAAAACCACTAGCACATGAGAAAATTTGCTTGGAAGACAGAGCTCACACTGTGTGCACTGACTACTCTGCCATCTTGGACAACTTCAGAACTTGACAAAGCTTGACCTGGGGTCGAACTCATGCTTCACGTTGACAGCAGCGATGGCCGTTTAGCAGCGCCCCCACTAGTCAGATACACTTCCTGTTGCACCGTTGCTTAAGCCTTATTTTCCAGTATTCACTTCTGTGATGTCTTGCAGCACAGAAAAAAAAAGACCTTGTAGTGCGAATGACTGACTGACCTGACAGTAAGAGTGAAGTCACCAGCCATTTTGCTGTCTCGTATCAAAAATGATCCATCGGGGAGTCCGGACAACTTCTTCTCTGCATCATCTCTGTGAAGATGTAACCAAAGAGACCTGTTAGTGCACCATCATGGTAATTTGCTTCAGTATATTGCAGAATCAAAATATTTAAACTAAACTTTTAAAAAAGATTTCCTTGGTAAAGCCTTGTACGGTGGACTTCAATGCATGTAACATGGGAAGGATTCACATCCATTGGAACTACAATAAGACAAATTTTGCACAGAAATGATATGACATGTCCGCTTTGGGGAGAAAGTAGTTAGATACAGGGTGAGCAGTGGTTTAATAGGTAGCACGCCGCTGCGCTACTGAATGGCCGTCACTAATGTCACGGCGAGGAAGTGTGGGTTCGAGCCCAGGTCGAGCCTGTGATATGTGATACCAGTTTTTCCTGGCTGCTGGGCTGCTCATCGGGGGTTTTTCTCCGGGTTATCCAGCTTTCCTCCCCCAGCAAAATTGCTAAATTGTAAAAAAAAAAAAAAAAAAAAAAAAGGATAGGTATTGGGTGGCGCTGCACTGCAGCGACACACCTCCCCCGGGGGAAGCAGCCCAAATTTCCCAAAAGCGACAATAAAGTAGTAAAAACAAAACAACAACAACAACCAAAAAAAAAAAAAAACAACAACAACAACAAAAACAAACATAAATCAGTCTATTACCAATGTCCAATGCGATAGGAAGCCCTTGTCACTGTGAAAGCTACAAGACTCTCAACCCAGACCATGCCATGGCTGATTCTGCCAAAGTGTGGTACGATGAAAGTAACTGTACTGATATTTTTGTTAATGTTTACAGAAGGCATAGTAAAGTTTACTTAGTATAGTTCGCTCTCTTTAGAGGGTTAGTGGGGCGGTCGGTGGTCTAGTTGTTAGGAGACTTGTCACCAATGCGAGAGGTCATGGGTTCGAGTCCCACTTGGGACAAAGAATTTTTCCTTCTCGTATGTGGCACCATTCATTCGGGCCGATCGTCAGGGGTTCTCTCCGGGTCCTCCGGCTCCCCCCCCCCCCCCACTTTGGAAATGTTCATCCCACCAAATTTTTAAAACAAATGCAATTCTAAATTCCGAAATTTCAGTAGCTGAGCTGACCCTTCGCACCACGTGATTGTAATGTGTTTATGTCCAGAGTGTGAGAGAATGCGTGTGATTCACGTGAGCATGTGTGTTAGGTTCAGTTCGCGGCGCTTTGAGCCGACTCATGAAATTGGGTAAAGCACCTACACAACACTCATTATTAGTATTATTATTATTAGTGTTAGGGCTACGTTTAGGGTTAGGGTTAGGACTGCTTCCTTGTAATGCCATGGTGCAATCATCCGTGTAGTGCATTTACACGAGATGCAAATGGACCTAAATGAGTAAACTATACCAGCTCAGCCATACTAAATGACTGTCATAAATGCCAGCAACTTTCATAGTAATGACTCACTCAACCGTTTGCATATCCAGACACAGTTCATGGGCGTAAAATTAATTACCACAAAACGGCACCCAGGAACTGAGTACAGAGCAGTCTGGTTTTTACCGAGCTTGAAGCAATTGCGACATGTACATGAATAATATCTGCATTAAAGTGACTCAGCAATGATGGCATATATCTAGTGAAGATAAGAGGTTTTTTTTCTTTTCTTTTTTTCTCTCTCTTTTTTTTTTTTTTTTTGGGGGGGGGGGGGGGCGGGGGGGGGGGGGGGGGCAGTGACAAGGCTGACATTTATTGCCTGAGCGTGTATTTTTGCTGTGCACACTCATGTATAACTGAACTGGCTGTTCAAGGGTATCAACTGTTTGTTCCAACAGGTCTATGTTCCTGGTGCTCTCTGTCCCCAGTGCTCTATAAGGTGACAGGAACATAGAGACCCTGGAACGCAGACCCGTGGAAACACAAAGCTGACATGGTTAAACGGGCTAATTCCATCTTGGCTAAACCAACTTATGTTTTGGAACAGTTCTGCTCGCAGTTCTGAGTGCACCTGTTTGCTCAAAATACTGATGGTTTGTGCAACTGTTAGAGTGATTCAACGTTGTTTACACTTCCCACGAGCGGTCACTGTCATTTACGCCTGTCAGTTTTGTGCAATGTATGCTTGAGCCCTGTTTTTCCGCTTATCACCATGTTTACACCTAGATTTCAAAACACAAGTTTCATCCCTGTGAAGACACAGTCAGCCTGGCACAATGCCACTACAACTTTTCATCTGCACTGATTTTTGTTCAGAGCTAAGTGTCACAAGTTTTAAACTTAATATGAATCACTCTTACTTCTAACATGTTCTTAGTTGTCTTAAAATAAGAAAAGAAGCAGTTTACACAGTATGTATACAAGTATTAATTACAAGAGCAGGTCAGCTTCCATAACAGTGTATGTCATAGTTTTTTTGTTGCTGTTGTTGTTGATGTTTTTTGACAAGAATATGTTTATTTTCAACGACAACATTTCCATCAAGAAAGAATACCCAAAACAAACGCATACTGTACAGAGCACACACCTCATGTCCGATAAATGCAAACGTTCGGATAGACACTGAGAATAAGCAGGTTGAACAAAAGTTTAGAACAAACTCAAAAACTTCCAGGGCGGTCGGTGGACTAGAGGGACTTTGCTACCAATGCGAGAAGTCAGGTTCGAATCCCACTCGAGGCGAAAAAAAAAAATTTCTTTCTCATACATGGCACCATTCTTTCAGGCCGACCGTCGGGGGTATGTGTCATAGTACTGATACCAGTACATGTGAGGCTTTAAACTCTCAGTATGTATGACAGGCACATAACAGGGTGTGGAAAACCTTTCATCAAATGCACTGAATCTGTGTATCAGAATTAGTCACTGGGGTCACAATATAACATCCATGACCACTGTGGTGACTTTGGCCGGCGTGTAAGTTGTTCTAGAAGCGTACCGTGTATTGAGCAGACGACGCTATTTGATTGAGGACTGCGCACCAGCTAGACGGCGCTGATTGGTGGATATTTTTGGAAAATTTGTAGAGTCCCTGTCTGTTCAGGAATGAACCATGGGCTCAAAGAAAATCGTATGTTTCTGATAGCAGAAGCCATAAAGTCATGAGAACAGTCGTGATAGCCAAATGAAACATCCTTCTATCTGGTAAACAGCCTTCGAGCTTTGAAAGCTGCAGTTTTCCATCTCAGCAGCGTTATGAACATAGAGGCTTTAATGGGACCAAAATAACAATACATGTTACAATGATATGTTCTGTAAACCACTGGCCTGCAGTGTCATTAGTTGTTTGTCATGGGTAACCCGCGTGTGAAACAGGATATAACTGGTGCATTTCTACAGTTGTATGGTAATTGATATACATGACCATTCTCTGTATATATCCACCATCATTTGGAGGGAAAAAAGGGATTAATTGCCCTGGATTACAAAAAAAACACTTAGGCCATTTTTACTGTCACAGAAGAGGTAATAATTATGCAAGTATTTTCCTTTGCCATTCTGTTTGCTAAGTGTAGCACAAAACCTGTTGCTACAAGCAAGAACAGGGCCTGTACTCCATTTCCAGTTGTACACTTTGGATGTGCGTGTTTCTTTTTCTTCTTCTTTTTTCCCCCAGTACATAGAGAAAGAGACTCAGCTCCCTCTGCAAAATGACCCTTTTGTTTTCACATACCTGGAGATGTTTGGCCAATACCACAGACGGTTGTCCGTCTCCTGTCCACGGCCCTGTTCACCTGACCCGCCCTGCTTGTCCGTCAGGGCCACCCCCGTCTTCATGTCCACCAATACTCCCCCACTGACCTCAGACATCGCAATGAGACGACAGGGCCGTGGTGTCAGTCACATTCCGGTGAAAACGGACGACTGTGACAGAAGAAAAAAAAATCAATATTTTATAGTGGACTGGTAGTCCTGGGTGTATTCAAAATCAGTATCTACAGCACTGTACCGCTGTCATAGCGTGCTTGAATTGATTGTGCACAGCTGTTTGGGTGCAATGGTTTGCATGTTTTTATCTCTAGATGTACTTACAACCTGGGTGTTGCAAAGGGGAGAGGACAAATTATATGATGAATAGTGTCTTTGTAAACGGGTGTCTTTAATGAGGGGCTTTGCCGGACACATCAAAGTTTTTCTTGGTGTGTGTGTGTGTGTGTGTGTGTGTGTGTGTGTGTGTGTGTGTGTGTGTGTGTAAATGTGTATGCAAATGTGGCCATGTACGGCATGCACTTCCTGCTGTTATCTGTGTTATTGCATGTACATGTTCATAGTCTACAGATCCGATGGCTTGTGTGTGTGTGTGTGTGTGTGTGTGTGTGTGTGTGCACGCAAATGTGGCCATGTACGGCATGCACTTCCTGCTGTTATCTGTGTTATTGCATGTACATGTTCATAGTCTACAGATCCGATGGCTTGTGTGTGTGTGTGTGTGTGTGTGTGTGTGTGTGTGTGTGTGTGTGTGTGTGTGTGTGTGTGTGTGTGCACGCAAATGTGGCCATGGCGGTACGGCATGCACTTCCTGCTGTTGTCTGTGTGTTATTGCATGTACATGTTCATAATCTCTGATTCGAGGGTGTGTGTGTGTGTGTGTGTGTGTGTGTGTGTGTGTGTGTGTGTGTGTGTGTGTGTGTGCTGTTTTGTGGTTGGCAGACGATCCTGATACCCTATCCTTTAATTACTGCATATCAGTATACTCGAACAAGCTGCTGCTGTCCCAGTCTTCCGGCGTGACAGGGCAAGGTGAAAAATCAGTACACACAACAGGCTGTACAAACCTAAAGCGTGGGGCAAATCCGACGATCCACCATGCATGGAAATATCTTTCACATGTACAGACACTGACATGTACAGACTCAGTCCTCAAATAACACCCTTTACTCAATCTGTGTTCCTTCCTCAATCCAATTTGCCTGTAAAATATACGACTGCTTCATTCAACCATGCTGAGTTCTCCGCTTTAGTCTCTTCAGGACACCCTCTTCAGGACACCCTCTTCACACTATACGTGTGCAAAAACTAGGTTGAACGTGTAAACGGAACACTGTGATCGCAAATGGTTTTACAACCGTAACGCGAAAGCAACGCTACCGTGCTTCCTGTAGGCCTACTGTCGGAACAAAGGGTGGAATGGAGATCTGGGACTGAGGGGTGGGGGCTCGGCGGAGGGAGGTGGGGTACCCCTCTGGGTCTTCAAGTTTTCACATGTGCTGCACACCTGTAAAAACCTTCTCCACCTCCAGCTAAAAGTCGGTCACGTTTGTATCACGGTTTGCTGGTTACCAACTTCATGTATTACTGCCTGTGGTGAACCGGTACAGTGTAATCATAGTAATGATAAAATCCAACATTGTAGCCATCACATCCTTTGCTGACCAGTCTCAGATCTGGTCCGTTAGTAAAATAATAATAATCAGTAATTATACATAGTTTTTATAGAGCGCTGCTCTCCAAATTCAAGGACTCGCTGCACTTAAAGCACACACACACACTGGTGGGCACACACACACACACACACACACTGGTGGGCACACACACACACACACACACACACACTGGTGGGCACACACACACACACACACACTGGTGGGCACACACACACACACACACACACACACACACTCATCCCCTCTTAGTCTTACATACAATCTGGCAGTGCAACAACTCATGGTACACACAGACAGACTCAACAGAGGTTTAACTATCAAAGGCTTGACGGAAGAGAATGGTCCGGGTAAAACTACATGTACAGCCAAATACAACTCTGAAATCTCTGAACTTATCAGAAATTTAAACACAACAAACTCAACGGTCTTTGTTGTCGTTACTGTTTTTATGATATGTTGTTGTTCAGTGTTGTTTTGTGGTGACTCCTCCACTATTCTTCACAGTAATTTTTGACCAAATCACAGCCATCAGTTCAGTAAAGGGTTGTACAGTAGTGATGCATAATAACTTTTTGAGCGTGTATATATGTTTGCTGTGGGCATTGAACTCCATCTGTGTGTGTGTGTGTGTGTGTGTGTGTGTGTGTGTGTGTGTGTGTGTGACGGTGTGTGTGCACCAGTGTGTGTGTGTGTGTGTGTGTGTGTGTGTGTGTGTGTGTGTGTGCACCAGCCTCTGTGTGTGTGTGTGTGTGTGTGTGTGTGTGTGTGTGTGTGTGTGTGCTCTTATGTGTGTGTGCTTATGTGTGTATAATTTCACCAAGTCACAGCCAGTCAGTAAAGCTGATCTGAAAGTGAAACTTGAAATCAACCTACATGTATGTGGCAGTTTACCCAAAGCTAAAAACCCAACAATAAGGTCTGTGTATGCAGGCTCTTGGCTAAAGGGTTGGTCAGTCTAAGAGCGTAATTTGAGTCACTGAGAGCAAACGAAGAAAGCAAACTTTGACCACTGGGAACTTCCAAACTGACTTGGACAAATATGCTTGTATTCATGGTGGTCAGCCCATACCAGTGGTCATGTGTGACTCAAGTATTCCATTACAGGGAAACAAAGTCAGTTTGTATCAGCAGAGACATACATTCAATTCAATTCAATTCAATATAACTTTATTGTCTGTCGATGGCAGAAAATTTTCTTCTGGCTCGCACACACACACACACACACACACACACACACACACACACACACACACACACATGTGTGCGTGTGCGAGCGAGCATGCATATATGTGTGCCCATTGTTTCAAATGGAGAAGACCTCAGTATTTCAGTCTCCTCTGTCAAATACAACAGACACATCCAAATGGGACCACACAAATCCTACTTAACATATCATAGATTACTTTCTGACTGCTTACCGCTGCTATAAATGTGTACAATTATTTCAGCCTCCGGAAATAAACATTTGGAGGCAAGTACACGTACCCGGCCACAGCAGTATACTCAATGATAGTGCTGACCCAGTCAACATGAGATAAAGTGAACTAAGACCTTACCTGCTATCCAGGATTAGAACAGCTGAGAACATCAGCTGCTAACACTATCACTGCAACAACAAACTGAGCTGTCTGTTCGGCTGTCCTGTTTCACAGGCGAGTTTATCAGTCAGTTACAGCGGCACTATACGGCATGTCATCTCACTGACGGTATAATTTATCAGTCTTTTGTCGGAGTAACTCCGAGGCTTGTGGGTTCTCTGGAAAACACGCACAAAGGTCTGTCAGTTCCAGTACAAATCCAAGTCAGCCGCAAGGTTGTTCTGTGGCGGTGTCACAATGCAGCACCGTCTACCTTCATCTGTTGACCGCGGAACGACGCGTCAGTGTAGGTAGGACGGTCCGTGCCTCACTCACTGTACGTTCATCACAAACACACGTTGCAGTGACGGTTCGCTGAACGGGCGGCCAGGCTTTCACGACGTGTCATCGGTCTGTCCTTAATTCATCGCGTCCTCTGCACCCAGGCACACTTTACCGAACACTGACGGTTCATACCTGTAAGTGGTGGGCTACAGTTTGTCGCAGCACACCCAACGCGGCGTGCAACGCTGACTGTCGCCAGCCGGTAGCATGTGTTTTTAGTCGCCCTTCGCGGTTTAACCGAGATTGACCCAAACAAACCAGCGCACAGATCCCCTCGGGCTTCGCTTCTGCTCAACGGTGTGTGTGACCTTTTACAAGCTGTAAACCACGATACAGTGGAACCTGGTTGAAGACGGAGGGGAGAATCACAGTGGTGTGCACGTAGCGGCATTGTGTCCGCCTGTGTGTGTGTGTGTGTGTGTCAGTTTGTGTGTGTGTGTGTATGTGTGTGTAGTCAGTCAGAGTGTCAGTTTGTGTGTGTATGTGTGTGTAGTCATGCAGTCTCAGTGTCAGTGTGTGTGTGTGTGTGTGTGTGTGTGTGTGTGTGTGTGTGTGTGTGTGTGTGTGTGACATGTGTAATTTTACCGGTAACTGACTCAGGTAGTGGCAAACCTGACACTGACTTAGTTGTTTTCTACAAATCAGTCAGTCACAACTGTGTCTTATTGAACTTTGTGTTGCTTATAACAGTTTTAACCCTATTGTGAATGGGGCTGTGCCGCCGCCTGCGGGGCGGTCAGCCGCCACTGATGGAACAGTTACTGTGACAAATTTAACTGACTATGCGTAGTAAACAAACTTCGGCAGTGGCAAGGGTGGCTTCGTCAGTTTGCACTCACTCTTGATGTTTTCAATTGATCATGGATTCACGTTGTACCCCAGTGAAAATGGACTGGACGAAGAATTCAATTTTCACTGAAGTGATGACCGTGACTGAGCTGTGGGCGATCCATGGTTGAACCCGCTATGATCAAAGTGTTTCGTCACGAGTGACTCGAGTTAAACTTGCTGGCTCTAACCGATCTTCAAACAGAAAAGTCATGCCACAGCTAAACTGGGCTTAACTGACAACTGAGAATAAATCCGTCATACAGGCCGACTACACAAATGAGGAGCTTTTTCAATGTAACAAATAAAACCCGCTTCAGTTCACTACAGACAGGTTCCATGGTGGACCAAAAACAGCGCTGAAGGGCAGGGAAATCCCGGCGTCCGTAACGGTAACTCAGTATAGCTTACTTATGAGGCGTGAGGTCAAATTGCCAGGCGTTGAAGTCAGATTACCCACCGGCCAGCAGTTATACCCATTCCCATACAAAACACCCATGCAGTCAAGTCACTCCAAGTCCGACTGATGTACAAGATGTGACGCTTGCGTAACCAAAATGTTACAACGCATACGGAATCACGACGCTGTCGTTTGACTGTCAGTCATAGCGGTTCCGGATGGGTGACGCCGACTACCAATGTCCATGCTGGATACATGTAGCCCTATAGTATCGGTAAAGCTGATGTCACACTCGAGTGTTTTTGGTCCGAACAAACAGCGAACATGGTGTTTTTCTGTGTTTCTCGTTTGATATTCGGCTACATGCCTTTGCCGGCCCGGCTAACAGTTTTGTTTTTATTTCTCTGAGCATGTTTTAAGCGTCTCCCTCGAGTCATGAGCCAAACACTACGTATGGGTGATTCAAAGACCGTGCACCGAGAAAAAGGCCAGTACAAATATTTGGCCCCAGCCGGGATTCGAACTCACGACCCGAGCGTTGAAAGTCCAACGCTCTACCATTCGGCTGTCCTCAGTGGCTCTCCCTGACTGTCTCGCGTGTGTCTATGAATATCACATGTGCACGTTGAAAGGCCAGTTCCACACCGGATGGGCCGCGGAATGAAAAACAAGTACCCCCACCTCCATTCCCCCCCCCCCCTCCAAAAGTCCGTCAGTCTAGCAGAAACAACAACAACTTGCAAACAAACAAGAAGAAAAAAAAAAAACCCTCAGTGATCATACTGAAACTTTCACCGTTATCATTCTTTTCCTGTTATCAGTTGCGGGCGTGTACTTTTCTCCGTAATCCTGTCCCCGTAATTCAGATATCGCTGGTTTCCAAACCGGCTGACAACACAGTTAGACGCCGAAACTCGCAACTTGTGGAAAATCCGCATTTGATAACCCCATCGGCAGACTTATCTCAGTGTGTCACAACACCGACTGAGAACCTGACAGACCCTGACAGTATCCGGATGTACGTCCCGTAACCAACCCACAATTAATTCAGTAGTGAAAAAGAGAGTTTAGTCTGCCTGTGTCAAGTTGTCTTCGTGGACGCGCACATGCATTACTGACAACTGAGTCAGTGTGCCCCATTCCAAACGGGAGGGACCACGGCCGAACTGGAAAACAAGCACACGTTGTGCATGGAGGGTGGGTGGGGTGGAGTGGGGGTGGGTGTCTGGGAGTTTAACGTCCTTTTCCACCACGTAAGGGTGATATCAAGACGGGGGCAACGAGAAAAAGGCCAGTACAAATATTTGGCCCCATCTGGGATTCGAACTCACGACCCGAGCATTGAGAGTCCAACGCTCTACCGTTCAGCTATCCCGGCTCTCCCGTTGTGCATGGAGGAAAAGGAGAAAGAAATGGGGTGGCGCTGTGTACTGGCGACGCCCCCCCCCCCTCACCGGAGTGGGGCATCCCCAATTATTAGCAGTGGGATAGTAGAGATATAATTTTATGTGCAGACCAATACTACAGCAACCTGCTCTGACAATTTCAAATCAGAGCTTAACTTAACCGGCCCATCTGTTTCAACTTGCCTTTAACTGATTCATATAAGTGTGGTGGCTGCTAGCTATTTTAAGACATGATATGTCCTATGTGCGTACGTGTGAGTGTTATGTGAATTGCGCATTGAGTTTAAGTATTTTCAAGAACTGTACTGAGTGTATAAATCCGATCAGTTTATCACTATTATTATTATCAACAAAATTATGCTTTCTATGTCATCGCTGTCAGAATAAGGGCCACACCGGTACATGACCGCTACTGATGAAATCAGGTCTGCTGGTCACAGTGTTCATACTACATTACGTCAGTACCCAGACGCTGTCAGTGACCACACGGCCGACCGCCGATGCAGTTCAATGACGAAAACACGTTAATGTCTGATAAGAAAACGATAAGGATGTTTACAGTTATTGCTATGGCGTGATATAAACGTGTACTTGGCGCACATGAACGCCGGTACAACTTGAAAACCGTGAGAAAGCTACTGAGTCGCTATACATATTATGAGAGGGCTGTTTTGCCATCACAGAATGATATCAATAAGGATACCATAAATTATGATAATGCCTCACCCGGGTAAATCTCGAGTGGCGACGTCTACCTGTAAAGTTGAGGCGGCCCAAACAGCGAGCGACGTGACAAAAAACATCTGTTGAGAGCCGCTGCGCGTTAAATGCTCATATGGTCGTTGTTGCACAGTTTTGGGTTGTGACATGATGGAAGTATCCCGTTGCCAAAATATTCGAGCACCAAACTCAACTTCCGCGATCTTCCGCAAGACTCGGTGGCAGTCAGTGATGAGTTCAGTTCGAATCTCGACTGGGGCCAAACTGATATTTGTGCTCA
The DNA here is from genome assembly GCA_018292915.2 of Batillaria attramentaria. NCBI lineage: Eukaryota > Metazoa > Mollusca > Gastropoda > Batillariidae > Batillaria > Batillaria attramentaria. Next base: position 571,464 of record JACVVK020000294.1, read on the forward strand.
GGTGCTGGCCTTTTTCTCGTTGCCCCGTCTTTGATGCCACCCTACGTGTGGAAAAAGACGTTAAACTCCTAAACATTCACCCCTACCGTACACTCCCGGATGACCTCACCATGAAAATCTTTGTATTAGAGTGCATATATACTTTACTGTCTATAATACATTATTTATTCTTCTTCTTAATGTATGTTTTTAGTTGTGACATTTTCCTGAACTGAAGTGCAATAATCTTTGTGTTTATTGTCACAAACGTGAACAAAAACAGTGTTTCATGTTTGTCAGTCAAAAAAAGGTTTATTGAATTGAATCAGTTGCAGACCGGGCCTGGGACGACTTAACGAAGAAACTAACAGTGGCATTTTCACGGTGAGGTAGGCCAGCTTCACTGAGTCGCTTACTATGTCGCCAACGACATGGCCGGCGCGCGACGTACATCAGTTTTTCACGAACTGAAATCGCGCGCCAACGACCATATCGGCCTGAAAATCCAGGAAGTCGTACACATTGGTTCGAGGCAACCTGAACCAGTTTCAGTTCAGTTATACACTGAGAAACCTATTCCATCACGATTACTGAGCACATTAATGTCCTGAATACGCTGCTGTCAAGTTTCGCCAAGGTTATGGTAACCTTTATCAGAGAGACTACTGTACATAGTAATGTAGTCTCTCTACCTTTATTAGAAACTGACTCATCCATGTTATGATCATAGAGGCGAACACTGACCGGGCTGAGCAAGTTTGGCCGCCGGGACGTTGATCATATCAGGAGCTAAGTAGGTTGCATTCCGTCGCGTGATAGGCTAGGCTTATTTATATTTTTATAACTATACATGTGCCGGCACTGCGCATGTGCCCGTTCCCTAGACACTGGGAAATTTCAATACCCCGTGCAACCTGACCAGCCTGTGTGTGTGTGTGTGTGTGTGTGTGTGTGTGTGTGTCAGTATGTGTGTGTGTGTGTGTGTCAGTGTGTGTGTGTGTCACGGTGTGTACAGCGTGTGTGTGCGTGTGACGGTGTGTGTGTGTGCCACGCCGGTGTGTGTGTGTGTGTGTGTGTGACAGTCACGGTGTGTGTGTGTGTGTGACGGTGCCGGTGTACAGCGTGTGTGTGTGCGTGTGTGTGTGACGGTGTGTGCCACGGTGTGTGTGTGTGTGTGTGTGTGCTGGTGCGCACGCAGTCACAGTTTTAAGGGTCCGGGGTAATAGGGAAACCAAAAATGCTCAGTGTAACTGACGGTCGGACATCCGGCCACGACTGTGTTGTGCTGGCACAGCGGCCAGACTGACTTCATAATAAACTTGTGACAACCAACCGTATCACAAACATTGCCCCTTTTTCATTGTATCAGTCTCGATATCCAGTTGTGTGTGTGAGAGCCTGAACCGTCTTCCCATTATAACAAGCGCTGAAAGAGCAAAGGCAAGGAAATGCAGTGTTGGCCCGACTGGGTGTGTATTGCATATACAGGGGAAGGGAAGGGGCCCGGAGGCCGGGTTAGGAGTGGAGGGAAGGGGGGGGGGATGAGGCGGTTAGGAGGGGAAGGCAGGAAGCCGGTATTGGGGGTGGGGGTGAAGGCGGGGGTGCTCCAGCTGTGGCGGAGATACCATCAATAACTTGACACCCAGAACATCGAGAGAGGCGATCAATAGTGAACACTGGGGGCAGTTAGCAAAACAGGTGTGTGTGTGTGTGTGTGTGTGTGTGTGTGTGTGCGCGCACGCGCGTTAGTGTGTGTGAGCGTGTGTGTCAATGTGTGCGTGTGTGTACGTGTGTGTGCATGAATTGCGTATGTATATATATCTGGTATCTTTGCATTTTACGAAACTGATTATTAATTTTATTTATTTATTTGTTTATTTAAGTCATTCATTCATTTACTTATCTGTAAAGCGCCTAGAGCTCCTTGGAGATTAGATGCTACATAAATCTACATCATCATGATCATCAATATTAGCTGTACACTACAAACATCCGCTCTCTACATGCAGCACAGAAAGGGAAAACACACACACACACACACACACACACACACACACACACACACACACACACACACACACACACACCAACAACACCACTCATCTCTTAGCAAAGTTTATGGCACATGCTGTAAATAGGGTTTTCATTAATTACAGTGCAATTCAAGTAAAACACTATACTGGTATGAGTTTATCACCTGTAACATTTTCGTGTGTGTGTGTGTGTGTGTGTGTGTGTGTGTGTGTGTGTGTAATAATTTGCAATAAAAAGCTGCTTCCAATGCAGTGAGATCTAAGTAAATGTAATTCCAAATGACTCGATAAGTGCACAACCAACCAACGACATAAACAGGAATATGTGATTGGTTCACCCAAACATGAGACAAATTCACACAGCTGCTTTTGAAAAAAAAACAAAAAAAAAACAGGAAAAAAAAAGACAGACATGGGTCAATTTTAATGATTTTGCCAGTTACCCATTTTCAGGTCTTTAAGCAACTAATACAACTGCTGTCAAAGTTTCTAGGCTGAATATAAATTATGAACATGTATAAAGAGCACCTGTATTTACTACAACCGCGTCATACTGGCACAATTCCCATGTCACACTTTTACTACACGTTTTCTCAAAACGGCCACTTTTCAACAGCAATCTTTCTCACACCAACATCTCTCAGGTTTACACCGTGCTCCCGCAATAATTTTTAGCCAAAAGATAGTGTACTTTATGTACCCCCACACACCCAAAATCGTCCTTTGTGGGACCCCAGGACATATTCTGTGGACTAACACAAAAGTATGTAAGTGTACACACCAGCAATGTGTGGAACCAGGACTTCATATTCACCTTGGACAATTCATTTTCAATTTGTCCCATTATGTTCTTACCCAGGCAGACACATGTCCTATCATTCCTGCACCACAGTGGGCAATATTTAGGACAAAATTAATGTCCTATAGTTTACCATCAGCCAAGACATCTGTCCTATTAAAGCTCCCACAGACATGATGTCCTGTGGCACATGTACCAATGAATCCTATGGTAGTGTAGTGGTTAGCACTTTGGACTATGGACCGGGAGACCCGGGTTCGAATCCCAGCCGAGGCAAGCGGGATTTTTCCTACCTAGGTCGGCTCCTACCCAGAGCGGGTGTGCTATGGGCCCAATGGGGAGGCTGTTGCCACACAGCCGAGATTCACCCACTTCACGGGTGCGACTTTGGGGGTGCTTCCCTTGGTATGACACATCTTATGATGTGGATGATTACACGGCCGGCACCGCAGGTGCTGTAGTTCCCGGGCCTGGTTAATGCCGGGATATTTATGACAGGAAGCGTGGAATGCGGCCCTGTCCCGCAGTCCCAAACCACACGGACCTCCATAGCATCATCTTACCATCATCCTCATCTCCATCATCATGCATAATAAAAATTGTCCCAACTTTCGAGCCCTCCTTGGATTCCACCCATGACCTGGGAGGAATACCACTGGAACCGGTAAAAGAGTTGGGGGCAGCAAAAAAAAAAAAAAAAAAAAAAAATCCTATGGTAGAAGTATGGCACCCACCATGTACAGCACAAAAAATATCCACAGTGACGTACATTGGTCCATGTACGTTTACTGTACCATTCAACAAAATAAAATAATCATCAGCAGCTATACATACCTGCAGCTACACAAACTGCCTCTGTTTTCACGGAACAACCAAGATATAAATAATAAAAGACATAATTATACCTGAATAAAATACAAAAAAATAATACACTCTCTGTTTAGGCCATTTGAAGGAAGATGAAAAAAGGAATAAACAATGGGGATTCTTGATCTGTCATATTACTCCTAATGTAAGAGGTTTTCAATTAAATACACGTAACTGCTTGTAACATTTCAGACAGGGATGGTGTTCCATACCAGTACTGTAACCCCAGTGTTCAACATCAGCAAGTTGCAATATTCGTCAACTTCTTGGGGGGCCACCATGGATTCATTCTGAGGCTACAGTAAAGGTTAAATGTCTGTGGATGAATCCTCACTTTTGAAGCAAAGCCGCTGACTGGGCTGTAGTTCTAAAAACTATCACCGTTGTATTCATACAGGAAAAAATTGCACGTTCAAAGCAACTGTATTATCTCCAATATCAGAAGTAGTAATATTAATAAACTGTCACCAAGCCTCAATGGTGCATCACCCAAAGCTTTTAGAGCTTCATTCATGCCATTTTCCCCCTCCATTCAGCATGCTTACTGTTACTTTAAGTGCTTACTGTTACTTTAAGTGCCACAACAGACAACTCACGACCAGCCCAGACATGGAAACAGGAAAACGCAAAATATCAGAAAACTAAGAAATTCCTTGCAAAGCCTGACTAGGGTCCCGTGGAGTGTAAGGGAAAGACTTTGACGGATTCTGAAAGTGACTTCTGGGGCTCCTGAAAAGTTGGATTTCCAACCAACCCCTCCCCCCACTCCCCCCCACCCCCCCCCCCCAAAAAAAAAAAAAAAACACATTCACAAAAAACAACAGATATGGTCATGACTGCACAGACCGCTGGTAATTGTGGCATACCAAAGAAATACTGAACATGCACATATACTGCAGGTTTGGCCAATGTTGATTTTAACAGTTCATCCTCAGGGCTTACACAAATGATGCGCCAATCATTTACATGTAACACCTAAATGGTGTTCAATGTCCGCAGGCTGCGATATCTGTCAATTTTTTTTTTCTGACAGTCTGCCACCACAGATTCTGATTCTGAGTCTTCTGCGAAGGTTAAATGTCTGTGGATGAATCCTCTCTTTCACCTAAGTTTAAAGTTCTCTCAGGTCCACCGGTGTAGTTGACAGGGTTTGTGAGGCAGACGTTCAACTTTTCATTGTAGAATCCAAGAGACACAGCCCTGTGTTTGATCACCAACTCCTCCACGCTAGCGAATATGCAGTAGTGTGGATGGAACCCATAGCCGTATCTGGAGTCGTGGTGAATGACACAGTGGCATGTCTCCACGCTATTCGTGAAAAAATTCCTGAAGGGAAAACAATGACGTGTTAGACAGACGCCTTCCCAAACATGATGAACATACACTGCACAACCAACAAGAAAACATCAGGTACCTACATGTACTAACTAAGCAATTCAAAAATACATTCAGCAAAAGAATTTTTGAAAAACTGGTGGTCGATGTAGAATCTCTTTCTCACACACACACATGCACACAAGCGTGCACACACAAAGCGTGCGCACGCACGCACAAGCGCACACACACAAGCGCACGCACACACACACACACACACACACACACAAGCGCACCCACACACACAAGCCCACACACACACACACATTAGCACACACACACAAGCGCGAACACACACACACAAGCGCGCGCACGCACACACACACACACACACACACACACACACACACACACACACACACACAGGATACACATAAATCTGGATTCCTTTGCCTTTCATCCTGCTGATGCAACACAAACGTAACAACAGCACCAAAAAAATTAAAAACACCCTTACCTTACAGACAAGACATAACCTTCGTTGCGAGGACGGACAAGAAAAGTGCCAGGCACCTTGTCAGCCAGCAGTTTCTCAGCACCATGGCGGTCGCAAGTCACTCTCCAGAAATTAGGATTCAAGTAAGTGACATCCACATCTGTTTCCTCGCGAAGCAGCAGATCCAGGTACTCTCGGTCTATTTCCATGTCTTCCACAAGCCTGTGACCATAATAATTATCTGATGTGTATTATCCAAGACAATATTACTATGCCGTGAGCTGGTCTTTGTTGCTTGAGCGGCATGAGGCCACAAATAACTATCTCCTGTAATTTCCTATCAATTTTAAGGTCAGTTTCACCAGTGTATGTCTGTCCGTCATTGTAAAATGTGCGTGAGTGTCGATCAGTGAGTGATCGGTGCATTGAGTTTTCTCTAAAGAAATGCGTCCTACAAATACCATTTATTATTATTATTATTACTACTGCTAATAATTTTTTTTTATTTTTTATTTTATTCTGTTTTTCTTTTTTTCATACTATACGTACTGCTAATAATTATAATGGGAATTAATATCAGCCCTCTTTCTAACATTCCCGGCTGGGGCCGAATATTTGTGCTGGCTTTTTCGTCGTTGCCCCATCTTTGGTATCACCCGTATGAGGTGGAAATTAAAAGGACGTTAAACCCCGAACACACACCCCCCACCCCTCTCTTTCTAACATGCACAGAACAAAGATATACAGGCAGAGATAATTTTCGCACCAAGGACCCACCCTTTGGAACACTCTTCCAAAAAACAAGGCATATAGATGCAGTCCCCGCCTGTCAAAACATGCTTGTTCTCGGCCCAGCAGCAGTAATGAGGGACTGACAGAGCTCTGTGTGTGTGTGTGTGTGTGTGTGTGTGTGTGTGTGTGTGTCTGTGACAATTGCTGTGTCTATTATTACATGTGGGAGAATGCGTGTGATTCACGTGAGCGTGCGTGTTGGGTTCAGTTCGTGGCGCTTTGAGCCGATTCGTGAAATTGGGTAAAGCGCCTATACAATACTCATTATTAGTAGTAGTAGTAGTAGTAGTAGTAGTACTTACATTCTTCTCCTTTTTTTTTTTTTTTTGGAGGGGGGGGGGGGGAGGGTTGAGCATTCCAAACACAATAAAAAAAAAACAACAACAACAGCATAACAGTGTAGGTGTAAACCTTCGCAGCCTCTTCTGTTGGCTCCTGTAGATGGCAAGCAATGGTCGGAGCTTCGTCACACTATCCAGCAGCCTCTTATCTTCCATCGTCAGACTCTCCTTTCGTGACTGTTCAAACTGCACTTGATCTCGGATTATGTCCATTCGCCGCTGTGCTAGCGATTTGTTTGACATCAAGCTGCGGCATCAACGTGGCATCATCATGATCAGTTCATGTACTTATAAACAATTTCATAAACAGTTCCATCCAACCCTCCCAACACTTCCATCCCTAAAAAAAAATAATTATCAAGCAAAATATCCCTAAAAGAAAAATGGCTCCAACCCACTCACTGAAACGTTAACAGGATTTTTTTTTTTTTTTTTTTTTTTTGTAAATGAGATATGACCAGTCTACATGTTTATGCATACATATATGTGCTACTATCGCTGGGAAGAATTAGAAGACTTTACACCCACTCCACTGCTGGTTGCACAATTCGGGAACTGGTAAGTTTAACGGGTGGCGAGGCAATTTTGCCAACAATACAAGGGAGACAACTTTTCACCCATGCAACAGTGCATGTGCGTGTGCATCTGTATGTGTGTGTGTGTGTGTGTGTGTGTGTGTGTGTGTGTGTGTGTGTGTGTGTGTGTGTGTGTGTGTGCACATGCCTGCGTGCGTACGCGTGTGCACAGCTTGGTAAAAACCCTCTTACAAAAGATGAGAAAGCATGACTGCACCAGGGATAATTCGTTCAAGAGAGATGTTGTTTGTACAGAGAGAAAAATCAACTGATGTGCATACCTTTTGGCTTCCTCAACTGACAGATTTTTGATAATTTCAGCATGCACATCAATGTGATCTTCATAAACACTCAGTACAACATGCAACGATTTGATTCCCCTCTCACATGCCAGTAGCTCCTGTTGAAAAAGACAGTGGAGTGACAAAAACTTGACGAACAAAAAAAACAAAAAAAACCAACAAAAAACAAAGACCAGATGCAATGACACATCCTTTTGAAATGAACAGCATTTGCAACACATTCCAGCCCAATTTGGATGACAAACCATGTAGGATTTACCATAATCACGCAAGCTGTGATTAATAACATGTATAAGAATACATTAACCACATCTGTGGCCTCAGCGGAGCTTGGCAATGGTTCAACTACAGTAGTGGAGGTGTTCAACAGGCAACAGTAATACCCAGTAATACAGAAATAACTCACACTCAATTAGTACACAGGGGCGCCGGAAGATGTTGGGGGGGGAGGGGGGGCAGAATCTCAGAGGGGGGAAACGCCAGAGCCAGTGAAAGGAAGGATGTTGCCCAAAGAAAGTGAAAAGTGGGGGGGGGGGGGGGGGGATTGTCAGACGACTTTCTGCCAAGTCGTTTTGATATTTCATGCAACGGCCAAACTGAGTTCTCTGTTGGGTGGGATGAGGGAGAGAGCAGCAAGAGGGGTAGGGGGAGGGAGGGTAGGGGAAGGGAGGGGGGGGGGCAAGACCATGGCTTTGCCTCCCCCTCTTGCCATAATCACCTGATTTTCCAGGGGGGGGCAAAAAGATACTCTTGCCCCCCCCCCCCCCCCCCCTGCTTGGGTACGGGGGGGGGGGGGGGGGAGCTGCCCCCCCCCCCCCCCAGTTCCGGCGCCCCTGGTACAGTTTGCACCCTTGGGTCACATCAGGTGTGCTATACTGTATACCAATGCAGCAACTCTCATTTGGTATAGTTCACCTGCTTAGTTTAGTTAACTAAGTTAACTCTTAAGTCCTTGTACTGCTACGTTCCGCTCCGTATTTATCGCTATGTGGTCTAAGAGAAGCAACTACTATTTAGTGCTCTTCTGTGTGAGAAATCAGGTTTAGTCACTTCCTGTATTCCTCGTGGTGTTGTTTTTCTGTAAACCTTATGGGACTGAGGCTTGGCAGTAGTAGAAAACCTTATGGGACATTATGAGTTAAGGGTTACGGTTAAGTTTAGGTTTAGGGTTGGGTTATACCTTGTGGTAATGGTGCAGTCACTATGCTGTTTAGACGGTTCTAGAAACCTGTGTCTACTGGTGTATAGTAGCAGCACTTCATACTGGTATCGGACATCAATCACAGACTGATTCATTTTAAATTACTTTAATTCTTAACAAGGCAAACACAATTTTTGTCCTATCATTTCTGCAATACTGTGGAAATTTTTAGGACAAATGTACTATACATTTTTAGTCAGCTTGGACATTTGTCCTGTTATAGATACCCTGTGTTTGCTCTTCTGTTGCTTGTTTCATTTTTTTTTTAACAACTAGAAGCAACAAAATAAGAAATATGTAGACCACTTATCTTGTACGACACATCTCACAGTCAACCGTCTACGTTTCAGCTTGTGCCTTCGTTGACTGTTGACTGTAAGATATGTCGTCCACGATAAATGGTCTATATATTTCTTTTTTTTGTTGTTGCTGCTAGTTGTTTTTACATCCACTTGCAGTCAGTACTGCTTCCTTTTTTTTCTTTTGCGGTTAAAGCGTGGGACAGGACAGAGTTTTTACAAATGTTTTTGGTGGCTGTTTTCTCATACCTTTGAGGCCATTTTGCGTCTGCAAAGTAGGGTGGCGTATGAATGGTGCTGGGTAATGCACTCTTTGGTTTTGCACACCAGCTGTCTCAGCATGTCACTCGTCGACCCTTGTGCTGGGTGCCTGTCCTGGGGAGAGTAGTGCAGGCCAACATGTAAGATATTTATCTATATATATATCTATACTAGCAGAGTACCCGGCTTCGCTCGGGTATACATGAATACCAGTTAACTTGTTGTTACTTGTGTCAATCCACTTTAATGCTGTCGGTCCACACCCTTCACTGTCACAGTCTCATTGTCATACTGTCAACAGCACTGCCAATCACACACTCACACACACACACACACACACACACACACACACACACACACACACACACACACACACAAAACTTGATAGACTGTATTTTGTTTCTTTATCCTATGTTCTGACCCAAGTGTCCCTCTAGGTTCATGGCAAATTTGGTGGCAATCGGCTGACTCGTTTGGACGCCAACCCCTGACACACAGACACACACACACACAGACGCTAGCCGCTTATTATATAATGGGTCACCTTTGACAAATTCATATTATTATTTTGGTAGACGTTTCACCCATCTGCTTGTTACGCTCAACGCGCATATGTGTGTGTGTGTGTGTGTGTGTGTGTGTGTGTGTGTGTGTGTTTGGGGGGGGGGGGGGGGTAGTAGTGGGGTGGGCGGGGGAGGATGTGTATAGATGCAGCGTTTGAAGCCACAGCAACTGGAATAAAGACCCTGCGGAATCCGGCTCTGTCATGCAGTTCCAAACCGCATGGACCTCCACGGCATCATCATACCATCATCTTCATCATCATCCATAATAAACGCTGCCCCCGTTTCCGAGCCCTCCGCGGATTTCACCCATGACCTGGGAGGAATACCACTGGAGCTGGCAAAGAAAAAAAGTTCAGGTTTTTATGCTATTAAGAATTATTGTGATTGGTTTGAAAATGCATACCTTGCAGAGGGGGCGCTCTATGCGCAAGTGGGGGTAATTCTCCTGAAGAATACCAGGACACTTAAGCAGCTGACTCACAAGAGCTGTGACACTGGGAAATGTACACCGATCTGGAGCAAAACCGTAGTGGTCATCCCAGCGGAATATTCGGACACAACGCGCACGGTTTTCAGTTCTGCAACAGACAATTAGTAAAAACAAAACTGTGGTGGCCATCCCAGCGGAATATTCGGACACAACGCGCACTGTTTTCAGTTCTGCAACAGACAATTAGTAAAATCAAAACCAAGACTAACTACCTCCTCCTAGTACATGCAGACTAGGAGACATGAGTTCAAATCCCAGCAGAAGAAAGAGGATTTTTTTTTCTTCCTACAGTGTCTTCTGCCCCGAGTGTGGGAGGACTTGGGGGAGAGGGGGAGGGAATGCCTGGTTATGACTCATCCCAAGATAATAATAACTGAGCATAATGAAGATAATGAAGTGGTAGTAATAGTAGTAGTAGTAGTAGTAGTAGTAGTAGTAGTAATAGTAGTAGTAGTAGTAGTAGTAGTAGTAGGGCTCGATCCACTTTCTTGAATTGGCTCAAAGCGCCCGAGCTGAACCCAACACGCATGCTCATGTGAATCAAACGCATTCTCTCACACACTGGACATGAACACATTAAAATCACACGGTGCGAAGGGTCAGCTCAGTTATTTAAGTTTCAGAATTTAGAATTGCATTTATTTTCAAATTTTGTGGGTTAAACATTTCCACAGTAGATGTGGATGATCACATGACCGGCACCACAAGATGTCATAGTTCTGGCAAAGAGTTGTGGCAGAAAAAAAAACAAAAAAAACAACCCTGGTCATTTGACAGGTGGAAAATGACCATCTCAAAAAAGCTGGACACCTTCCAGACTAAATGCCTTCATCGAATCCGCCGCATTTTCTGGCCAAACACTATCTCCAACGAGGAACTTCTGTCGGCAGCAGATCTCCAGCCCCTCACCGAAGTCATCGCCCCCCCCAAAAAAGGTGGAGATTGCTTGGTCATGTGCTGAGAATGCCCCCCAGCTCACTGCAGAGGACTGCACTCAGGTGGACTCCGCAAGGGAAAAGAAGACGAGGCAGACCAAAAGAGACCTGGAGACATACCTTGGAGCGCGAACTCAAGGCAAGGATCCTCTCATGGTAAACAGCACAAACGACGGAAGTGGAAAGCCTTAACTGCCGCCTCATATGCCAGAGGGCACGTAGAGCCTTGAATGAATGAATGAATGATTTGACTGGATCTTTCTGAATCATTGATTAGATGCTAATACATTTATGAGAACTGACCTGATAACCAGTGTATAATTGCCCGGTGTAGCAGAATCTCGCACCAGGAACTGACCCGGTTCACCCGCTTGCACAATTTCAGATGCATCGTCGCTGCAAACAAAAACCATACTCTGGATATAAACTAGTAAACATAGGTATTTACAAACAACAACAACAACAACAACAACAACAAACAAGGCCAACTCCACATTACCATTTCATTCCCCAGCCATTGGTACTGCAGTGTGTGTGAGAGAACTAAATTCTAACTACATTTCATTTTTGCCATTATTGCTCTGAAAACGTGTCACTGTGGTAGAGCACCACGTCTCTGCCTGCAGAGAATGCTACAGCGCAAAGAAGGTTCTGCGTTTTTTTCTTGTTTTTGTTGTTGGGTTTTGGGGATGTTTTGGCCCATTTTTCCCTTCATTGTTGTTGTTGTTTTATTGTTTCTTTGTTGTTTATTTATTTTCATTTGGGGGTGGGGTGGGGGCCGGGAGGTTTCTTCCCCGTATGCTTGTTTGCTGGATTGTTTGTTGTTCTTGTTTTACAAGTTTAGCCATTTGTGTTTGACTGATCTGTGCCGGGTTGACTCAGTAGCTTATGCTACTGGAAGGTGCAGCCGAGAAGTACTTGTGGACCGAGCTACAGGCGGGGCGATGTGATCCTGTGGCGCACTTTCACTGTGACGCACCGCCGCCCTGCTTTGCTTAAAATCACGCCGCATTGCCGCTTTTGGCAAACCCAGCTCTTCGGTGTTTCAAACCTAGTCATGGAACCAAGCAGGCCGCTACGTAATCAGAATAACGGCTGCTCACCACACAGAAGAGGCCGCAACTGCCTAGACCATCATACCACTACCAGTAACCATTGATCTCGGGTCACTGACCCCGCCGCAAAAGGAGACTGACTTGATTCAAGTCCCAACGATGATTACCTTGGAATGCTGCCCCAGTACCATGGCTGCTTTTCAATCGCCTCCGAGTCATCGCCGTTTGTGTCCTAGGTAAAGAACAACAGAAACTTGACTTGGATACAGTACACACGCCAAAGAGAACACACGCACTATTAATTCATTTTGTTGTTAAACAATGATACAAGAAAATTAATGTGCGCAGAACTTGGTGATTCCTCGGTTGCTAGACGTGAGAGACGTACGCCAGGCGAGTACTCGAGTAACCGTGTGCAGATCACTCCCATTCGATTTGACCCACGCCGGGCCGGCGTACGCACGTCTCCAAATGTAAACAAAGCCATCCAGGAAGAGAAAATGCGGGATGAACTCGCACCCCGCAAGCTTTGTGACTGATCAGAAGGAAATTCCCAAACCTGATTTTGCTTAAAAAGACGGGCTGTACCGGCTACAAGAAAAGACTGAATCCGTTTCCATCAGTCCAGATGCTAAAAACTGAGACCCCAAAAACTGTCAGGAAGAAGTCAGTACAGGGCTACTTTCGTTTCAGTTGCCATGCCGCCTCGGAAAACAACCCTTTTGTTGGTTGGTTAACATACTCTGTAATTATCGACACCTACCTCCGCCATGCTCCTGTCTTGAATCGAAAGCCGCCTGCACTTCTTTGACTTTATACGTCATAGACTTACAGTTACACACTGCCACACTGAGACACCGTGACTGATTCCAGGTTTCTGAGTCTTTTCGTCACTGGTTCGCAACCGGCCGTGACCAAATCAGTTAAGCAGATGCGTGCCAGTCTCCATAGCAGTACTTCCACGTATACGCGACACACTACATGATAAGCGACTGACTATGATCAGCACAGAGGCACACTGACTGGGTCAGTCTACCGGAGAAGTAAAGATCCCCTCAGTTTTAAGGTATGAAGAACTTCCTGGTTAATAAATAGTGCTGCCGCACGCAAAGGTCGTGCACTGACTGGCAGCACAGACTACCTGTATCAGGTATTGCTCAGCCGTACCCAAGCAAATCTTCCTTTAACCGAGTCTCAATGCGTTTGTCAAACATACAGCAACCCTGTGGAAAACATTTCATGTCACTAGTACATGTGCGCCTTAATATTGGGGTGGTCGGTGCCTAGTGGTTAAGAGACTCACTTCAGCAGAGGTCAGGTTCGAGTACCACTCGGGGCAAAGAATTTCTCCTTCTCGTACGTGGCACCGGCCGTTCATTCGGGCCGATCATCGGGGGTTCTCTCCGGGTACTCCGGCTTCCTCCCCCGGCCGGCTCTGCTTTGGAAATGTTCAGCTCATAAAATTTGAAAATAAATGCAGTTCTAAATTCAGTGTACCTCTTTAGCGTGTTGTTAACATACATGTATTTCAGAGTCAGTCATAGCAGCCTAGACATCTGCCGGAATTGCCAAAGGCATGGAAAAGGACACCAGGAGATAAAATGATGTTTTTTGCCGTGAACTGTCCAAACTCAGTGTGGCTGAAACTAGATCAGTGGTGGTGACGTCACAGTCGAAGCGAGCTGTGTAACACAACACAAACAGCTAAGAACAACCTGTGAACCCTAAAAAAAGAACCCCTAAAGAAAGAACCCCTAAAAACTAGGCCTTTAACTGTAGCGCCCTTTGCACGGCGCTGAGAAAAGGGTGTATTCGCTATACCGCACACCGTTTCCCAGGTCTGCCGCTCAGCCATATAACGCCTATTATGTGAGTGCGGTATATTTGACACCTGAGTCATGTCATCTTCTATACTGTATTGATTCGATTTGTTTGGGAGATTAGTCGGCCTTCGGTCTACGTTTTTGTGGGGTTGTCAATACATTGTGAGACTTTTCATTGCAGTTAGGTCAGTACTAGTACGAGAAGTCGAAGTGGTAGTCACTACCACTACGGTAGTACTAGTAGTAGTAGTAGTAGTAGTAGTAGTAGTAGTAGTAGTGTGTGTGTGTGTGTGTGTGTGTGTGTGTGTGTGTGTGTGTGTGTGTGAGGGGTAGTGCCAGAGACATGAAAACTGACTGACTTCCGTCATTTCTTTCACAATGTTGGAAATGGTTCAAATGACTCCCCCCCCCCCCCCCCCCCCCAACATCCACGGAAGGGAAAGAACTGTGATGAACAAGAGCGACATGTGCCAAAACAGGAGTTCTTTCCCTTCTAGTGCGAAGCGAGCTGTGTAACACAACACAAACAGCTAAGAACAACCAGTGAACCCTAAAGAAAGAACCCCTAAAAACTAGGCCCTGAGAAAAGGGTGTATTCGCTATACCGCACACCGTGGCGTGTGTGTGCGTGGGTTTTTTTTTTTTTGGGGGGGGGAGGGGGGTGTTGTTGGCGGTGCTGCTGTAGGCTTTTGTATATATATTGTTGTTGGTTTTTTTTTTTTTTTTTTTTTTGGGGGGGGGGGGGGTAATACATGTTGTCTTGTTTGGTTTTTGTGTGTGTTTTATTATTTGGAGGGGGGTTTTCTTGTATTATTTATAGTTTTTGTCGTTGTTTAGGTTTTGTTTGGTTGTCTTGGGGTGTGTTTGTTTTGTCCATTGCAATTTGCCTCCTTTTCACATGATGCATGTGTTAGAGGGACCAGAGCCATAAATAATTACCGCCAGCACAGAAACGCTGGCAGGAATCCACCATTGTTCATCTTTACCTTAATGGTTGGCAAGACTAGCTCTTGAGCAGTATTGCTTTTGTTTTGTGCAGGTTTTTTTTACTGTTCTGATTTTACCAGTTTTGACAATCTTGTTTTGCATGTATGGCAATAGCAAGGCACTAGGAATAGGATCTACATTTAAATTTTGTTTTTGGCTTGGGTGTTTTTTAATTATTTGTGTGTGTGGTTGTAAGTGCCATTTCCACTTGGAGTTGGAACTGTTTTGTTTAGGAATTTGAAATTAAAAACTGATTCACTGGTAAGTGAAACTTGTATGTTGAGTACACAGTGCATGTCTGTTTGTTCCTAATGCAGCCTTCAATGTCTATGCAAGATGGCACAGAGAACTCACTTCCACAGTGCACATACATGTGTATATGATACAATCATGTCTATGCACTGCAGGAGAAAGAACACACTGTCTGTGCCCACAGTAAAACTTGCATAGGCTTTGAAGCTTGCACAAAACTTGCCATCAAGTTGACTGCTTAGTATCTTGTGCAGACCACAACCACAAACATTCACTCACCATGCACACATACACATTCACCATTGACAAATACTCAAACTAAAAAGGTTCCAGGTTCAAGTACAAAGTTTTTTTCTTTCTTTGTTTAGAAATAAATTATAAAACATGCATGATGCAAACAAAAACAACTGTCTTGAAGACACGACTAAAACATGACAAATCTCAAAATGATTGAGACAAATCTTAGCAAGTTTAGAAATAACATGAAATGACAAGTCATGAATTTTTCCCATCAACGAAAATGCAATGATGACATGTGGATGGAACAAGAGGAAAGTTCTAAATGGCAGTGAATATGTTACAGTCTTTGTCAGATTTTTCAAAGCATGAACAATAAAGCTGCCTTTTGTCTTTGATGAGCTTGGTAGCAGCATGAAATATGACCATGAGATATTAAAGATGTATGAATATGGTGAAATTGATGAGAAAATGCAAACTAATTTAGCAGTGATGACTAAATGGAAATGAATCATATATGATATATATGTCAAAATGAACAATGGATATGAATAGAATTAGAAATGGTTCACGCTTCAAAATGAGCAATGGATATGAATAAAAATGCTTCATGTTTCCAAATTATGAACAATGGATATATGAATAGAAATGGTTCATTTTTAAAATGAACGATGCCAGATATGAATAGAAATGGAACAACTATTAAAAAAAAAAAGAAGTAACAACGGATTTGAATAGAAATGTTTTAAAATGACCAATGGCTATGAACAGAAATGGAACAAAACAAAAAAGTTTCAAAATGAACAATGAATGACACATGTGAAGCAATGAGCAAAAAGAATGTTTATGAACAAAAATAAACAATGATCATTAACTGATTAAGAGTATGTAACAGTTTTTCATTTCTTTTCTCAAACCACTCACTTTGACCTGTTGTCAGTCAGATGCTCCGCTCTACATAGTAGAGTCATCGGCTCTGTAAGCCAGCACCACATCACATGTCCCAGGCAAAGTTCACAATCTGCTTGAAGCGATGACAGTGCACTCATGAAGTTCCGAAGAATATGTAGTGACAGACTCATCAAACGATAATAGCAGCATATGATTATAAATCCTGATACAGTGTAGTGATACTGGCGATAAATGGCACATGAACACAAATGAAAATCCGATGAATTGCAAAATCTATCTGCAGGCAGTCACGTGAAATGTATGTTTTCACTAGAAACGAGATTCAGTTTATGAAAGTCACACAAGTCTGTCCCAGTCTATTTCTTCTTTGCTGCCCCCTTCTTGGCACCTCCAGCTTTCTTTGCGGCCTTCTTTGCCGGAGACTTCTTGGGCTTGGCGGCCTTCTTTGCCGGTGACTTCGCAGCCTTCTTCGGAGACTTGGCTTTCTTAGCCGCTGGTTTCTTGGCTTTCTTCTCTCCGGCGGGTTTCTTTGCCTTGGGCTTCTTGGCCTTTGCTGGAGACTTGACTTTGACGGCCTTGGGCTTCTTGACTTTCTTGGCTTTGGGCTTCTTGACCTTCTCCGTCTTCTCACCCAGACGGAAGGATCCGGAGGCTCCAGTGCCCTTGGACTGCTTCAGGGTACCGTTCTTGACGCCGGCACGCAGGGCCAGCTTGAGGTGGTTGTTGACGGTCTTCTCATCTTTGCCGACGTTGAAGTTGGCCACGATGTACTTGAGAAGCGCCTGGCGAGAAGAGCCACCGCGCTCCTTCAGTGAAGTGATGGCCTGCTTGATCATCTCGCTGTATTTTGGGTGGTTAGAAGGCTTCTTAGGCTTTGACGCCTTCTTCTTTGGTGACTTGGCGGGCGGAGCGGCGGCGGGAGCTGCTTCGTCAGACATGATGGAAACAACGGTACGAGAAGACTGAAAGTGCGCGGAGAAAAGTCGTCTGCTTCAGCTACGACCAGCTGCGTACGAGGCGGAAACGAGGATTGCCGAGCGCCGCCGAAGCAGCGAGACTACTATCGCGGGCGCGGGCCGCAAAGAAAGCACCATTCGAATGCAGCCCGCTCGAGCCTTCTGAGGCCCTGTTCAGGCGAAATCTGTGTTTCCTACCTTGCATTTCACACGTAATTCTCGCAAACTGAACCAAATTTGACCGGATTTTTTTGCACAGGCGGATGGAATGGACATTGAGCTAACT
Organism: Batillaria attramentaria; assembly: GCA_018292915.2. Lineage (NCBI taxonomy): Eukaryota > Metazoa > Mollusca > Gastropoda > Batillariidae > Batillaria > Batillaria attramentaria. The sequence goes on from JACVVK020000294.1 coordinate 589,222, forward strand.
ATTGACCAAAGATTTCGGCGTTACGCTTAATATCTGTGGAGAAACTCAACATTTAGTTCGGTTAAGACGGATTGTTTTGATACTGTAGATGGCTAATTTTGCAATTTTTTTGGCGAAAACTGCTACTCGGCAACTGTTTAAAATTTTAGATTTCAAGAATGATCTCTGTTCTGGATGTTGCAACTCAAAATAATGGTTGTCTTTCGGCTGTCGTTTCAAAAACTGCGTGAAACTGGAAGTGAACAAACACAAGTGGTGTGAGCAGTCCGCCATTTTCCCACAATAGGGTTTGTATAGGACCCCACGTTTTGCCCGATATTACCTTTCTGCAAAGCCATCCATGCCATCAAATGCACACAATAGGAAGAATAGTCGTAAATTATCACAAATTTGAATTAAAATAGCCATGTACACGGACACAGTTTAAATGCGAGGCCGTGTTTTTGTCGGCCAGTCGAGCTCCCATCGAACAAGATGGAGGCGAAACTACGCGTCGGCTGGGTGGAAAACAAATCGGTCGCAGGGTGTTTTTAGCGGTGTATATCCCATTTTCTTTTCAACCTTTCGCTTGTATTGACATATAAACACACAACAGGTCTAGTGTAAGCAAAATGTACGTCAGAAACGCTAATTTTCGAAAGAGAAGCGTCTGTTAGGTGCCCCCCCTTGAGCTCGTCGAGACCGACCGCAGACGAGTTTGACCCCTGTCACAGCACGACTGTCAAATGGTTGGTTTTCCTCCAATTTCGAGTTGAAATCTTCAGAAATAAGTAAACTAATCCGTCTGCAAGGAACAATAGTCGTGATCAACATGCCAGTGCGGGCGTATTTAATGAAAACAGGGCGAAATCTGTGCGTGATATTTTAAGTGGCAACATGGCGCGCGCGGGCAGGTGAACTTGGAAGATTTTTATTGTTTGGTTCGGGGAGTTCCCGCTTTCCCGACGACGTTTCTACAAAAACGGACGCGCCAAAACAAGGACTGCTTTAAGTGTACGTTTTCAAGTGGTATTTAAGACTGTCTGCTTAACAAACAAGGCTTGACTGGTGGCTGATATCCATTTTAGTTCGATATTCATGACCTGTTTTCCTCGGGCCGTGTCAGTCGAACGCTGAGTATAGCGCTAGGGCAACTTGACTGACATAAGCATGACGTCATGCAACATTTGGTCTATCAACGATATTTGGGTGTATAACAATAAAACTGATGGTTTGTAGGCTGTTGTGGCGGAAGCTGAGCCTTTCATTGAAACTGGTATGTGATGTATTTAGTCAGTCACGTTCAGTAATACTGACTATTGCTATAAATTTGTTAGCGTTACCAATGAAGTTGTCTCAGTTCAACTGAGTTGAACGGCGTACGGTGTACGGTCCCACTGAGCAGCAAAGTTTGCAGATTAGCTTGAACACCAGGAGCAGGCTGTCTGGGCTAATCAGGTCAATTACAACTCCCCCCCCCCCTTCCCCCAGCCGTTCTCTCATCATGATTTCAAGTCACCACGGCAACACTGAATTAAGTGAATTAAGGTAATGCAGTTCGGTCAGTAAGGTAAGTGTATCAGGTCTAGTGAGGGAGCCCGGCCGTGCGACTGACATACGATCGATAAGTGGACTGGGAATACACACACACACACACACACACACACACACACACACCGTCACACACACACACAGAGTGACACACACATGATACACACACACACCATGCACACACACACACACACAGAGTGACACACACATGATACACACACACACACCATGCACACACACACACACACAGAGTGACACACACATGATACACACACACACACACCATGCACACACACACACACACACAGAGTGACACACACATGATACACACACACACACCATGCACACACACACACAGAGTGACACACACACACATGATACACACCATGCACACACACACACCTTGCACACACACACACACACTGTGGCGCACACATACACTGAGGCACACACACACACACACACCATGCAAACACACACACAAACACATACACACGCCATGCACACACACACCGTCACAAACACACACACCCTAGCACACACACACACACACACCCTAGCACACACAGACACACACACACACTGTGGCACGCACGCACCTGTCCTGTTAAGGTTGCTCGTCCCTTTGACAACAGTTGAGTAGATTTTGATAGCAGGTTTGTGAAAGTACATGTAGTATAGTCATCTGGCAACACCATGTACTATGTGGCAACAGGTAAAGGCAGTGTTCCCAGAAAAAAAAAATTGAATCCTTGTAAATGCCAAAATTGTTGATTTTTTAAACAAACTCTTTGAGCTACTCCATGAAGATATACTTTTTTTTTTAACTTAGTCAGGCAGGAGATTATTTTTCGGATTGGATCGCTGTTTCGACACTCTGTCAGTAACATTGCATTTATAATCTTTTATCGTAAGAAAACTGGTTATCATTTCTTCCTTCGTGAGCTGATTTTTATAAACTTTTTTTTTTCAAGTACGCAAATTCGTTCTACACCACAAAATGACTTTCCTCAATACTGGACAGCAACTGGGAACAGCGAAATCTAATCTATTTCTAACAATTACATCACAGTCAAAGGCTTGAATTGAACCATAGGGAATGCGATACAGAGTAAGGTGCATTTTTACACCCAGTAAATTCTTACAAAGACAGAGCCAGACCTGGCGAACGGCTTGTCTACTGAGACATTCAAAGCAGTAACTGTTGTCACCCGAGACCGATTTCCAGGGTAAGCGACATAACCGACGCATATTGATGGCAGGAAAACAAGTGAATTCATCGGTTGTTTCCCTTGAATTGCGCGTAAGAACGGTGTCTGCGTTCATGGGGTTGAGAGGAGGGTGCATTTCTTGTTTCCCTAGCTTTCAGTCATCACTCGTCCACTTACTGTTCTCCTAGCAGTCTGCTACCGTAAGAGTGACTTATCTGTTGGGAAACTTCCGTCTTTTAATTAAAAAAAAAAAAAAAAAAAAAGCGAGCGGAAAGTGAACAGAGAGTAAGCGGAATAACCAGTCTACTGACGGATGGGAAACAGGGAGACTGAGGTTGCTTCCCTTGAATTGTTCAACCTTTGATTCTAGGCCACTGTATGACAACGTAGAGAATAAGTATATGTTCTGCTGGATCAGTTGAAAAGCAAGAGAACATGGGACAACAATAATAATAATAATAATAATGGGCCCGTATGTAAAACTCGAGGTTAATTTGGTGGTGGTTGTGGTGGTGGTGCATGCTGTGTTTACCCCACTTCCAATCACTTTCCACTCAGTCAATCCTTGTCATCATCACCTGCTAAACTGAATCTCTTCCGTTGAAAAAGTTTTCTCTCTCTCCGTCTCTCTCTCTCTCTCTCTCTCTCTCTCTCGTGTCTCTTATCTTTTCCGTTGAAAAATAAAGTTTGTTCTCTCTCTCTCTCCAATCACTTTCCACTCGGTCCTTGTCATCATCACCTGCTAAATCTCTTCCGTTGAAAAAGTTTTTTCTCTCTCTCTCTCTCTCTCGCTCGCTCTCTCTCGCTCTCTCTCTCTCTCGCTCTCTCTCTCTCTCTCATGTCTCTATTCACCCGTTCTCTCTCTTGTGATTTCAAGTTAAGGGGCGTTGAAGGATCTGACACACAGCTTAACACATTTCGTACTGCGTACCGGCGAGCACCCCACGTTTTTGACTTTTGTTCGATTTTGGCCCTGTATCAGTGCGAAAAACAGGCAAGACTGATTTACAACGTCGCATACCAAGGGAAGCACCCCATAATCGCACCCGTGAAGTGGTTGAATCTCCGCTGTATGGCAACGGCCTCCCCACTTGGCCCATAGCACACCCGCTCTGGGACTCGAACCCGGGACTCCTCGGCTGGTCCATGGCGGTCCGAAGTGCTAACCACTACATTACGAGGGCCGGTAGTCACGTGTTCTGTAAGCCCGGGTGTGGTCCTAGCTTACTGACCTGGCGACCTAGCTCTACCGTCATCTACAAAAATGACCTAAGTACCATGTGACAGGCGCTAAGGCTTTTTTTTTTTTTTTTTTTAGTTGACGGTAGAACTGCCAATTAGTACTGTTACATCACAAAGGGACTTACCGGGCATTAGCCGGCTCTGGTAACGGATTACTTTAAAATACCAAGCCGCTTCCAGACGAAATTAGACTCGAACCTTGGACCCTCAAGCGAAGCGTGATAAGTAAAGCCGGTCTTTGGAGCGGCCACTCTACTCAGTGTGGTTTTAGCGTACTGAGGTCATGTGTAACGTTATGGCAGAGGCCGCTAGTAATTAACCGGTACGTGTACAGGTGAACATGATGAAGGGTTGGTAAGAGAGGGTGTGAGTGCTTGGAAGTGTCCAAGACGACAACGATGATGACTACCACTACTACGACGACGACTACTACGACGACTACGACTACTACTACGACGACGACGACGACTAATACGACTGCGACTACGACAACGGCTACGACTAATACGACTACTAATACAACTACTTACGACTACGACTACTACTGCGACTCGACTACGACTGCGACTACGACTGAGACTGCGACCAAAGATCTTGGAAACAAGGTCTTTGCTGCGACTGCGACTTCGACTACGACTGCGACTACGACTACTACCACGACTACGACTGCGACTGCTACCACGACTACGACTACGACTACTACGACTACTACAACTGCGACTGCGACTGCGACTACGACTACTACGACTACGACTGCGACTGCGACTGCAACTACGACTGCGACTGCGACTACTACTGCGACTACGACTACGACTATTACCACGACTACGACTGCGACTACTACCACGACTACGACTACTACGACTGCGACTACGACTACGACTACGACTGCGACTGCGACTACTACTACGACTGTGACTACGACTGTGACTGCAACTACGACTGCGACTGCGACTGCGACTACGACTACGACTACTACTGCGACTACGACTGCGACTACGACTACGACTACGACTACGACTACGACTACGACTGCGACTACTTCTGCGACTACGACTACTACGACTGCGACTACTGACAACTGAGACTGCGACTACGACTACAAAATACTGATTGTAATAATTTGGTGTGGTTAGTTACGAGACACCCTCACCACTCTTCAGAAAGCTGACGTGTGGGGTAAATAATTATTTAGATGGACACAATCCACGGTGGCACACCGCCATACACCTGCAGAAAGTGTCTGGTTCACACTGACAGCTTGTTTCAGGTCCTAAGTCACATGAATTCAGATACGATTATTCATCAAAGTTTGTCGTAATAAATTCACACACACACACACACACACACACACACACACACACACACACACACACACACACATACTTACACTTTCTACGGTTGGCTTTACATACTCTTGCTTATGTGCGCTTGGCGAATGCCGTAACGTTATCGCACAGCATAATGATTGGTGGGAGAGATTGCTAGGGTGGGCTGTACTTTTCAGCTGACCGCTTTGCCCCGTGTTTTACATAACTGTATCGACCCTAAGAGACTTGCCACACGGCTCCGCGCTCAAGTGAACACTGACTATCCGTAATAGTGAGAACAAGTCTGATCATGGTATGTGGTGGGGGAGGGGGGGGGGAGGAGAGGGGCGACATATGGTGGGGTGGGGGGGGGGGGAGAGGTTTAGTCAACCATTTTGTAGGTTATGCAATCTGCTTCTTGAAACTTTAGGCCGTGACTTTGGGGCTTTCTTTTAGTTGACATGTGTATAAGGATGGTGTGTGTGTGTGTGTGTGTGTGTGTGTGTGTGTGTGTGTGTTCACTCTGGGGCGGTCGGTGGTCTAGTGGTTAAGAGACTTGTCACCTATGCGAGAGGTCAGGAGTTCGAGTCCCACTCGGGGCAAAGAATTTTTCCTTCTCGTACGTGGCACCGTTCATTCGCGCCGATCGTCGGGGGTTCTCTCCGGGTACTCCGGCTTCCTCCCCCTCTGCTTTGGAAATGTTCAGCCCACCAAATTTGAAAAATAAATGCAATTCTAAATTCCGAAATTTAAGTAGCTGAGCTGACCCTTCGCACCACGTGATTGTAATGTGTGTTTATGTCCAGTGTTTGAGAGAATGCGTGTGATTCACGTGAGCGTGCGTATTGGGTTCAGTTCGCGGCGCTTTGAGCCGATTCATGAAATTGGGTAAAGCGCCTATACAATACTCATTATTATTATTATTATCATCATACGAGCACACTAGACCAAAACAGTGAGGATATTAATACTGATCATTCAAATTCTCTCTCTCTCTCTCTCTCTCTGGGGAGCCGGGGTGGTCGAATGGTAGAGCGTTGGACTTCTAATGCTCGGGTCGTGAGTTCGATCCCGGCTGGGGCCAAATATTTATGCTGGCTTTTTCATCGTTGCCCCGTCTTTGATATCACCCTATGTGGTGGAAAAGGACGTTAAACCCCCAAACACCCACCCACCCTCTCTCTCTCTCTCTCTCTCTCTCTCTCTCTCTCACACACACACACACACACACACACACACACGTACGACAGACTCCACTGGTCTTCTCAGTGTCCAACAACACTGGCCGTTTCGGGACTGACATCGCGAAACTGAATACCTGCGCCATTTTTCAGGTGCTAAAAAGGTGCATGCCGGGAAGGTGTGCACGATCGATCACAGGCTCAGTTGAATCGGATCACTGAGACTCTATGCCGCCGCACGTACAAATTATTTGGGATTCGTGACCGCCAAAGCTTCGATCGAGTTCGCTGATCCGATACTGACAAGGACTGTTGCTGGAGCAGACGACAAAAATCGATAGGTTACGCCGTCTAAAAGTATGGTCACAGTTTGCGACACACCGTAATGCGAAATTTAAAAAAAAAAAGAAAAAAAAAAAGCAGCATCAGCGTTTTGAGCTACTGGTCATTAACTTGACATGTCCTGTTGAAAAAAAACAAGGGGGGTGGGGGGGGGAATAAGAACGACAGACTGTTCAAAACGTCTATATATATAGCATTCACATTGTTAAACATCACATGACAACACTTTAAAAAAAATGAATGTATACAGGTTCTTAAAAGGTACCAATGGCCTCATCTGTTCATGAAAAATGTCTCTGATGTTTGTTATGCAAAAAAAAATAAAAAGAGTTTACAGCCAACCACCTCCTTCAGACAAGAATTATGCAGTTCATTTTTCCATGTTCAAACACACTATTATCATTCTTGTTATTTGGTGGGCTTGAAATGGTGGGCTACGTAACTCCACTGTTATTCCATAGAGTACTTTTAGCCCACTGCCGGAATGAGGTCATGCCTCTTTGAACCTCGATGATGTCACCTCACCGGGACCTACGTGCCATTTGTCCGGTCTGCCACGTCTCTGCTCGCCTCAGCAAAATCCTTGCCCCCCCCCCCCCCCCATCATCCCCTCTCGCCAACCCAATCCTCCTCCCCCTCCGCCCCCTCCCTCACCTGGCTCAGGTCCAGACATGCAAGGGCGATCACCCCTTGGCACACAGACCTGATCAGATCAGCGTCGGTTCGCTTCGGAATCCCCTCAGGTGCGGTAAGCCCGAAGTCTACTGGCCCGACTGACCGTCAGCAGCGTGCGTGCTTAATACAATACAGTCACGCTTGACTTGCCGAGCAGAATGCGTGCCAGTCGGGGTCCGGGTGTAGTGGGCTTAAAACGGAACGGTCCGAGGAGGTCAGCAGCGTCCAGCAGCGTCCACCAGCGCTGTTGTTCAGTGTAAAGAACTGTGGTTTCAGTTTGCCTACAGGTAGTTTTGCGGCCGCGGTAGCTCAGTGCTTTTGGCTGACCGCTGGCGGAACTGATTAGCGAAATAGCTAGCCTGGATGAAAGCTACCGCTGTTCAGCAAACCGCAAGAGAGCTTGTCCTGTCCTTGCTATCACCCATACGTGACGAAAAAGGACGTTAAACTCCCAAACACCTACCCTACTGAACGCTTCACTTAGTGCGGCATTAGCGCTGAAGACAAAGGGCGGTCAGCCTGCATCTCCTAATGCACTTGACATACCAAGCGCTACCTATCATGTGATCCGCCAGTTCCATTCAGCTTCAAAGGCCTGAGTATCTCAGCTGGATCCACTCACACGGTAACGTCAGCCCTGACAGTGCCTTTGTAATCCCAGGTGCCCGGCGAACCATCCACAGTAATCAGCTACAAAAGTTACATGGCGCTGAGTGGTTATTACAACAGGTCAACGGCCGTAGCCAGGCGGGGCAGGGGGAGGCTGGACGAACGAACAGACTGTCGGTTCTGCTACTTACCGGAAACACCAGAAACACCGGGCACGTATAACACGACCTGAAACACCACCACCAGGTTTTAAGGTTAGGGTTAGTAACCTGGGTTGAAGGAGGTTTATGGGCAGTAACCCAGTTTGAGGGTGGGTGGGTGTTTGGGAGTTTAACGTCCTTTTCCACCACATACGGGTGATACCAAAGACGGGGCAACGATGAAAAAGCCAGCACAAATATTTGGCCCCAGCCGGGATTCGAACTCAGAACCGAGTATTGGAAGTCCAACGCTCTACCATTCGGCCACCCCGGCTCCCCGTAACCCAGTTTGAATGAGGTTTTGGGTTACTAACCTAGACTGAACTAGTGAAGAAGGTTTATGGGTGGTAACCCAATTTGAATAAGGTTTAGGCTTTGAAATAATATAAGTCCAAATGCCGTGGCTGAAGAGTGAGGTTTAGCGTTACAGCCCAGCCGGCACTCATCCCGGCGAGAGCACCTTAGGTTTAAGGTGGATTATTCGGGCTGAGCTCTGATCTGGGCTAGGGTTTGGTACTTGTTTAACTTTGGATTTTAATTTCATTTTAATCTCACACCAGGCCAAACGTGTCTTAGATCTTTGTTTTCACCATCGTTTACACGGGGTGTGCTTTTTGTTAGCATTCTTACATTTCTTGGCGGTGTTTTCAGTATTTCCTGTAAATCGTAGGACCCACAGAGTGTGGCGATAGTGGTTCACGGCCTGGTTGCGAATCTCTTGGTCTTATGTCAACTGCAGAATTATTATCATATAATAGAACTCGGCAGCTGGGTCCATGGGGAGAGAGGGGGGGGGGGGAGGACTGAGGTGAGGGGGTGGGGGGTGGGAGAGTGTGTGCGTGTGTGTGAAGGGCAATAACCTGAGGTCCGGTCAATGCGAGCCCAACATCAATTGTGCAGGAGCTTGAGAGGTCGTTGAAGATCCATCCTTGTTTCCAGTTATAGCCTCAGTCAGGTGATCAATTACTTTGGAGACACCCGTGCTTTCTCTTTTCTCCGCCCGTACACGTTCGTCTTCCTTTGATCGTATAGCCTTGTCCTCCCGACCCGACCCGCCCCCCCCCCTCCCCCCTATTCCCCCTTTCCCTCTCTCTCTCTCTTAATTACTTCTTTGCTTTGGCTTGTCTGTTTCTGTACATTTGTTCCCTCTTTGTTAAATGTTGTAGTAAATGTAGTTTTAGCAGTGTTAGCAACGGCGGGTATGTGAACTGTCTTACGTCGGTCACCTCAACCCGGCGTTGTATAATAAAGTCTTCACTTCATATCACACCTCTCACACACACACACACACACACACACACACACACACACACACACACACACACAGGTGCCGATGGGCGGTGAAGGAGTGAGAGGGGTAGGTGGGGGTAGTGTGAGCGAATGTTATCAACGAAAATGAACATAAACATCAAAATGGATCACACACACACACACACACACACACACACACACACACACACACACACACACACACACACACACGCACGCACGCGCACATACACACATACCCGCACACATGCAAACATACGTGCACGAGAGAAAGAGAGAGAGAGAGAGAGAGAGAGATCCCCCTCCTCAGTCCTCGGTAGAAACATATTGATCCCGAACACGGTCGATGTGTCCGTGATGAGGCAGGCGAGAAATTTCTGCTGACGGTGGGAAAGCAGCCGTGCCCTTGAGGGGAGATTACCAGCTTACCAGTTCTGAACTGTCACATGACCACACACGAATAAGAAACACTTTTCCGGTGTCACATCAGAATAGCGAGGGTCAGCATCCTATATATTCTCCACCCCCACCCCCACCACCCCTCCATCCTCAGGGTCACGACATACGGGCATTCCAGATAAAAGCAAATGGTTTAGTTTTCACTTTTCAGGGCTCCGATGCATGAAAGGAGAATAGGTTAGTCTCAGACTTCGCTGTAGTCTCAGGCATGACCTCAGCGTGTACTGGCCGTTTAGTCCTTGAATCAGTCGCAAACTGGATTTAGTGCATCTCGCCGTGATATTTTAGTCTCGGCCTAGGCAAGCTAGCCTCTGACTTAAAGCCTCTATGTTCGTAACCCCGCTTTCGAAGCTCTGATGTTGTTTGCCAGATAAAAGGGATGTTTCATTTGACCATCGCGACCGTTTGCGTGAATTTGTAGCTTCTAATAATAGAGAAATCCCACTTCTCTTTTCTTTTTGAGCCTACCTCAACAGACTGGGACTCGACAAATCTTCTAAAAATAGCCACCAATCAGCGCCTTATCATTAGACAAGGTAACCTAACCTAACTTGTGGTAATGGTGTAATCGCTATGTTGTTTAGACGCTGGCAGTGCATTTACAGCAGGTGCAAATGACACAAGGGGGCGAACTATACCAAACTGCAGCCCAACTGACTAATTCTGATGCACAGATTAAGCGCATCCGATGAAAAGTTTTGCACACGCTGTCGTACGTATGTTATATTTAAGTGCTAGTCTGTCTGTCTGTCTGTCTGTCTGTCTGTCTCTCTCTCTCTCTCTCTTTCTCTCTCTCTCTCTCAACAAATGCTTACTGATGCACAAAATTGTTTACTGCAAAACCCCAACATATCTTCATCAGCTGTTTAATTTCGTACATGATAAACAACACAACACAAGGAACAGTCTGCTCCCAGTGCCTCGTCCAAGGGTTGATATCTACAAAGGGGCACCCATATGGAACTCTTTACCACTGAGTATCCAAATTCACTAACTTCAAACTAATTCTACACGACACGCTCATCTGACCACATAGATAGAAATGTGTTACATACATGTTTTTGAATGTTAGTTGAAGTTCCTACTTGGCATACAGCCAATATCATCGACACATGCCACGTATGTTTTGATTTGTTTATCATGTGTACTTTTCTCTTCTTCATTTCCTTTAGACAGTTAATACTTTTGTTTGTCTTTTTTTCTCTCTTCCCCCCCCCCCCCCCCCCCTGTTTTGGTGTTGTCTTTTTATACCTTTTAACGTAGAATAGCAGGACAGCTTGTAAGACAGGAAGCAATGGCTAAATGCTCTATCCTGAATTTAAAAGCCGCATGCTGGTCCTTGTTGCTTGAGCGGCATGAGGCCACAAACTACTAACACCAGTTATTTTAACTAATCAGTTTCACCAATGTATGTCTGTTCATCGTTGTATGATGTGCGTGAGTGTGAGTGAGTGATAGGCGCATTGAGTTTTAATTAAAGAAATGCGCCCTAGAAATACCATTTATTATTATTATTATTATTTAAAAAAAAAAAACAACGTTTCTTCTTCTTCATCATCATCATCATCATCATCATCATCATCATCTCTCTCTCTCTCTTTCTCTCTCTCTCTCTCTATGCATCAGCCCCCTGGTTGTAAAATTGTCTCCGTCCCATTTTGTAAGAAAATGTCAACCTTTCTCTTTTTCAGTAATGCTTGAAGCTAGAACTTTTCCTGCAGATCAAGTTTCGTTTTTGTCCAGTAGAGAACATCTCAGGCAGTGTCGAAATACATGATATCATGACAAATCCGACAAGATTTTTTTTTTCTCCTTCTAAATTCACGTCCTCGGTCGTCATCGATGACGTCCATGTGGATCGCACAGGATCTAGAAATTAAATGCCAAAACTGGTATATATCTTTTTGTCTCATTACTATTGTTAGCGTAATTTAGGCTCCTTCTTCGGGGGAGGGGGGGGGGGGCAGCGTGTCACCATCTGTGCTCTCTCTCTCTCTCTCTCTCTCTCTCCACAAGACACGTACAAACAGCAATGGTTCAAAATGAGTTCATCCGGGTAGTTTTGAAATGACCTGACCAAATAAGCCGCCCGTTAAGCAAAAGAAGTGACGTAACAGCCCGCACGTGCTCCATAAACTGCAGTTACTGTATTTTGCTGGCTGTATGCAAATGAAGGCTTTGGGTTCACTGAACCTACGTTTCCAAATGAAATGTAGGCTAAATCTGATGGAAAATAATATGCCAGTGTGAAATACGCTGGAGTTGAAGTGTCCGTTCGGGTCCCGCCTGAACAAACTCTGTGCACGACCAATTTAGATCCGGATAAGGCTTGTGTAAATATGTATGTCTGGAGACAGCTGTCAACAGGGGATTTGGTCTAGTGGTTAAGGCATCCGACTTCGGATCCTGAGCTGCCTGGTTCGAGTCCCCGGTGGGCAGGAATATGGTGGGATTTTTCCATGTCGAGTCGAATCCATGTGCAGACTCGTTTACGGTGTCTGTCTCGCCTTCGTGTACACACGCGCGCACATACATCAAGTGTGCACGCTAAAAATCCCATGTTCATCTTTCGAAGAAGAGTAGGCTGTGGCCGGTGTCGTGGTAAACAGAAATACTGTCGCACGCACCAGAGTGAATAGCAGGGTGGAGGTTTGCACATAACGGCAGCAGGCTTTCACTGCTTCATCCTCCAGCCCTACGGCACCGTGATCATTTCAGCAGAGATGGACATGTGCGCCGAGGAGAAGTCTACCATACCATACCAGTGAAGGATGGTGAGTATTCTTGAAAGGAAGTAATGAGGACCTCTTAAAATTAGGTACACAAACGTGTATATCATGTTCTGAGAATAGCCAACTATGTGGATGGTCCCATGCATTTATTAAAAAGAATGCATTTTTGTATGTGCATTTGAAACAATGATACAAATGCTATTTTCAGACATAGCAGCTTACCCTTGATTTTGCTGATCTGGCCTAATATGGGATAATCCACGTGTTTTGCTGTGTATGGTATACAAATTTGTTTAAACCTAATACACAAAACCCCGCCCCTTTACTTTGCCGTATATTGGAAAAACACAGTAAGTCCATGTCGTCATTTTATGGACAAAGGGGTGATTTCAAGATGAAAAAGACTGACGTAATTGTCGTTTTCCTCAAATGACGTCAATGGACTTACTGCTTTCTTTCCACGTTTCAGTCATATCGAAGTACATGTGCTCCCCTCTTTGTAGTGTCTGGCAAGCAAATTTGCCAGGCCATTCCATGTGTTGTGCTCATTATCATTATACCGCGGCACTGACGCGATTGGCTGAATTCTGCAGGCTTGCCCCCTCTTGATTGACAGAAGTGGAGTCGTCTATTTCAAGAGGGACTCATGACTTTCATTCAAGGGTAGTCACCGTCCTTAAATGCGTTTCCACATGCGCAAAAAGAGAGCAAAACACATCGCCGTGAAAATAAAAGACAAAGAGACCACAAGTCCAAAGTTCACTCAGATGTTCTTTCCCTCCGAATAGACTGAAGAAAATAGATTTTCTCTTGCAGCTTCGCTTGCTGTAGCGGGCCCAGAGATTGTGAGGATTCAGCCATTTGCGAAAGGTTTCTTCTTTGACGTAAACCATCCTGTACGTCGATAAATTGGAAATAGAACTAGAGGGAGGGAGGGAGGGGAGAGGGGGAGGGGGCAGTACACGGGGAAGCTGGGTGGCGGGGAGGACGTTATTGAGATTGAAGCTTCTATGTTCAAGTCGTAACGCCGCTGAGAGGAAAAACTGCCGCTTTCGAAGCTCTTTAGCCTGCTCTTTAACTGGGCACAGCGCGCGAAACACACACGTGCACATCACAGTCGTTGCGCTCCGTCGGTGTGTCTACTAACTACAAAACTAAACACTGCTGTGCTCGATGACAAACTGATTGAAAATGCACTGTCCGCCATGTTTGTGCGCCGAGTGACGTAGTACAGCCAATCAGAATCTGTTGTGGAAACCACAGTCACAGTTGTGGCTATTTGAAATCCAGGTTGTTGTCATGACGCCACAGCGGCGGAAACCCCCCAAAATCACAACTGTGTCACAACTGTGGACAGCACTGTGGCGCTCCGCAGTGCCCAGTTAAGAGCCGGCTTTAGGTTGTTTGACTGTTCAAATATTATTGGGAATGCTGCCATTACTCACGTGTCTTGCATCGGATCGACTCTAAACTTCTACATCCCCTCGAAGTATTCACCCTTGGCCCGAATGCATGTTTTCAGTCTTGTTCGCCACATATGAAGAGCCCTCTGGTACTCTTCCCTCGGGATACCCTCGAGCTCTGATTTCACGGCTTTTGAGAGGTCTTGGATTCGATCAGACTTGCGTCCAGCGAGTCGCTCTTTCAAGATAGGAAAGAGCCAGAAGTCACACGGTGCCAAGTCCGGACTGTAGGGGGGATGGGCCAAGACTTTGATCTCTCTTTCCTCTAGGAAGGTCGTGGTGATCTTGGCTTTGTGGGGGGCTGCATTATCATGCAGCATTAAGGTCCTTGAGGTTCCAACGGTTGGGCGCTGCTCGCAGATCGCATCCACCACTTTCCGGAGCACCACTTTGGTATAGTACGTGGCAGTGATGGCAGCCTTCGCCGGAAGAATATCAAGAGCCACGACGCCTTGGGTGCTGAAAAAAATAGAGAAAAGACGCTTCCGGCTCTGAAATCCTGGCCTCAGGACAACTGGTCGGTCTCCATCTGGGCCTACCCACGCCCGGTTGCAGCGTTTGTTGGGGATGCCGTAAAACGTGAGCCAAGATTCATCACCGGTCACTATGTCACACAGGCGTTTTGGTGCATTTGGCTCAAAATCTTGAAGCAGTTGGCGTGAGCAATCAACCCGCCGTTTCTTTTGTTCGTCAGTTAAGAGATGGGGTACCCATCTTGCAGCCAAGTTTCTCATTTGAAGAACTTCATGCAGAATGCTGTGTATGGTGCCGATAGAGAGGTCACATGCTTCACTCAACTCGCGTATGGTCGAATGTGGGTCTTCGTCAATCAGGCTTTTCACAAGGGTAATGTTTCTTTCGTTCCGAGCTGAGTGTGGACGGCCAGGACTGGTACCTGAGCTTGAAGGCCCTTGTTCAGTTAGAAAAGCTTCGACCCATCTGTAAACTGTGCTCTTACCGACACACTTGGCTCCAAAAACAGCTTGCAAATCTTGAAGGATTTTCTTGCCATTGTCTCCGAGTTTTAGCCTCATGAATGTGTAGAAGCGAAAATGCTCATTCTCGGCGTCCATGGTTTTCTGGCTCAGCAGTTTGAATGACGATTTTAATGAGGTCATACTCTAAAATGCGTCATGATGTCATCATTCTTTTCTGCAGGTTTATAGGGCTTGAGCCAGATTTTCTTTTGGTATAAAATTATTTTCTGTGCGATGTTTACTTATAAAATGGCAGGCCCATTCCCATTAATATTTGAACAGCCCAACGTCGTCTGCTCAGTAGGCGGTGCGCTTCTTGAACAACCTGTAGGCCGGCCACAGTCATAACGATGGTCTCAGGTGCTGTATTGTGTCCCTAGAGATTCTGATGCACGGATTAAGCGCATTTGACCAAAAGTTTTTCACACACTGTTGTACGCCTGTCATACGTTTTGAGACCTTTAAAATGGATAGTATGGAGAAATAGAATTGTGTTGCTAAGGGAAACGACACAGGATATTCTCTGCTGAAAAGAGAATGCTCACCAACTGAGCCCCCCCCCCTCCCCCTCGCTCTCTCTATCGCGGCGGGGGCCAAATATTTGTTCTGGCTTTTTCATCGTTGCCCCGTCTTTGATATCACTCGTATGTGGTGGAAAAGGACGTTGAACCCCCAAACACCAACCCCACCCCACCCTCTCTCTCTCTCTCTCTATCGTAATTTGGGATCTGCCATTGCAAGATTGCTATAATGGAATTTTTACTGAGCATATTATAAGTCTATATTGTTCTGCTTATAACTGTTTCCCTGAATCTCCACAATTTTAGCTGAAATCTTCAGATCACCAAGAGCCACCCCAAGCCACTAATACGCAATCCGCAGCGGTATTGGGCCACGCCTTGCGTAATACTGGCTTGAAATGGCTGCTACTGGTGTGCAGTGGCTTGTCCTTTTTTAACCAGTGGGCAGGGGGTGGTCGGCTGGCTTGGGCTTTTAAGAGTTAAGCGTGTTTTGATCCTGATGGTACTCTGAGCTCATGCTGAACTAGACGCACGTAAGTTTGCAAACCCCCCTGTCTCAAAGTCGAACGGCAAGTTTGTGTTTGTTGTGGTGTTATTTTTGTTTGTCAGTGTACTCTTGTTCACTCTGGTATCAGTTTCCATCCACCGCACGACCCTGCACCATCCTCTTCTCTTGCCCGCGGTAATGTTTCTTGTAAGATTTCAACGCAGTCTTGTGTGGATTCTTTCTGTACTGTTGTCAGATACGGCAATAGTTTGATCAGTCAGGTTGTCACCTCATGTTCGTGAAAGGGAAGGGGTGGCGGTGGGGATAGGGGGGGGGGAGGGGGGGAGGGTTAAGAGGATGAGAGGAAGAGGGGGGTGGGTGTGTGTGTGTGTGTGGGGGGGGGGGGTGGGCGTAGTGTGAGCGAAAGTAATAAATTGCCATCAACAGGTTGCACAAATAAACAAATGTATCAACTAGCAAACAACGTGGAGCACGTTTCCATTTATAATTTCCATCATGTGAGGCGTGCTGATTTTTTCACCTCCCGTGCCCATCACACACACACACACACACACAACACAACACAACACAACACAACACAACAGAGAGAGAGACAGAGAGAGAGAGAGGGCTTAACGCCGCGCAAGCAACAAAGCCTATTTCGCGGCTAGAGAGAGAGAGAGTTTCCTTATCGTTCAGAGTGTATGTGATCGATGTCGTGTGTGATACATCATGTTTCCAAAAAACCCGGAAACCTTCTGGGGGCAAGAGTCACAGGGAGAATGATGGTGAGTTTCTTGCTCACTGATTGCTTCACTCCCATTTTCTTCCTTCTACGCCGTGTCTGTGCGCCACGTGACCTGTGCGCACGTGCAGTCACGTGATTCAGTTCGAGAGTCGGTGACGACCAAGGTCGACAGCCCACGAGCTGACGATTTAAGTAGTCCAATCAATCAATCAATCAATCAATCAAGCTAGGACGCATCAGGTAACCTGGCAAAATCTGCCAAAACAAGGACTCATCAGATGACCAAAGCCAAAGACGCATCAGGTGACCCAAATCAGCCAATGCAAGGACACATCAGGTGACCAAAATCTGCCAATGCCAGGACGCATCAGGTGACCAAAATCTGCCAATGCCAGGACGCATCAGGTGACCAAAATCTGCCAATGCCAGGACGCATCAGGTGACCAAATTCTGCCAATGCAAGGACGCATCAGGTGACCAAAATCTGCCAATGCAAGGACGCATCAGGTGACCAAAATCTGCCCAAAACAAGGAAGCCGGCATTGCTGAGGTGAACAAAATCTGCTAAAGCAAGGACGCATCACATGACCAAAACCAAGGACACATCAGGTGACCAAAATATGCCAGATCACGGGCGCATCAGGTGACCTAAAACCCTGCCGAAAAAATAGACGTGTCAGGTGACCAAAACTCTGCCACAGGAAGAACGCATCAGATTCCACCAACGGATGAAATGGCCGGTATCATGGCCCTTTTAACGATCTTGCTGCGCGTGCCGGCGCCTCTGCTGATACCATAGTGTGATGCACGCAACCAAAACCCACTACCTGAGTCCCTTGCACGCCCTCTGGTTCAGTCTAGTGACTGTCACGAAAGAAGCGCTCGACGACGAGGTTCTGTATTTACCACCCTCCTCCCTCCCCCCCCCCCCCCAAGACGAGCAATAGTTCAACAGGGCCGCGTTTCTTAAGGCGGGCGTTTCGAAACGTTCTGGGGCGCTTTCCTATGAAACCGTTTACATGCACCTTGCCCGCGGCGTGCAGAAAAAGCGCTCGCGTGCGGAGTCTGAAGCATGTTCGCCGCGAGCAAAAGGTCACGTGGTCAGTTTCTATGTAAATAAAGATGGCGGCGCCCACCGAAGGCTTCGTTAAAGTGGAACTAAGAAATGGCTTAAAATGAATTTGCGGGTGGATGGAGACCTTCTGTCCCAACTTGTAATTGTGCAGAATAGTATACGAAAATAATTTGAGCTAATTGCACCGGGCCGTGGTCGCCAGTCATTCAGGGATATGTTGTGCGTGTTTGTAGGGAAGGAGTGGTCAAAGTGAGTACGTAATGGTGCCTTACGTCTCCGTTTTGCATCGAGCAGAACATGCATACTAGCGGTATATCATGCTCCAAGCCAGTAATTATTGCTCCTCTTCAAAAACGTCGTCTTCTGCGCTCAAAAGATGACTGATAGCTGCGAGCACTAGAGTTTTCTTCTTCCTTTTCAGCCTTGCCAACAACCGTGTTCGTGATTCCGCCGCCATTTTGAAAGCGCCCTGGTTCTAATTGGCCGTTTCCCAACGAGGCAAAGCGACCTCCGCAAGCGCCCGCGAGCGCCTTTCCGTAAGAAACGCGGCCCAGGTTTTTGCCACATCTCCCATAATTACGGAATCAATCAGTTAATCGTGTTAATTAGTTTTTGCTCGAAGGTGCTTACTCCAAACGTGTGCCCGTTACCTCTGCACGGGTGAACTGGGGTGGGTGCGTGGGTGTTTGGGAGTTTAACGTCCTTTTCCACCACATAAGGGTGATATCAAAGACGGGGCAACGAGAAAAAAGGCCAGCACAAATATTTGGCCCCAGCCGGCGGGATTCGAACTCACGACCCGAGCATTGAGAGTCCAACGCTCTACCATTCGGCCACCCCGGATCCCCCGGGTGAACTGGGGAAGTTTGTGTTGTAACGTGCCCATTGTAGTCAAGGATAAAATCACATACAGTGTGGCCGACCTGACAGTCTGTCTGGATTGAATTAGTGTTCAACTGGGCTGTTCAGTTCAGTGTACGCCACTACCGCGCGCAAAGAAAGTGTTTTACTTGTGCGGGAGTGCGGCAACAGCCTCTGCTCAGAGACTCTCTTTCACGTCGTACAGTTTGAACACCCTTTGCCTTTGCTAACTGTCGTGATATGAAAGAAAGACTGCGTGCAAGTTTTTTTTTTTTTTCTTTTTTTTTTGGGGGGGGGGGGTGTATAGTGTGCACGGGGGTTAAACAAAATGGCCAGGGTGTTACCCGTACCCTACCGTTTCCAAATCATTTTGGCGTTTTTCCCACACCGGCAATAGCACCGCGTGTTTCCAACGGCCGCCCGCCTCCCACATTCAAAAATCACCGCACCGGAAAAACGCTTTGGGGTTTCCGGTTGTCGATTAGAAAGAAAGAACGGGGACGTTTATCAACCAGAAAACGACTTGTGTTACTTTACTACAATCTAAATAATAATAATAATGAGTATTGTATAGGCGCTTTACCCAATTTCATGAATCGGCTCAAAGCGCCGCAAACTGAACCCAACACGCACGTTCACGTGAATCACACGCATTCTCTCACACACTGGACAAAAACACATTACAATCACGTGGTGGAAAGGGTCAGCCCAGCTATTTAAAATTCGGAATTTAGAATTGCATTTATATTTCAAATTTGGTGGGCTGAACATTTCCAAAGCAGAGGGGGGAGGAAGCCGGAGTACCCAGAGAGAACCCCCGAATGAACGGTGCCACACACGAGAAGGAAAAATTCTTTGCCCCGAGTGGGATTCGAACCCCTGACCTCTCGCATTGGTGCACAAGTCTCTTAACCACTAGACCACCGACTGCCCCATGCAAGGCGTGTATAAGAATGCATGTTCATATTTTAAAATAACGGTTGTAGCTGAGAGCACTCGTCGTTGAAACTGACTTTTGAAGAGGCAGAGCACCAGGAAAAACTCCCGACCATTTTGTTTTGTGCCCTCGCCTTCTCGGTCGTCTAATCAGCGTGATATGAGAAGACTCCTCTGCGAGCAACCTTGTTTTTCAGTTGTGTGGCACGGTGCGCACGAATAATCAACTGACAGCCGGGGAAAAGCTCAAACCGACACTCAGCACTTTTCCAACGAACTCTCCCCAAGAATTAGAGCGTTTTCCATCGAGTATTAAAAGCCGGTATCAGGGAAGTAGAGCAGAAGTAATCTCATTAAAGACGTGAGATCTGCAGAACTCTACCTTTGCCATTTGCCGTTCGATTGTAAGTAGAGCTGTCTAATGGAATTGCTGTGATCTCTGATCTATCGAGACAGTAAACTAAGGAGTTACTACGAGCTGGGAGTAACAGTGCAGTAGCCTCATCTGTCATTTCTTTCTCTTTTTTGTTGTTGTTGTTGTTGTTGTTGTTGTTGTTGTTGTGTGTGTGTGTGTGTGTGTGTGTGTGTGTGTGTGTGTGTGTGTGTGTGTGTGTGTGTGTGCCTTTTTTTTTGTTTTTGTTTTTGTGCTTTTGGGTTGTTGTTTTTTTTTGCCATCTCCGCAGAGTGAGTGAGGTAGTTAAGAAGCAGAGCACAGTTAACAGTATCACCTCAAGAAATGTAAATTATCCACACACACAGAGTCCAGTTCAGAAGCACACCCCCCCCCCCCCGGCCCCGTCACCCTCCCCCCACCCTCAGTCAAAGTGCAGCGGCATCACGCTTTATTTTGTCATTCTGAGAGAGTAAAACATTAAAAAAAAAATCAAAAAAGCATGGTGCAGCAAACCCTATCATCACCTCAGAAAAGAAAAAGAAAAAAAGAGTAAACTATCCTCACACGCAGAGTCCAGTTCACATACACTCCGCCCCCCCCCCCCCCCCCCCCCCCCCCCCCCCCCCCATCCCAGTAAAAATTGCAGCGGCATCATGCTTCAGTTTTGTCACTTCAGAGTGAGTGAGACCGATCAAGGGCACACCAAAACATGTCTCCATCTCAGGGAATGCAAATCATCCGCACACGTACAAGCACTACAATTCAGATGCACTCTAACTCCGCCCCCCCCCCCCCGCCTCCCCCCCTCCCCCACACCTGGCAATCATAAAAGTGCATCGGCCTCGTGCGTCAGTTTTGCCATCTCAGTGTGAATAAAAAGGGCCCGGTAAAACATGTCATCACCCATCTATCACCTCAAACAAAGCAGGTTATCCGCACACGCTCCAGTTCAAATGCACTTCCCTCTTTCCCTCCCCAGGCTGAAAAGTGCAGTTTAGCTTCATGCGTCAGTTTTGCCGTCTCACAATAAATGAGACAGTAAAAAACAAAAGAGCACAATAGATAACAAAAAACTTAAGCCCCACTCCCCCCACCCCACCCCCACCCCCCGCCTCCGCCATCCTCTTATAGGGTGGCCTATTTTAACCATAATCAACAAAACTGATATCCATTGTTATGCCCTTGACATTTCATAGCTCGTAGTTTAAAGTGCTTGTGACCCCATCCCTGTACCGGGTCCGCGCTTTTCTCATCCCTGTACCGGGTCCGCGCTTCTCTTGGTCCCTCCGACGACGCCCAAATCGGGCTGCATGAGTTGTCTCCCTTGCCGCAACAAGCACGCATTTTTCGTGGCAGAGCACAAAAGCTGCCACGAAAAATGCATGCATGCTGCGGCGTGTGTATGCACGGGGGACAACTCATGCAGGCAATAATCTCTAAACAGGCTGAAAATGTACTGTGCTGGTGAATGCGACAGTTTTCACCGCTTCTGCGCACACTGTGAAATAACACGGGGACCTCAACGTTGTTCGCAACTGTCCACTTTCCTTGTCACCGAGTATTTTTGTTTTTTCCTTCTTAGCTATCACTTAGCTCGGCTGGGTCTCGGTTAGCCCGATTTGGGCGTCGTCGTAGGGGCAAGGAGAAGCGCGGACCCGATACAGGGATGGTTTGACCGCAGTTTGGGGGAGCGGGTGAAAAGGGATATGAAAGCGATAGAGAGAGACACTGAGAACGAGAGAGAGATGATGATGATGATGATGATGGTGGTGGTGGTGGTGGTGGTGGTGAAGAAGAAGAAGAAACTTTATTTATCAACGGTAACAGTTTTGACAGAAATTCCACAGTTTGCAAACTTGCCGTTACTAAAGCTACAGAGACTACAAATGAAAAAAAAAAATCAAGGCAGAAAATTATGCACTAAACTACAAGAAACAACATCTCAGAGAAAATCATTCATCATTCCAAACGCAATCACACACACACGTGCGACCTTTTGCAAATACAAATCATATAATGAAATGGCATTGGAAAGTTAAAATGACAGGTTGCCGCGTAATGTGCATTACATACGGTCCATCAGGTGCTGTTTTAGCGTACGCTTAAACGTAGAAGTAGATATATTTTGTTTCAGGTATAAAGTGAGAGAATTTCATTGTAATGCTTGTAAAGGAAAGGCTTGTTTTGACTCAATGAGTGCGAGGTAATGGTAAACGCGCGCGCGCGTGAGAGTGAGAGAGAGAGAGAGAGAGAGAGCTCTGCATGCGAGACAGGGCCGTCTTTATGCTCTGCCAACCGGCGAAACTTGAAATTCTTCTACTCAGCGGTTGCCGGGTCGTGCGCCCTATAGTCCTTGATATTTGCGTCGCGGCGTGAGACCTTCTTTTGGCTCAACACCAGCTATGGAGATGCTGTCACTGCAGGGCCCGTATGTAAAAGTCGAGGTTAATTTCACCCACGGATACGGGCCTAACCCAGACTAGGACAAAAGAAACCCCAAAACAAAATTAAATAAAAAAAAAAAAGGAAGCGAAGAAAGGAAGAAAAAAATCCTTCTCAGTGTAACGGCTTAGGCACCTTCCTGGAATGAGCCCGCTTCCTGATTTAAAACAACAAAAAACAAACAACAGAAAATGTAACCCTAGAGCTAGTTTAGTTCGAGGTTAGACTCTAACCCGAGGCTAAAAGCCCTAACCTCGACCATTACATACGGGCCCAGGTGTCTAAGTGGTACGATGTTATATAGATGTTATAGAGATGTTATATAGATGTTATAGAGATGTTATAGAGATGTTATATAGATGTTATAGAGATGTTATATAGATGTTATAGAGATGTTATATAGATGTTATATAGATGTTATAGAGATGTTATATAGATGTTATAGAGATGTTATAGAGATGTCATATAGATGTTATAGAGATGTTATATAGATGTTATATAGATGTTATAGAGATGTTATATAGATGTTATAGAGATGTTATAGAGATGTTATAGAGATGTTATATAGCACCAAAACAGCTCAAAACGATCTGTAAGCCTAAAAATCCTTTTTTTTAATTGACCTTTGCGTGACTGTGCGTGACAGGGACCCGTTCCTTGCCTTCATTCTGCACTCGGATTTCTGAGTGCGCCACAGAGTTCTTCTCACGTATCCCCTTGTAGAAGTCGATATCCTTCGCAAATCAGTCAATTACGGCCATAGCTGCTGGCAGCTGAGAAGTAGAGCAGTTTGAATTCTGCTGGCGGTTTGTGAGCACACACTTGGGGCTAGAAAGTGGTTGCTTGGAGATGTTGAGGCTGTTTGCAGTTGCCAGTTTTACTGGGTTGAACCAAGGTTGGAGCCGGGTTGGTGCCTATACGGCATTATTTTAACCAACCCGGGTAAAAAGCGACCCGGCCGGTTCAACCCTGCAGTTTAGTTGGCGATCATAGCGTCACTCTGACCTCCCCACCCCCTTCCCCCTTTCACTCTACACCCACCCTCCTCCTCCTCCTCCTCTCTCTCTCTACCGTTGTAAAATAAAGTTTCGTTGATTCATTGATTCTCTCTCTCTCCCTCTCTCTTGTTTATCATGTGTACGTTTCTCTTCTTCATTTCCTTTAGATAGTTAATACTTTTGTTGTCTTTTTTTCTCTCCCCCCCCCCTCCCCCCTTGTTTTGATGATTGTCTTTTTTACCCTTTAACGTAGACTAGAAGGACAGCTTGTAAAACAGGCAGCAATGCCTAAATGCTCTATCCGGAATAAAAAAAAAAAAAACACGTTTCATCATCATCATCATCTCTCTCTCTCTCTCTCTCTCTCTCTCTCTCACACACACACACACACACACCATCCCCAGTGCTGACTTTCACGACACTGCGCCCTCCCAACTTCAAAAGGCTTATTCTTCGAGGACTGTTCATCTGTTGTTGTTGTTGTTCTTACTTATCATTTATATTACAGTATTGTTTTCTTCCGTACGGCAGCGTTCAAAAGCATGCTTATTAAGTAGATACACTTAAAAAAAAAAAAAAAAGCCATCACACAGTGACTGCAAGGTTGAGCGCAACAAGTAAAATCTCACGGCAAATTATGAACATGCACGGCTGATTGGGGCTGTTAAGCGCACGGTTACACGGCTGCCAGTCTTCATGTTGCCGTACTCGGCTGCCTGCTGGCGGGCAAGTGTTCCGCGGCACACGCAGCCTGCGGCGTTGCAAGCTTTGGGCAGTGATTGGTCAGTTGGCTGTACGGGCTGCCTGTGGCTAGCTGGCTGCCAGGAAAAATAAAACGGCTTTCTATTCCCGCGCCGGCACCGGCAAGGGGGATTTGCCAGCTGGCAGCCAGCGATTTAATTAGGGTTGCCAGCGTTGCCAGCCCTGCAAGTACCAATCCTGGCAACGTGTAGCAGCGGCCCTTAGAGTCTGTGTGGGGCGGGTCAGGGGAGAAGTGCAGGGGAGGACAGAGGAGGACGGGCAAGGGGGGGGGAGAGCGGGGAAGGGGGAGGGGAGGGGAGGGGCTAGGGGTGGGGGGTAGACATGCTCTCCCTGTCTATGGACACGCCTATAGATGAGTATGGATAACGTTCAGTCAGGATTGTAGGCATTATCAATGCCGGGTTAACTCTGTGCGTACTCGCCCGTCCTCTCCACTTATTTCCTGACAGAAGAGATAATTGCTCATTTCGTTTTCTGAAGACCAGATTGGACCCAACTGACAGCAGCAATACAAGTTTATTGAAAAGGTCTTCCTTGGAAATAACTGGAGTGATGTGACGAGTCGGTACTGATAGTCCTATTAGGACACACAGACATACACGCACGCACGCACACAGACAGACAGACAGACAGACAGACAGACAGACAGACAGACAGACAGACACACACACACACACACACACACACACACACACACACACACACACACACACACACACACACACACACACACACACACACACACTGTCAAAGAGAGAGAGGCCAACCACTTTTCGGCAGATTTTCAGCTCTTAGTTCAGACGAGTCTGACATCCCCCCCCCCCCCCACACACACACACCGTCACACACACACACACACACACACACACACACACACACACACACACACACACACACACACACACACACACACGCACGCACGCACGCACACACGCACGCCCGCACGCACGCACGCACACAAGCACCCAAGCACGCACGCACACACAACAAACAAACAAAAACCGAAAACAACTTGAATGTGTCTCGTCTTTTGTTTGTTCATGAAAGTTTCATCGCTTCATTTTAACGAGCATCATCTCTGTTCCCCGTCCTGTTCAAGGGGGAAGTGTGTGTGTGTGTGGGGGGGGGGGGGGGGCGAGAGGAAGGGCGGGCGGGTGATAGCGTAGTTTTGCGTCTGCGTCTGCGTGTGCTGAATTAAAATTGGAAGGAGTAAACACAATCAGTCATAAGCTTGATCTTTTCGCACTCCACACAACCTTGGAGGGTACTGCGTCTTAACGATCATGCAAGGTTTCCACAGGCCACAAATGGCAGGACGCGACACGTGTGGAGACCGTGCTGCAAAGATGTTGACACAGGGACTTCACGTTCGATTCGCTGGGACAGTTGAATGAACTGCGATGCGCTGTTACCGCATAGGTTGATCACGGGGGTGAACCGTGTGACTTGAAGGTGTACGAGGAGAAGGCATCTGTCACTGGCGAAAGATGACAAAATAGCAGGGTTTTTTTTCAGCAGAAAAATGGGTTTCTCGGGGGGGGGGGGGGGAACCCACCGATTTTCTGCAGAAGAAAAACGATTTTCTTTTGCAAAGCCAGTTTAGAGGAGTATACAAGGAGAAGGCATCTGTCATTGGCGAGTGAGTGAGTGAGTGAGTTTTTAGGGCTTAAAGCCGCGCAAGCTTGTCATTGGCGAGAAATGGCAAAACAGTAGGGTTTTTTTCCTGCATAAAACCCGTTTTCTTAGGGGGGGGGGGGGGGGACTCCGATTTTCTGCAGATAAAAAGGGGAGTCGGGGTGGTCGAATGGTAGAGCGTTGGACTTCTAATGCTCGGGTCGTGAGCCGCGGTTCGATCCCGGCTGGGGCCAAATATTTGTGCTGGCTTTTTCATCGTTGCCCCGTCTTTGTTATCACCCTATGTGGTGGAAAAGGACGTTAAACCCCCAAACACTCACCCACCCTTCTGCAGATAAAAAACGATTTTCTTTTGCAAAACGTTGTTGTTTTCTGCAAGAAAGTCTATTTCCTACCGAAAAACTGCTGTTTTGTTATTTCCGACTGGGCCGTTTTTGTGCCCCCCCCCAAAAAAGTTGATTTTTCTACAGAAAACCAATTTTCTTGCAGAAAAAAAACCCTTTCCGTTTTCTGCAGAAAGGTGCTATTTTGTCATTTCTCACCAATGACAGATGCCTTCTCCGAACATAATCCGTTCAAGAGCAAGTCATCCTTCTACGGCTCAGAACCCGGACACAACCGCCTCAATGCACATATGCACCAGTGACCCCAGCGACCGCCAAGAAGAAGAAGACATACTCCGTTGTCCTCGTACAATTTCAAGCCACGTGCTTCACCCCCGCGCCTGCGCCTGGTGCGCAGATCGAACCCGACAGCCGAAGCAGCTGATGCTGCCATTGTTGTGCACACGCTGTCAGGTACAGCAGCTGTTTTGCAGATAAACGCATGTCTTGCCTTTTGACGGTCAAAGAGGCGGAAAAGACGAACAAAGCAATCGGTGTGAGGGGAGTTTCAAAGACAAGGTTTCATCAGTCAGTTCTTCTTTCCATGCAGGCGACGTCACGAGCGCCGCTGCTCCAAAACAGAATTCTTCCTAAAGAAAGCCTAGTAATAATATTGGCATTAGTATCTTTAAAGTTACATACCGCAGCTTCATCAACTCCCTTACTTACTTAGGCCCCTGGCTCCAAGTGGAGCACAGGCCATCGACAACCCTTCGCCATCGCACTCTGTTCTGGGCTATTCTTGCCACTCCAGTCCAGTTGGTCCCCTGCTTAATTATAGCTCTGCCTCTCTTCCTTTTCCCCTGCGGGTTCCATGTCAGGGCTTGGCGTGTGGTGCTGGATGCTGGCTTCCTGAGGGTGTGTCCAATCCAGCCCCACTTCCTTCGCAGGATCTGCTTGGCCACTGGTTCCCGCCCCGCTCGCTCCCACAGCTCTTCGTTCCGGATCTTCTCTGGCCATCTGGATGTTGAAGATGCGCCTCAGACAGGTGTTGAGAAATGTCTGGATCTTCTGCTGTATCGTCTTCGTTGTCCTCCATGTTTCGCAGACTGTCCTTGGCTTTTATAGGGGGTTTCAGCAACGCTGAAAACGCTGTCACTCTGACAGAATTGGCTGCATTTTTCCACAGTCGGACAGTTTTGTTGTTGTTGTTGGTTTTTGTTGTTGTTGTTGTTGTTGTTGTTTTTTAAGAACACAGTTTGTGGCTTTCTGTTGAGATTGCAGACCTTTAATCCATCGCACGTTTTAAACGCAGCGAACCAAAAAGTTTGGATTTTCCATTCGCTTCGATCCCGACGCTGAGTGTAGCTCTCCCAAGAGAGGAACCGCCCACCACAGCTGTCGGCAACACGTTGTTGTACTTGCCATCAAAAAGGATAGGACGGTTCAATCATTTCGCGGGTCAGGGCGACCCCGGCCTGTGTCAAGGCGCGCTGACATCAAAGGAGCCGAGGCAACGTCCACTGTTACGAGCGTGGCTGTGTGTTTTGTTTGTATGGTGAAAGATGTATTGTTTGTTTTTTTTATTTTTTTTTAGAGGGTTGAGTGAGACAGAGAAGTTGCTACATTTAGTTCATATTGTGTTTTAGTAATGTAAATGTGTTTTCCGTGATCCAGAAGTTTCTATTGTTTTCACGAAAATTGTAGAAGTGGTGACCTTGTTTTGACTGTAGCTAATTTCGCCACGGGAGGCGGTACGTATTTAGGGTCAAGGTCATTCCCGTTCCGGGGGCCTAACGCTACTCTTGGCCCCCACGACAACGCCAACTCGAGATAACCGAGACCGGGCTGAGCTTAGTAATGCCTAAGAAGGAAAAAATCAAACTACTCGGTGACAAGGAAAGTGGACAGTTGCGAACAACTTTGAGGTCCCCGTGTTATTTCAACGTGTGCACAGAAGCGGTGAAAACTGTCGCATTCACCAGCACCAGTACATTGTCGGCCTGTTTCGAGATCTGATTATTACCTGCATGAGTAATCTCCCTTGTCGCAACAAGCATGCATTTTTCGCAGCGGAACACAAAGCTGCCACGAAAAATGATTGATTGCTGCGGGTCTATGTATGCAGGGGGACTACTCATTCAGGTGAAAATCTCGAACGTCACCCAAGTTGCTCTGAACACACCCCGGCTCAGACGCATCAAATTTAAAGAGCGAAGAGGAGGGGGGGGGGGGTAGGGGGGTAGAGAAAAATCAATGAGCATCACGTTTACCAGTTACTGCTTTCCTGTCTCGTCATGTATTACAGGACTATAGTAGGTATACCTGTCACCATACCGGCCCCCGTAGTGTAGTGGTTAGCACTTCGGACCATGGACCGGGAGACCCGAGTTCGAGTTCCAGCCGAGGAAAGCGGGATTTTTCCTACCTAGGTCGGCTCCTACCCAGAGCGGGTGTGCTATGGGCCCGATGGGGAGGCTGTTGCCACACAGCCGAGTTTCACCCACTTCACAGGTGCGACTTTGGGGGTGCTTCCCTTGGTATGACACGTCTTATGATGTGGATGATTACACGGCCGGCACCGCAGGTGCCGTAGTTCCCGGGCCTGGTTAATACCGGGATATTTATGACAGGAAGAGTGGAATGCGGCCCTGTCCCGCAGTCCCAAACCACATGGACCTCCATAGCATCATCTTACTATCATCCTCATCTCCATCATCATGCATAATAAAAATTGTCCCAGCTTCCGAGTCCTCCGTGGGTTCCACCCATGACCTGGGAGGAACACCACTGGAGTTGGTAAAGAGTTGGGGCAGCAAAAAAAAAACAACAAAAAAAACCTGTCACCATGGATTTGTCTTTCGTTTGTGTCCATGGTGAAGCGGCAAGCGTAGACCTGTTCATTCCCCCCTCCCCATCTCCACCCCCCCCCCCACACACACACACACATTAAATAATGTCATTATATACTGGTTTGTATACACTATTTATTGTACTTTGTGCTGTCTAGGAGTTGTTAGGCATATTGAATGTCATCATGTACTTTTATGTACACACATTAATATAGTGGGGGACCTTAGAGAGAGCTCATGCTCAAAATTTCTACCGCTGTACATGTGCAACCTGCTATATGAAATAAACCTGTTAACAGCAACGCTAATTGCATCAGTGTGTCGATCCGCTGGTAGTACAATGCATGTATGTGGGGAAGAAACGGGAAAAGTAATCATGCGGCTTGCTCTAAGCAGAAGTGAAGCGGGAAAACAAATCATGCCAGCCGGCAGAAATGATGCGGGAAAATGAATCATGCAGCCAGCCCTGCACACAAATGAAGCGGGAAAACAAATCATGCCAGCCCGCTGTGGACAGATGTGAGGCGGTAAAAAGAAATCATGCGGCCCGCCCTACTGTGACATCAGTCACACCAGAGACCGTTCGCCGTGCCATTCATCACCAAGTTTATTGTGTCGTCTGCTCCTCGTGTCGCATAATTTTCACACCGTGAAACGAGTATGTCTCGTACTAGACGGGCAGTGGCTGTCAACAGTACAGTAGAGCGGGTGATAGACAGACGTGTACTTGTCCACACGGCACACTCTGTCGTCTGCACAAACCATGAAGCGACAAGGAGAGGCGGGTAGGACGAGGACGTCGGAGATGCTGCTGAATAGGCACCGTTAAAGGTCTGCAATCTCAGCAAAAAGCAAACATTGTGACTCTGTGTGTGTGTGTGTGTGTGTGTGTGTGTGTGTGTGTGTGTGTGTGTGTGTGACACTCTGTGTGTGTGTGTGTGTGTGTGTGACACTGTGTGTGTGTGTGTGTGTGTGTGTGAGACACAGTGTGTGTGTGTGTGTGTGTGTGTGTGTGTGTGTGTGTGTGTGTGAGTGAGTGTGTGTTTGTGTGTGTGTGTGTGACACTCTGTGTGTGTGTGTGTGTGTATGTGTGTGTGTGACACTCTGTGTGTGTGTGTGTGTGTGTGTGTGACACTCTGTGTGTGTGTGTGTGAGAGAGAGAGAGAGACACTGTGTGTGTGTGTGTGTGTGTGTGTGTGTGTGTGTGTGTGTGTGTGTGTGTGTGTGTGAGAGAGACACTGTGTGTGTGTGTGTGTGTGTGTGTGTGTGTGTGTGTGTGTGAGAGAGAGAGAGAGACACTGTGTGTGTGTGTGTGTGTGTGTGTGTGTGTGTGTGTGTGTGTGTGTGTGTGTGTGAGACACTCTGCGTGTGTGTGTGTGTGTGAGACACTCTGCGTGTGTGTTGTTCTTATTTATTCATTCATTCCGTGTTTATTTAGTATTTATTTATTTGTTATTCGGTTACTTGTTTCATTTTTGTTGTTGTTTGTTTCTTCGTTCCTATTCATGTATTCGTGTTTATCAGTTTTTATTTGTTTGTTTAGTATACGTTCGTT
Source organism: Batillaria attramentaria (assembly GCA_018292915.2). Taxonomy (NCBI): domain Eukaryota; kingdom Metazoa; phylum Mollusca; class Gastropoda; family Batillariidae; genus Batillaria; species Batillaria attramentaria. Next base: position 620,011 of record JACVVK020000294.1, read on the forward strand.
CATTTGTTTAGCATTTTTTTTTGGGGGGGGGAGATGGGGAGGGGGGGGGGGTTGAATGAACAGGTCTACGCTTGCCGTTTCACCATGGACACAAACGAGAGATAGATCCATGGTGACAGGTATACCTACTATAGTCCTGTAATACATGACGAGACGGGAAAGCAGTAACTGGTAAACGTGATGCTCATTGATTTTTCTCTAACACCCCCTCCCCTCTCCTCTTTCACCCCCTCTTCGCTCTTTTCATGGAGATACTGTTAAAGGCACCATTTCTAAGATAACTGTGCGGTGTATAGGACTGAAGACTTGGAACGATTGCGAAAATAGTCTATTTTAGAGACTAGTAGTGCGATGGAAGAAAACTCAGTTGCCTGTAAACAACATCCGCCATTTTGCCCGCGTCTCTACAGGCTACACACCGAAGATACGGGTGGGTGGATGGGTGTTTGGGAGTTTAACGTCCTTTTCCACCACATACGGGTGATATCAAAGACGGGGCAACGATGAAAAGGCCAGCACAAATATTTGGCCCCAGCCGGGATTCGAACTCAGGACCCGAGCATTGGAAGTCCAACGCTCTACCATTCGGCCACCCCGGCTCCCCTCCACAGATACGGATTTCAAAGGAAGTGCTATATATACATATTCCTATTAAACATAACGCTGCGCATGGCACCCTAGAAATGCTGTAAAATTCAAACCAAAAAAAAAAATCACACAAATCTAGCAGCCATAGACTCATGTGTAGGACAAATTGAAACAAATTCCAATATTCCACTTTTTCGCAGTGTTAGTAGCGACCACCTACCCCCTATCCTCTGTCGTCTGCTAGCTCTTGTACCAGTCGCGCATGAATACAAATAGTCCACATGCCAGGCTCATTTCTCAGTTACTGATTTCATTATTACTTGGCATGAAACTTATTTACAAAGCCAAGAAAAAGCCCCAGATGGCCATTTTTTTCTCTCTCTCTGCACACAAATTTTAAAAGGGGCAAAAATTTTGTACTATATTTAGCGGGTTTCAAGTTCTCAGTACTAAATGCCCCAGAAGCTGTCAGTGACGCGTAAGCATGAACTCGTGTGTGCTGCCAGGAGGAGTAGGGCCGCAACGCTAGCGGCGACTACTGCGCATCTCGCAATATATATGTGCACGTGTATTAAGTGGCGTGATCGATGCAACACGACATCACCTGTCTGTCAACGCGACCCGTCAACCTAAATCTTGAAAACTGATCCTTTAAAAAGACCACACCTTATTCCACGTAGCAGATGGGGGAGCCGATCCAAAGGCCTTGACACGGTAGCCGCTGCCCGACCGCCAAGACTTGAATAGATAGAAGTGGTTATGAGACCAGACTCGGGAAGCGGTACATACTTTGATCTCGTGGAAGAAGCGCTCTTAGCGGTGACCGGGGAAATTCGACGTCAGTTTAGTTTTTTCATTGTTCCTTCTTCGTCTCGTGTGTGTGTGTGTGTGTGTGTGTGTGTGTGTGTGTGTGTGTGTGAGACAGTGTGTGTGTGTGTGTGTGTGTGTGTGTGTGTGTGTGTGTGTGTGTGTGTTTGTGTGTGTGTGTGTAAGACAGTGCGTATGTCACAGGCGGTGTGTGTGTGTGTGTGTGTGTGTGTGTGTGTGTGTGTGTGTGACAGTGTGTGTGTGTGTGTGTGTGTGTGTGCGTGCGTGCGTGCGTGCGTGCGTGCGTGCGTGCGTGGTCACCATGTACATAGCAGACTGTGACAACCACAGGATATCCGGGGGGGGGGGGGGGGGGGTGGAGGGGGAAAGAGATAGAGAGAGAGAGAGCATACCACTACTACAGGATTACATGCATTACAAAATACCGACGTTGTCGGCGTGACACGCACGGTCAGCAAAACTAATCTGACACTGTTCCGCTGAATCCTGCAATTCAACTCTTGTCTGACGTCACTGTCTTTATAACTCAGTTTAGGGACCTACCAGCAGTCTGTGACCCCTACATTACGCGAGTTTGAGAAGAAAAAAAAAATGGCGCTTACACCAAAACGTACCCCAATTTCCTCTCGCCGTGTGAACTGACTGAGTCTGTTTGTGTAGTGTGTCCATCACGATCGTCACAAGGATACATCAAATATACATTGCAGTCTGCCGGCTGGATTGAATAGGTAGCTGTAATAATAATAATAATAATAATAATAACTGAGTATTGTCAGTATAGGCGCTTTAATACCAAATTTCTTAAATCAAAGCGCCGCGAACTGATCCCAACACGCACGCTCATGTGATTCCCACGCATCCTCTCACACCGTCACTGCACCTGAACACATTACAATCACGTGGTGCGAAGTATGAGCCAAATATTTGGGATAACGCGCCTATATTAATGCGCTTATTATTATTATTATTATATACATACATACATACATACATACATACATACATACATACATACATACATACATACATACATACATACATATCTACATACATACATACACATACATACATACATACATACATACATACATACACATACATATCTACATACATACATACATACATACACATACATACATACATACACATACATATCTACATACATACATACATACATACACATACATATCTACATACATACATACATACATACATACATACATACATACATACATACATACATACATACATACATACATACAGTCAGTCAGTCAGTCAGTCAGTCAGTCAGTTAGTCAGTCAGTCATACAAGACGCCTACATACATACAGTACCAACATACATACATACATACATACATACATACATACATACATACATACATACATACATACAGTCAGTCAGTCAGTCAGTCAGTCAGTCATACAAGCACACCTACATACGTACAGTGCCAACATACATACATACATACATACATACATACATACATACATACATACATACATACACACACACACACACACACACACACTACAATCGACAGGGTAAGCTGGGTAGAAAAACGGGTTGAATGGAATAATAATTCATACAATAATTCATTTGAGGGTACCCTGCAAAAAGGCACTATCGATACAGACAGAAAAAGAGAGAGATAGTTCCGTTGTGAAAGGGAACCTTCCATTTCTGTGCCCGGAGATAGAGAGGTGGACTGTCGGTAGGTGCCTGCATCACTTACGTTCATGCTGACCTTTTCTAGATCTAATTCTGACTGCGCGTCCCACTGACACACATCGCTCACTCCCCATCAACACACGCATTCAGTGTATGACGTAAGCTTTGTGCAGCCTGTCCGCCCGCTGTCGAGTGTCGTGTCCTGTTCATCGATCTAGTGTCTGGCTGCACAGCAAGGCAGCACCCGTCACTCTCGTGCTTTTTACACACCACTGTGATACCAGGGATTTTCCGCATCACCATCACCAGCTTTCCTAACAAATGTAATATAAGCTTAGTGCCTGTAGATAGAACGCACGGTATTTCGAGTCCCACTCGGGGCACCCTTCTCGTAGGTGACAGCGTTCATTCGGGCCGATCGTCGGGGGTTCTCTCCGGGTACTCCGGCTTCCTCCGCCTCTGCTTAGGAAATGTTCAGCCCACAAAATCTGAAAATAAATGCAATTCTAAATTCGGAAACTGAAATTGCTGAGCTGACCATTCGCACCACGTGATTGTAATGTGTTCATGTCCAGTGTGTGAGAGAATACGTTGGGTTCACGTGAGCGTGCGTGTTTGGTTCAGCTCGCGGCTCTCTGGGCCAGTTAAGAAATTGGGTAAAGCGCCTACACAATACTCAGTTATTCAAACTCAAATTAAAAAAACCCACAAAAAACAGCAACTTTATTGTCCATTAAATAACAGGTATAAAGTGGAAACTCGTCTTTGGACTCACAGCTCGGAACAAAATAGGAATGAAAAATTAAGATTCAAAGCCAGTAAAACAACAAAAATTGGTTTCTCATGTGCAGTAACTTAACAAAAACAAATAAAACACAAAACAAAACAATAATTAACTTGCAAATATCACATTTATCACAGCAAATCCATCTCTCTCTCTCTCTCACACACACACACACACACACACACACACACACACACACACACACACACACACACACACACACACACATTACAAATAATCCGACTCATACAAGCACAGTCCCAAACACATTGCCAGACCATCAGAGCGTTTGGTGCGTATGTTTAACTGGTCTTGCGTTGCAGTTTTGTAAAGACAAATTGACCAGTTGTTGTGGCATGTACCGGTACTTCAGATTCCTACCAACCTCTCGGCAGTACCAGTTTGTCCACCCTGCTAATAAACCCGGCACTGGATCCCCAGAACCCTGTATTGTTGACAGATCAACTCAGCCCGCAAATCATCTGCAATTAAAGATACATCCTGCAGGTCTTTTTAGAGACTTGCATTCGAGATTTAGATCTAGTTCTGATCCAACGGAGCAAAGCTCACAGACCGACCTGGGCCTATGGCGGTGACAAGAACGTGATACCATCTAGATATGTGCATAATATGAACCATTTTTGGGGCTGTGGTTGCTAAGAGTTAGGTTTTTAGATTCTCTCTTAACCAGACAGTAAATTATTTCCAATAGAAGATATGAGCCTAAACATGCGGCTGCCACCCACGTCACTAGTTAGTGAAGTGACGCGTTTGTATGAAACTATTTCTACAGCCAAGTGGCCGTCTCGGTGCAACTCGCACATGGTCTCTGGCGACATGACAAGTTAACAAAGCTCTCAAATTCACTTTGGGAAGAACACTGGCTCACTAGTGCGAGCATCCGTCCGTGCGAAATACGTTTTCGATACGGTGGGAGTTTGCTCCGGCATTCTGGAAGATGCCGCTTTAAATTACACTAATAAAGATGTATCTCAGCAGATGGTCCGTTGACCTCTGAAATGGTTTCTCAATTGATTTCAAGGCCAACTCAAACCCAAGAGCCCCCTCCCCCCCTCCTTACTGTCCACTGAGCCACCAGGCGCATTGACCCACTGCCCTGTGACTCTGAGTCCCCCATACGTCACTCAGTTTTCAGTCGCGCGCGTGCGCCGGCTTACTTAGCTAATCGATTTCACACATAGACCCGCTGTCAGTCAGTGCTCGGTGTGAGGGACAGACAGATGGAAATGCACCACCTGCCGTGCGTCACTAATCGGTTTCCCCGACACGTACGGTGAGATTTTTTCCACCAACACCCCTCAGCTTTTAGGTCAGCCGCTCCCAGTGTTAAGTGATGATGCAAATAGCCCCCAACTGAACGGAAAAGGTGAAATGCTGGAACAGGTCTGGAAACGTACTGAAAACCGAGGGATCACCACAATCTGGGTTATACTCAGGCTGTGTCATTGAGTTTTTTTTGTTTTTTTTTGTCTACAGTATTTAACAGAGTGGCTGATGAACGCCGATATGGCCAAGGATAGGAATTATTTACAACTGTAGCAATACCACGCTGCGTTTAGTTTACAAGTACGCAGAAAAAAAGTAAAAATTACATCTGAGAAACTGCCAGATTGTTCTGCATAAAATGTCGTCATGGTGTGTGTGTGTGTGTGTGTGTGTGTGTGTGTGTGTGTGTGTGTGTGTGTGTGAAGAAACTGATAGATATGTAACTGGTATTGTGATATTTGAGAGAGATTCATATTGTAGATTCGAGATTTAGATCTAGTTCTGATCCAACGGAGCAAATTGCACCCCCCCCCAACACACACACACACACACACACACACACACACACACACACACACACACACACTGACACACACACACACACACACACACACACACACACACACACACACACACACACACACATTGGCTCCAACGGACAGTTACCCCAATCGCGATTCCGTCCAGCTGAACACTATTCATTCACTTGTTAGATTTGATTTGATACTTGTAACACTGTGATGTCATTTAATTGACAGTTGTATCTCACTTATTCATCTCGTTCAATTTAACTCAATTCAATTCAAATTCAAAAAATACTTTACTGTCTGTTTTAATATTAAACCAGACAGTAACGTATTTTTGAATTGAACACTAGTGAATCCTGACGGACTAACAATCCGGCCACACTGAGTTAGTATCGCATTAATTGGCTGTGACGGATACGTTACACAATCAAGTGCGCGGAAAGGGGACCGGAAAGTTCAGATATTAAACTTACAAATTTAGAGCCTCTATTTAAAAAAAAAAAAAAAAAAAGCACCATAGCCGCCGATTTCAACAAAAGGTCACTCCACGGAGAACGGAGTCTCGTTTCATCCTCAATTAAAAATTCTCCAAATAGCACTGCTATCGATCTGGCGTGATGTTTCACTGGTAATTTTCAGCCCTTTGTGCGAACAAGAATAGGCTAAAAGAGGTTACGGGTTCGCAGGTTTTCGGAGCTCTTTCGCCATATAGCATTTTTTTTCTGGTTATTGAACTTCGCTTTGATATAGGCTATTTTCATTTTCCAATTTATTGAAGCAACGACTTTTTAGGCCGCTTATTTTCTGTTTTTTGTTTGTTTGTTTGTTGGTTTTTTTTTTCAAAAGGTTGACCTTGTCCGTTAAAGCGACAGAATCCAGCTCCAAAGTGCTAAACATTGTTTACCAAAGTGTCAAAATATGTTTGTGTGGATTTTATTTATGTCTGATAAAAGGAAGAAGGTTATGAATTAATAAACACATATAATTACAATGTCCGACTGAGACTGAAAACAGGAGTTCCGTCCCTTGATCGCCACTGTTGCTGGCGGCTGCCGTCAGCCGATTGTGAACTCGGTCTACCCAAGCCGAAACATTTTTGTGACTCCAACGCAGGGGATTTCACTAGCTAAGTGATGTATTTTGATCTTTTTTAAAGACCTTTGTGCCACGAGAGACCCCAGGGCCCGTATGTAAAACTCGAGGTTAATTTAACCCATGGCTAACCCAGACTAGGACAGAAGAAACCCCAATACAAAATTAAATAATAAAGGAAGCGAAGAAAGAGACAAAAATCCTTCTATAACGGCATAGGCACCTTGCTGGAATTGGACCCGCTTCCTGATTTACAACAACAACAACAACAACAACAACAACAACAACAACAACAACAACCCCAGAAAATTTAAACCTACAGCTAGTTTAGTTCGAGGCTAGACCATAACCCGGGGCTAAACTCCCTTACCCCGACTTTCACATGCGAACCCAGGGTTTTTAAGTTCTAACTGGACTGTCTTAAGTTCAATTGCTTTAAGGTATGGTATAGTATGGTACGGTAGACTTCTCCTCGGCGTACATATCCATCTTCTGAAATGGTCATGGCGCCGCAGGGCTGGAGAACGAAGCAGTGAAAGCCTGCTGCCGTTAAGCGCTACTTCGTGTGCAAACCTTCACCCTGCTATTCACTCTGGTGCGTGCGACAGTATTTCTGTTTTCCACGTCGGTCACCGGCCACAGCCTACTCTTCTTCGCAAGATGGACGTGGGATATATATATATATAATGGGGGCACTATGAATGGTGAGATACCCTTAGATCTGTTAGACGTTTCAGCGGTAGGATGGTAGGTCCCCCCCCCCCCCACCTCCCATTGTGGCTTGTAGCCAATATAGGGCAAGGCGGACTTGTCCAATGGCATACAAAGCACACACCTCCTAGCTCTAGGGAGCGCTCTCAGCTTTACTTACTTCCCCTATATATATATATATATATATATATATATATATATATATATATATATATATATATATATATATATATATATATATAACAGCTACAGTTATATAAAGAAAGCCACGCTAGGCGCAGTCTCTTTAAATATTGAATGTCCGTTTTTCAGAGCAACGGAAACTGATTACGGTAACAGGGGTAGAAATGATCCAGGATGAAAAAAGAGGAAAATTTTGAGAGGAGTGGCGGAGCCACGACTGCGTAGCGCCAAAGGCGCTCTACCTAGGGGGGTCCGGGGGCATGCCCCCCCCCCCCCCGGGAAAAATTTTAAAATCTAGATTAAAATCTGCGCAATCTGGTGCATTCTGACTGCAAAATTGCACACAATCTGGGATGAAAAAATTCAGAAAAGATATGCTATTTTTTGGTTTTGTTTTATCATACCATCAAACAACTTTGTTTTTGTTGTCTTCATTCAATTTCACACAACCCTTGAACGAGCATGTTCCCCACAATGACAATGCTTGAGGTCACTCATGCATCATTCAGACTACTCTCAACTTCAGATAAGCCATGACACTGATTTACATCTCTGAAACAGATTTTTGTTCTACAGTAGAGCCTCACTTGGCAACTGAGTTGGTTGCCCAAGTCACTGACACTCACGGTGGTGTCCGGACCACTCCCCGGGAGCGCATGTCAACCGTAGAGATCATGGCATAATTGGTACAAGCCTAAATGTGACTCAGTAGCAGAGTCTGGTGTTTCTGTGGTCTTTCAGCAGTCAAGATTGTGTGGCTTTACCTAAATTTGCGCGACGGATAACGTGTCCAAACGACGTACACTGACATCCCGGCGTTGCCGGTTTGCTGTCAAATCACCGAGTTTAGTCCGGTTGAATTCCCAGCGGCATCACAGTCTCTCCCCTTGTCTCACCGTCACGATGGCACACACACACACACACACACACACACACACACACACACACACACACGTGTCCAATCGACGTACACACTGACTGAGACATCCCGGCGTTGCCGATTTTCTAAGTGTCAAATCGCTGAGTTTAGTCCGGCTGAATTCGCAGTTTCCGTTTTCTTTATTGTCAAACACGAAAACAAGGGGGCCGGATTAGTAACCACACAATACCTATCAAATATCCGCCTTAATTCGCTCACCGTCACACACTGACACACAAAGAAACACGTTCACACGCACCGACATACGCATGGTGGGGGTGTCGTGTGAAAACAATGGTCAACGATTTGACAGGCTCGGACATCGGACCTGGCGGATGAGGTGATATAACTACCCGCATAGCTGCAGTGGTGTTTCGGGGGCGACGCGCTAATTGCCCTGTCTTTGTCCGCAGTCACGCGTGCACAGTAGGGGGTGGGCCACACAAAATTAATTCGCTGTCTTGCCAGGACCGTAGCGAGGGGGGATTTGCACCGTTCGCGGAAAGCGTACTGCTGGGAATTTTTTTTCCGATTTTTTTTTCGGCGGAACCGCACTTCGTTTAGGCGGAAACGGATTTCTAAAAAGCGGAAATTCGCCGAACGGCGGAGAATTTCGACCCCTGCGGTAATTTGGTCATTTCAGGCTGAACCTGCATAGCTCGAGGAGTAAGCTGGATCAATATCGTGGTATCACTCGTGATGGTAGGAACAAAAAGAAAAGGAAAGAAGAAGAAGAAAAACGGTATCTTAACGAACAAGGCAATGTCTGTAGTTACGAAGCGACGTCACAAATAGCTGTGCCTACGCTTTAAAGAACGTCGTAATGAACTGCCCACCTGCAGTCGGCAGATGAACATGAGAAGCCAGAGAATAGCAACTTGGCCATTCAAAGGATGCCCCAGCCTGCATTAGACGTACATGTAGCTATACATCAGGGCTTCATACGTTCCATGGTCCAAAATGAGGAAATGTGCGGAGCTTTTAATGACCACGTGACAAAGTCACGAGCGCGCAGTATTGCTGTGTTATGCCGGGCTAAAAGTGACCGTGGGCGTGCTTCCCCGGATTAAAAAAAAAAAAAAAAATCAGATTAAAGTCTGTGCATTTTGGCATGATTTTAAGTGCCTCCGAGGATGAAATACTTTTTGGAGGAAACTGTTTAGAATTTGACTAAAATTTGCGCAGTTTGGTGTGTTTTAGCGTGAGAATAGGTCCTTCAGAAGAGCAAACATACTTTGGAGGTGGGGGGGGGGGGACGACTTGCTTCGCTCCCCTGGGAATGAACTGCTCTCTCCCTGGAAAGACTGTCCTCTCGCGCGCACGTGGTAAACCCTGCTATCTCCGTCGTTATGCTCATGGACGTTAACCGCCAACGACGTCTAACGACCCGAAAAGCCAGGAAGCTTCAGCCCGAGGAGGATCATCCCCCGGTGTTTGACGTCACTAGGTCTATTTCCGACCAGGCGCGGTTCGAAGCCTGCAAGGTTTGATGAAAAGAATTAGGCTAACTGGTATCTGGCTTATAGTTCCGTAACCTAACCGGCACCACCACCCTCCGCCTCCGTGACGTCAGAGGACGGGCGCTGATTGGCTAGACTCTGGCAATGGCTCGCGCTAATGATTAGTGTGGCAGAGTTCAGGAGAATTTGGGCCACGATGTTCGTGTCAGTTTTTTTTTCCCCCCTGTCATGGCATTCTGGGGTTTACGATTTCAATTGTGAAAAAAAAAAAAAAGTCTTACTCAGTTAAAAAAAAAACAAACCAAAAAAACCTCCATTACTCCCAAGAGGGAAATTCAAGACAGATACAGACGCATGTGTTCGTTTAAGAGAGAGAGAGAGAGAGAGAGAGAGAGAGAGAGAGAGAGAGAGAGAGAGAGAGATTTCTCTTTTGAATTCTGTAGCAGCTTCACACACACACACACACACACACACACACACACACACACACACACACACACAAACTCAATGGTAACATTCAATGCGTTTACTATTTTCATTTTCATCATTCGTACAAGCAAATAAACACAGGAAACCTTTCACAACAAATGACATCTCTCATCAGGGAAGAGGCACCTTCCAAATTATACAACTTGATAATTCTCATAATAAACACACATTAATAAATGCAAGCAACACGTTGCTCTCTCTCTCTCTCTTTGTTTCTCTCACACAGACTTTCACGCCTTTCATGTGCCCACAATCTCAAATACACCAAGTATGAATGAAATGTTTGATGATGTAAATGATGACGAATCACTGTACATAATTATATGCTGGATGATTAGGATGATGATTATGATTACTAAGTTTCAATGACTCTACAAAAGCCATTCCGGGTGTCACCGTTTCGAGCAACAACAACAACAACACCACACGCGCACACACACATGAAGAAATATGAATCGACACGATAACGTGTAATGTAACAACAGTTTGAACGCAACAATTTTCTTATGTTAATAGCTGATCTAACACTTCCACGAACAAGTACTTGTACATAACACCCAATCAGCCAACAATTACTTGTACATAACACCCAATCAGCCAACAAGTACTTGTACATAACACCCAATCAGCCAACCAGACCCACCATACGAAGTTTCATGAAATACCACTCGTTCATATTTCACACCATCATATCAGGGACCAGAAATACCAAACTGTGACCAGCTACCACGGCCGAAGGATTTAAAGAAAGGGGGGAAGATAGAAAAGAAACGAGGCGGGGGAAAGAGGAAAGATAGGAGAAGAGAAAACGCATGGGATGCAATCCTTGAAGTATCTGTACCGCTACACAAAAGTCTACAGAAAATACGGAAAAGTAAACTTTCTCTTTTTAATATGCAATATTTGATTCCCACAAAACCTCCGCGTAAAAAGATACATTGTTACGTAAAAGCAAAGTATAACAGTTAAGAAATATGACACCCCATTGAAAAACGTGTAACACTTCTTCACCCCCCCCCCCCCCCCCCCGAAAAAAACAGAAAGAAAAAAAATAGAGAATACATCTGTATCAAACCTACCTCTGTATATTTAACAACGATTCAAGAAAACTAGTGAGGTATTTTATAGGAAGAAACCATCTGCTGTATCCGCCCGTACAGCAGAAGCCATCTGCCGTATCCGCCCATACAGCAGGTACTTAAAAAAAACCCCTGAAAAACAAAACCCAACATCGCCACACCTTCTTCGCATATCTGGTAAAACAAACTATCCGACATGGACATCATTATACGCTGGATACTTGGTCTTCCTGTCGAGCCTTCCAGGCAAAGTCTGATCTACAACAAAGCATGCATTCTGCCTTCACCACCACTTCACTAGCAAGCCACAGTCTTAATTCATCTTTAACAGGGTCTCACAGTGGAAGGTTATTAAGAAAGCCCAGTACACAGGTGAAAGGTTAATGCCCAACATATCACAATGGCCGTACGGTAAAATGCTTCTTTTTTATTTTTTTATTTTTTTTAAGTCGCACTTGATACAGGCAACAACAGCAGAACAGAGCTCAATGTGCACTCTCATACGACTTTCATCATTTCTAGTTTACATCTCAGAGCATTTCACAGTGAGTTTGAACAAGTGTGTGTGCAACAAGGGATGCTGCTACAGGTACCTCTACTTTCTTTGTGGGTGTGGTATATCTACTACACCTGCAGTCACAGTGTGACGTGTGTGTGTAAAGGGGCTTTTCAAACTTACACTTTCCCACACGTACGTGCACTCCTTATGTGCCAGTTTTAGTTACCGTTACTTGTATTACCACTGACAGCTGAAATTCTTTACATTCAAAAATGGAGACACAGATGGAAAAAACTGGGTAATGCACATACTCAATTCTAGGGGATTTTTTTTTTCTTTCTGAGGGTCATTAATTGCCAATGAATGTGGCTGGAGTTACTTTATATAAATCGAAGCTGCTTCCACCCTAGTGTTTTCAAGTGTAAAAAAAGGGAAAAAAGCTGGACAACTGAACACCCTGTCATGAAGGTAAACAATGGGTTATCTCGGGGCAGCACTGTCTTATGCAGACACAAATGTCAGAGAGAAAACAAAAACAAAAAACCAAAAAATATACACCACACACATTCTGAGATACTCGTCTCTTTGGTAACCCACTTGCATACAGCAACGATTACATCATGCTAATTTCATTTTTGAGGCTGTAACTGAAAGTACATGTAGGTACCTCAGCGACAAGAACAGACATACAGAACGGCAAGGAATCAACAGGCACTAGGGCCAAGTTTCTCAAGGCCATCAATTATATCATACATGTACTGTGCACAGGACCATCTGCCAATGGGTAAGCTGTTTTTTTTTTTTTTCTTTTTTTCCTGAAGTGACAGCTTACTGACAGGCCAATTTAAATCTGCGACAGTTCCTTCTGATTGGTCAGTCATGTGGTGAACGATACCCTTTGATCCTGCTTTGTGCTGCGGAAATATATAAATACACAAACATGTGCCCAGAGCTCGCGCACGCGCGCGCACACACACACACGCACGCACGCACACTCACACAAATGCCTGAATCGCTCAACAAGCAGTGCAGTGGCACGTACATACATGTACATCTATACTCAAAGGCAACAGTGTTAGCCTCTCAAACGTTTATCGGACTTTGGCTCATCATTTTACACACAAGAATGTCTTTCCTTTCTAAATGTAATCCAGCGCATACTAGCACCCCTCATCACAATGGCAGGACTCCGGCATCTGCTCTGGTGTTTTCTGTAAACCGGTACAGGTCCGTAACTAGCGTTGTAACACAGTGCAGGCTTATGATGTACACGTTCGTTTCACACCGGTGCAAGTTCGCCTAAGGCGAGACCTCCCCCGCCACAGGCAGTGTATTACAGTATTTGATCATTGCGATACCCAGCGCTGGGTTGATGTTAGGTACAGGGCACAAAAAGAAACAAAGGCATCTTGATGCAGTCGGTTCCAAGCAACATCCGATCACAGTTTGTGTTAGTGTATGCTAGGCTGAATCAGGAGCAAGCGGTGCTATTCGCACGCTAACAGCAGCTCTTAACCCACGTATCGTTTGCTGAAACCTTCATGGTTTCTTGGTCGATCAAAGTCAGTCATTTGACTCGCCAGAGGATGTGACATGCTGTCACGCACACAGTCCTAAAACACAGAATGAGATGGAGCACCACACCAAGGGTGCGTTTGAGACACACGGACCGCCACTCATTTCTCATCATCTCCTGGTGAACAGCCCCCTTTTCTTTCCTTGGTGCATCCATGGTCAACAAAATGATCCATTACATTTCCAGTCCTTCCAGTTGTCCGACAGTCACATTCACATAAACAAACCCGCTCAACCATGCTTCACCGTGCTAGCAATTCTACGACTGATTCGATGGTGATATTTCTCCAGTCCTTTTGTCCATCGTGTCCCACCTCCGTGCAAAACCTCGTGTCTTCAGTAACAACCCTACTGCAGAGACGAGTTTTTCCACCGAGCTGGAGGACATTATTGCTCTGTCATTGTGACTGGATTTTTGTGCTGAAAAAGGCTTAGAACACGCACATACAAACTGGAACTTACTACCTTACACGTTTATACTTAAGTCAAGCACGCGCTCACACACACACACACACTGCACACAAAACAGGTAGATAAAACTTCAACAGGAAAAAAAAAAAAAAAAAAATGCCATTTGTAGAAATGCAGCAGATGTTCTGTGACGATTAACCTAGGTTTGGTCCAGATATATGTGTGAACTTGCCTTATGTCTGACAGATGCTCATCACACAATTGTAAGAGGAAAAAAAAAGAGAAATGTTAAAAAAACCCCAAAAAACAACAACAAAAACCGCCTTACCAATGCATGAACGTACACAGACCTACAATTACATGTGATCGATACGAATATCAAGTTGCCATTTTTCCAGTCACTCTGAACCAAAAAGTTTGGGGATGGGGGGTACAGACAGCAAAAAGACAAAATGCAAGAGGCAGGGGTTGGAGTAGTGGTTGGGGCTACAGATACTTAGGATTTCTGTCACCTAAATTTTCCTTCTGGATGCGAGGGTCAAATTTATAATTCTGATGTAGGTCAAAGAATGCTTCTATTTTAGGGTACAAGGGATGCTAGGAACCAGTACAAGGGAGAGATGAAATGTAGCGATAGTAGTGGAGGAACTGGGGGGGGGGGGGGGATAGGGGTGGGGCAGAGGGATGATGGGCAGACAAACAAGTTGTCATGTCTGTGCCCTATTTTTTTTTTCTTTGGCCACAGTCAAATGTGCCATTTTATTCAGCAAATTAAATAATTATGTACTGCCTTCAATGCATGCACTGAAGGAAAAAGAGACATCATTTATCAGTGAAGAACTGAGCAAATCGAGAGTGTTGTTCCTGAAATATTCACGGGGTCTATCGTCAATGACAACGGCAATGCAGCGTGGCCTACTGGTGATTGACCTTCAATTAAAGAAAAAGCAAAAGAAAAAGAGAAGCCTATGTTTGTCAACCTCTGCATTACAGTGTTCTTGAAGAAGAGCAACGATAATGGGAAGCTGATACGGTTGTTTCACACCTGGACTGCAGGACAGTGGGTCACAATTTAATCTCATAATGGCATCTTACTTACAAAATGCAATGTCAACACTTGCAGCCACTCAAATACGGACGCTCGCACACCCACTTGTTAATACAGCATGACTGAGCTCAGCAGCACTAAACAGTACTGTCCCGGAGGGTCTGCGTTTGATGCACCACTACAAAACTATTTCACAGCTGTAGACAAGATATTCCAACGACCACAAACGATGAAGGAGTGGGGTAACAAAACACTAAAAACAAAGACAAGGCAGAATTGTCCTACATAGTGTCAGCAACAATCCCCTGCGTTCTGTATCACTGGGTTTTTTTTTGTTTTTTTTAAAACTCAAACACTCTCCTTGCGCATGTGGAGGACGCGTTCATGCTCGTCTTTTCCAAAGCGTTTGCCATCAATTGAACCGCCACAGTCATGCAGATCACTTCAGTTCTAGTTTGTGTAGTGATTTCAAACCCATTTCAATCCAGTTTCAATCAGACCCACTTCCAGTTCTAACGCTCCCCCGCTTCTGGGATTCCCGCAAGCCTGTATCCTGTTGAAGGTCACCATTTTAGTCCCATGAACTCCTCTGGATGTGCTCCAGTCCAGAACGCACTGGACAGTTTGGCTGGGAGCAGCGCATTTCCAAACATCCATTCTGTCCCATCACATCTTCACCAGAAACACTCTCCTTGAAGAAAGACTTTGGGGTATCTTGGGGTCCATTTGAATTTTTTTTCTTCCCCTTTTCTTCTTCTTGTAATTATTATTGGTTACACTCGTTCATTGTAAGATGGTCACTTTGTGCCTCGACACAGTCCACAGAACTCCGTATTTCTAGTAGCGCCTAGATGTCTCGTGCCACAGACATCCCTGAAAGGCAAAAAATAATATCGGCTGCCCAACTAGAAAGCAAAGTCTGAAAATCAGCCTCTCTCTGCTGACTATCTATCGCGAGACAGTAACAAAGCAGAGTCTACGTTATCATCCACATTGTTGTCCACCGTTTTTAAGAGCCAAGCACATTCCTGAACCAACAACGATGATGGAAAAACGTGTGTAGTACTAGGAATCCTTGGCCGACCAGCGCTACTGTTGCTGCATGCGAAGGTAGACGTCGTTGTGTGGCTGAGGTGCCCCTACTGGCGCTCGCACGGGATACAAGAGGCAAACGTCGAGGTCGTTGTTGTGTTCAGCTAGAGAGGTGCGGTGGTAGTGCATTACCAGGTCTCTCAAGGTCGGGAAGATGAAGTAGGGATCGGCGAAGCCGTAGCCTGTATCTCTGTGCAGGATCTTGCAGTGGCCCACGGTTCCGCGGCATCTGGAGGAACCAGAAACACATTATGTTACCCTGACAGCTCGTGTTGAAGTTTTCTCACACCCACCAGCAAATAATACTACCATATTCACTGTAACTTGCGACATTTTTCCCCGACAACAACTTTTGTTTTTTATCCTACTTACCTGCCACGTAAATTGTTAATGTCTAGACCATTTCTAAAAATGAAGAAAACAACAGAACCATATTCTTTTCATGACTGAATGATTTGGTTCTTTTTCGTTTAGGTTGGTAAGAAGAGCTGCAATGAGCTACATTACTTTTATGTGATGCAAATCATCTCTGAACAACTAAAACTTGTCAGTGGAATCAACGCAGAGACTTACACAATCGACAGAACGTTGGTCCCCTCCTCTGGTTTTGGTCGGATAAGGAAAGTGCCGTCTGGCCGCCCGTGCAGCATAGACTCTGCTTTCTCCCGCAGGCAGTTAATAAACCAGTGCGACTCCTCCAGCTGTGGCAACGTGTACTCGCTCTCAATCATCAGTAGCGTTTCCCCAGGACTGCAAACAAGACACCAGACATGTTGCAACAAAACAAGACAAGACACCCTTCAGTGAAGAGTGGCCATCAAACACTTTTTGTCTCACCACCATGCACACATACATGCATTATTAAGTCTGCACACTAAAAATCTTTTAAAGGAGAGAAGGCTGCGGCTGGAAATATGTTGCACACACTGGGGTGAACAGCAGGGTGGGACATATCCATATAAAGTAATGCTTAGCAGCAGTAGTTTTTCACTACTTCGTCTTCCAGCCTTGAGCATTTTAAAAGAGACTGATATGTGCGCTGAGGAGGAGCCTACCATTCCGTACTATGGTATTAACAAGGAAATTTTTCTTTATGTCCCCCCCCCCCTCCCCACCCCACCATGCATAGAGTTTTTTCCAGCGCACTATACGACATCATCATCAACAACTGATGTTAGACACATGCTGACTGACCTTGTCAGTGTAGAAAGTGCTGAAGATTTTGTTGGTATCACATCTATGATGCTGAGTGGACAGACGCCACAAACCTATACTCCTCTAATATAACAAACTCACCTGTCTTTCTTGCCCTCCAAAATGTTGTCCAGGAAGTCGTGCGTCTTCCCGTGGTCCAGCAGCCACTTCTTGAGCTGGTCCCGCTGTCGCTGCAACCGCTTGATCTCCGGCTTCATGGCGTTCATGTCAGAGATGAGTGTGCGGTTGTGGTGTGACTTGCGGTTGAGGTCCACCTCCAGGGCACTCTTGCTCTCCTGGATCTTCAGGTAGCGCGCCTTCAGCAGCTCAAAGTTCTCGTGAAGCCTGCAAGGGACAAAACACGGGATAAGTTTTTGTGCATTTAATAGAGATCTGACTCTAGCAGCTGAACAGGAACAGAGAAACAATGACAGATAAGTTATTGTGTGCTTTCCATCAATATCCTCCTAGAAATTTTTCTGTGCAACGGACCCTCCTGAACAGTAACAGTAACTCATTCTACCTATAGCGGATGTACAGTTCCCTCTTGTAAGCCCGTGTTTGCACAGAAGCTGGGAGGTATTTCCGTTTGTCACTACCAACAGAGTTAGGGGAGGGTGGGTTGTAACGTGCAACAGTTTTCTTAAGGCCATGTCACACGAGAGGGCAAAAACACTTGAAAACATTGTTTTCAGATGTTTCGCTGCGAAACGACGTGTTTTGTTGTGTGACATACTTCACAGCAATGTTTTCAAAACATGTTTCGATCGTGTTTTCAGTTTTAGAGCCTGCCCTAAAATCCGAAAACATGTTTTGTGTTTCAACCAATGAAAGCCGCCGTGCGGAGTGTCAAGTGACACCTTCCCGTATGAAGGAAAAGAGACATCGACTTTACCCAGAAACCCCATCCAGAGGTATTTCATACGCATTGAAGTTCTGCATACAAGAAAATGGTGTCTAGTAAGGTAGGAAAGTCTTGACCGTAGCGGGACGCGTTTCGCCGGAATTTCACCGGCTCATCAGCCACCTTAGGTCAAGACAGAGCAGGAAGAATAGGTAAAATATATTTCGGAAATACCGTGACTGAATGCTAACATGGAGGATGAGTGAAAGTGAGAATAAGCAAATATGTTTAGGGAAATACCTCACCTAGCCTAGTGTTGTTGCTTCAAAATGGCTGTGTTTGGCGGGCGTGTATACGTCAGATTTTCAGTGACGTGAGTTCGAAAGAAAATGACGTCACAAAAGATCACTGTTCGATTTTCTGCATGTTTCGATGTTGTTTCGCAAAACATGTTTTCACGTGTGTCATGTTTTGTTTCGGAAAGCATGTTTCGGGCGTTTTGCCTTTCAAAACATGTTTCAGTGTGACATCGCCTTTACCCAAATGAGAGGTGTCTGCCACCGAACCTGACAACCTGATTACGGAGCAAGTCCAATGCTCTTATACACGCGTCAACTACCAAGACCGTCATTACAATCCCATCAGTGCCACAATACTTACTTCTGAATCTCGTGTGGAGCGGCCTCAGCATGTGAGCGTCTGTGGAGATCCATCTGTTCTTGGAAGACAATGAGCGTTTCCTTGAAGGCGTCCAGGGCCTGGTGTTTGAGCTGCATCTCCTGTGATGTCCGCGTGTGCTGAGCATACAGCTGGTCATACCGCGCCCGGCGATCCAGGTATTGCCGGTTGACTTCGACCAGGTTCTTCACTTCCTCCGAGACATCCTCCAGAAGCTCATTCTCCTGTGGAAGGACAAAGGAGACTCGTTTTAGAAGCTGGTGAATGGGTCTGGGTGCAGCATGTGATCTACGTAAAAATACTATGTGCAATACTTCCTACGAACAGGTCATGCATTTCAACATTTGCTTCTATCTCAGTATTTCTATCAAAATAAACGCCATTACACACAAGAAGAAATAAGAAGTGTAGCTTGTACTGACCATGCCCTGACTGCGACTGACAGGGTAGACGAGTCGAGTGTCCAGCGTGCGGTTGTACATGGCGAGTGAGTTGCTCTGGTAGTGCTGAACCAGGTCGACCACCGAGCTGAACTCCAGCGGCTCCACAAAGCCATACTTGTTGTCCTTGTGCAGGATCTTGATAAGCTTGTTGCTGCCTCCCTTCCTGCACACCATCAAACAAGACATTTTGTGTCATGGGTATGAAAAGGCATCCATGACACTGGGACTTGGCAGAACTGAACCTTGTAAAACCTACGCCCAACCCTGTCAAAGACATCTACCACTCAGGCCAAGAGATGTCTGTGATGTTTCTTGCCCACCTGCATGGCATGTTACCCTTACACTTCTGTACTTCTAATTTTTTTAACCTCCCACACAACCTCTGAACTTCTCTTCACAAGTTTTATGACAAGGACTGTTAGTCTCTCCCAGACCATACTCTCCCACTCAAAGACACTCTCACTCCTGCTAATGACTGCTAACACAAACCACGCATTTTGTCTAGTGAAGTAGACTGTGATTCAAGACAGCTGAGTGATGGTATTGGAGCGAGAACATATCACACTTCACCAAGTATCTCGCTCTTGAAATCTGGTAACTGTCAAGTACGGCCCAGAACACCCCCACTTCAATCAAAGCGGCACTACTGACGCAAAAAAACCTCCTTATGAATGGTACTGAGCACTAGTGATGTGGTTCTCACAATGTAATGAGACAACACGTGAACTAGAAAACTTCACTTCTTGGACAGATATGGAATAATAATAATAATAATAATGAGTATTGTATAGGCGCTTTACCCAATTTCATGAATCGGCTCAAAGCGCCGCGAACTGAACCTAACACGCACGCTCACGTGAATCACACGCATTCTCTCACACACTGGACATAACACATCACAGTCACGTGGTGAGAAGGATCAGCTCAGCTATTTAAATTTCGGAATTTAGAATTGCATGTATTTTTCAAATTTGGTGGGCTGAACATTTCCAAAGCTGACAGAACATGAACCAACATGAGGAATGATACGTACATACTAAGAAACTTTCAGTATTCAGACAGATCTGGAAGTACAAGTAACACAGTCCTAACTGACCTGAGAGTAAGGGTGTAGTCACCCGGTGTGGTGGCGTCTCGGACAAGGAAGGTGCCATCAGGCATGTCTTTGAGTTTCTCGTTGACCTCCTCCCTGGTGATGTCCCCCCAGTACCATTCTGCCTCCTTCAGTCGCTCCTCCGCTGACTGCGGGGAAGCTGGCATCAGTTCTGCTTGCCTTGATGCGCCTGTGTAGACCGGGAAGTGATCTGTTTTTAAAAAAAGCTTTGACATTTTGACATTTTTCTTTTATCGCAGACTAGGAAACTGCTATTTAAGTAAATTGTATGCCACTAGTCAAATTTCTGTGGACTGCTGGGAAAGTTTTCAAGTCATTAAAAATCCGTGGGGTTGTGTTCTGAAGGCCAACCCAGTGTGGCTGTATAGTTATTCTAAAGAACCGCATACAAGAATCCAAAGAAGAACAGCTTGAAGTTAGCCACCATTGGTACAATGAAGTCGCACCTCTGTTCAGATACAACAGTGTAACCACTCTCTCTAACAATCTACTTCCTCTTCATTCATGAATATCTCTGATAAAAACTACAGATACTATCCACTGTCTTACTAAAAATCAAGATACAGTCAACTTACGTGGAGGGACGACGGGGTTGGGTGAGGGGATGGGAGGGATCTGCTCCCCCCAGTTGCCGTTCCTCAGCAGCTCCTCCATGATGTCAATATGCACCTTTGTGTTCTCAATGATTTCTCTGCAACACAAAATGCAAATAAAATGGGTTAGTGGGTTAGGATTAGATTAGATTAGACGGTGCAATGGGAGGATGAGACACCGGCTGCTGTAGATGTCAGTTTATTGTCGTGATCCTCTTGTCTGCCCTATCTTTGGTGACCTCTTCAGTTATCACTCTAGCGATATGCATATATCACTGATGCACCAGCAAACTATCGCTTTCGTGTAGTCCTATGACAGCATACATTGCGTTCAATGAATAACATCTGAGTCATCAAAGTTTCAAAACAATGTCCAAAGCAGCAGCATCCGTTTCTAAATCTGTGATGAATGTGTGTATACTTGAAAACAAAAGCAAAATAATCAAACTCCTGTGAATGTTCATTCAGAAAGAAGCCACTCCTCCATCAAACTAATGACAGAGGATGAATTACTGGGAAAGGGGGTTTAGCCTTTCACTGATATTTCACCAGGCCGCTAAAGACTGAAGTCTATGGAAAATGACCTGACCCATTCGCCTAATTCAAACCAAGACAAATATACAAAAGAAAACGACAAAAAGCAGCACCCTAAAAGTAAAACCCCAAAACACACACGCACACTACAGCCTTTGTGCTCCCACTTTGGCAAAATCTTGCTTGAAGAGAGCCATATAAACATTAGAGCCAAAGGGAACACTGCTATCATTTACCTTCCATCCCCAGCCAGAACGCAGTTAATCGCCAGCTGCTATCAGTGAGGAGGCTATGTTAGCCTCTGGCAAGCATCAGCAAACTGACCTAATCATAACCCCGCCTATCAGTATCAGCTACCAGATATTTAAGGAGGGCGGCAAAAAGTAACCGGGCCATTAGGGTTACACGAAAAGGCTGGGTCACGCAGACCTGCAACGGCCTGGACGGACGCAGATGAGATACATGGGTAATTAGATTAAACACTTGCACAAAAAAACCCACAAACCTTCCATCTTTCAAAACACCCACACAACCGCACACAGGAAAGGTGATCAACTGAGCATACGGAACAGTTGTAAACGGCCGAACATGTTACCTGCATATGGGTGGGGGTGGGGGGCTCAAATAACCACTGACTACCCTCTTAGGCTCTATCAACTTCAAACGTACATCGAGTGAAATAGTGCTTGTATTCATTTCCCCTAACTTGTCATGCTTCCATGAATATCAACGGCCTAATGGATTGCAAGTATTTCTGCATGTTGGTTCACTCCCACTGCTAATTGACTTTAATCAGAAGGGCAATTACCTGCACATTTCAAATGTCACAGAAAGAGGTATACATAATGTATTGAGGTATACATAATGTATTGAGGTATACATAATGTATTGAGGTATACATAATGTAATCGTTTGCTTTTTGGTAACCATTTGCATTTGTACCAGACAGTAGCAAGCAGTCAAGTGTCCTCAAAATTCAAAGGCTGAGAGAGAGAGAGAGAGAGAGAGAGAGAGAGAGAGAGAGAGAGAGAGAGAGAGAGAGAGAGAGAGAGAGAGAGAGAGAGAGAGAGAGAGAGAGAGAGATGCATAACCATCTCCTTTATGACTCTCTTATACTGTATGAGAATGAATCAACTATTCGTGAACAGTCTTCAATTCCTGCAGTTCACTGTAAAACCTTTCTTATTAGTTCATAATACATCACAATACAATGTTTTTTAAGTTCACTTTATATTTTACCATTTTAAAAAATAAAAATCCCTTCGTTCCAAACTAGCTAACCATTTAACAAAATCTGCAGAGCGACTGCTGTATGGTAACGGAACATTTCTGACAGGCCCGACATCTGTGCACTTTGCAGCGCCACCTATGTATATGCAGATATATAAAAAAATATTTATAAGTACATGCCCACAGCACGCGGGCCCATTATGAGCCACATGACCTTACGTCTTATGCCCGGAAGGAACAGCTACTTCATCATGGCTCATGACAACTTTGTGGCCCCACCCCTCCTAAAACAGTGCGTGTGTGGGGAAGTACGAAGACGCCAGAGACCAGCTGAGGAACAGCTTGAAAACTGTAGACGCAATGCGATGGTCATGCTACAATATTGTAACACAGTGAACAAACGTGCTGTGAACAGCTGTTCTGGGAAATACCAACAAAAAATGAAGCTACACCCCTTTTTGATACAGGTCCGAGTTAAGTGATCACCTGTCTAACACACCATGTTTCCCTGGTAGCTTGGCCACCTTTAGACAGGCGTAACTGTATGATTGAAGCTAACATTTTGTGACTGCACGACAGGACAAAATCAGGGCTCACAATCACACACAAACCACAAAACAGGAAGGGAGATGTCCGAGTGGAGGGGGTAGGCGAAGGTAAGAAGTCAGTTCTACTCACATGATTTTTTCCCATGGGGGCCTCATCAGTATGTGGCAGAAGACGTGGGACAGCTTGTCGATGCCGTCCGCTGTGCCAGACTCGTTCTGGTAGCGCCACAAACGGCAGAAGTGCCCCATGACGTAGGCGAGGGTCGATTTGTGAGGGGCCGGCAGTTCTTCAACCAGATCCACCAGCGACTTTGACAAATCCGTTTTACTGGAAACCTCTGTGGAAAATCAGGGTGATGAAATTATGATCCAACACTAAGAATAATCATGGCTAATCACGCAGTGTTTGCTAAACATGTAAAGGCAATAAAAAAAATCTCTCTGTTGGTACCAATGTGCTTTCAATACTTATTCTCTGTAGTTAAAAAATACAAAACAATACCACCAATATAGCAGCATGTGTCTTACTGTCTGCCAAGAAAAAAAAACAGAACCAACACCCAAAACAACAATCCCCCCCCCCAAAAAAAAAAAACAAAAACAAACCAAAACAAAACCACCAAAACAAAACAACAACAACAAAACAAAACAAAAAACCCCAACAAAAACCAAAACCAAACCAAACCAAGACAAAACACCACCACCACCATGATTGCTGTGATCAAAGTAATAGATACTAACTGGCTGCCTCGATGAACTTGCTGTACATTTCCACAGGGATGATTGGATTGGGCAGCTCGCGCAGATATTTCTTCAAGACACCCGCGATACAGTGCACATCGTATGTGGATAGGTTGACTTTCTCTTGCTCCCCTGCACAACAATAGAACATGTGCAACATGTGAATTGGAACCGGCACTGTCCACATGATTTAGCGAAAATTCAATGTTGCAGGAATTAAAGAGTCAAAATGACGTGTCAGGTGACGAGTTACCATGGTTTCTCAGCGGAGTTACAATGATCACAAGGACTGTTGTACAGATTGAAACAATGATTTGCCACACATTTTTGGTGCCTAACCCTGAAACACACATGAAAGTGCTCATGTGCGTGCAAACACACACACACACACACACACACTTACCCATATTAAATGCTGCTTTGATCTCATTAATCTCTTCTGTTTTGGCCGATATCCTGTAAATGCTGAGTGCTTCTGATTCTGCAAAAAAAGAAAGCAACATTCATGTTCCCGGCTAACTGTAAAAGTATGGGACATTTGTTCTTGATACTGTCCACTGTGGCACAGAAACAACAGGCCATAATTATGTCTGCCTTGATAAGGTAATTGGACAGTTAAAAATGATTCAAGCAATGACCGGTGTGAAGATGAAGGCCTGATGATGCGTGCAACCAAGACCACAGCAAAATCTAGACTGGTTTTACTTGAAAATATCGACATCTGGATGTCCGTTATACTTACTGTGCTCTTTGCACCACTGCTCGATCTCTTGCACACACTTGATGACGACCCAGGGAGCTTCCATACGGGACTTCTCAACCTCCTCTGTCAGTTCTGAGCCGAACACAGCATCTGCAAGCACAGTGCACATGATACTAGGTTACAAGATGATATGGCTTCAGGCAGGTTAGGCTATAATTATGTGTACCGCGTGCCTTCGAAAAGCTCGAAACCAACTGCTGCAGGCCTGTGGTTAAATAGGTGTTCAAGTAAATTCAATTCAGAATTTATTTATTCTGTTTGGCAATTATGAGTATGACTGTAATCGTCCACTTGAAGGGGAAGGGGGGGGGGGGGGTTGCTTTTGTGGCACTTGTACAAAATTTGCGAGGTTGAACGTACATGCATGTACACTGCTACACAGTCAAACACCACAGTTATTTTTTTTAAAAAACAAAGCAGAAACCTGACAGCAGAATACTGAAAGCTGCTGCTGACAGCCGTGTTAAAAGCTGGATAAGTTTGAAAAGCACAGGTGTTAAAAATGTCCTTTTCACTTTCCATATGCGTGGGTGTGCGCGTGTGCATGCGCATTATGTGTGACCACATGCAATGTTATCAGTTCAGTCAAACTCACTCTGTGTAAAACTTGGTCTTCGTAATCTTTCTAACTTCGGAACATTGCACTCAGTGGGCCGCTGGGCTGAGCAAAATTGATGGCAGCAGAGACCACATTCTGAAAACGGAGGATACATGAAACTGATGAGTATCGATGCACATATCATTCAAACAATGTTGAAATTATCTTGATGACAACATTTTCACCCAGCTGTCATTACCATGGTTTACTTGCCAGCATGAATTAACTCTTTGATGACGGAGCGCAATTTCTGACACACGATTTCCTATAGGAAATCGTGTGTCAGAAATTGCGCTCCGTCGTCAAAGAGTTAACCCGGAAGTACTACCACCAACACCCACACAAAATGAACATATTTATACAAAAATGAAATTAAAATATGTCAAACACACACTCTAACTCACACAGAATATATACCTATAAAAGTGCAAAGCCACACAGGTGAGAGACCAATTTAATTATGAGATGTTCAATTAATTTCTCACCAAAGCAGACAAAATTAATGTCCTATTATTTCTGCACCTTAGTCACTATTCGGGACAAGTGTCCCATACTTTTCGCAGCCAGCCAGAACATTCCTCCTTCCCTAGTTCCCACAGATGTGAAACTCTGCATTACTATCACGCAGTCTAACATCTCAAGTAACTGAAAGGCGTGCGACACACTGCGCGAGCCATATAACCACTTCACTAGCATTAGCCAGATAGCTGCTGAGCTGCATTCAATTTTCAAACTATTTTGATTTCAAGGACAAATCTGTGAAGGGACAACGGCTGGAGATGAATACCATATGTACTTCACATGTAAAGGATAAAGCTTACGGGGAAAGACAACCGTTGAAAGCTAGAGCTTGAGTGACTCACCCCTGCACTGGAGGCCCTGACGCACAAGGCCGTACAAGAACTTGTCACACAAATGGCACCGCTGAAGTGAAGAGAAGTTGTATTCAGCAAATCTGTGTTCAGAATCGCCTGAGCAGCCGGCAGCTGCAATGAGAGGAGAGTAAAATGAATGAGGTATTGTCGCTGAAATTTCCAAAAACAATAAAACTCAAAACACAAAACAAACAAAAAAAAGAAAGAAAAAGAAAACAAGAAACAGTAAAAAAGAAAACAGAGAAATTGAAAAAAAAAAAAAAAACAATAAAAGAAAAAAAAAAAGGAAAAAGAAGAAGAAACAGCAGATGTGAAAGGTGAACAATTACAATAAATACTTCTTTTCAACATATTCGTACACCTATAAAATGGCTATGAATAAATAACTGCCACACTCTGAATCGCACATGCATTTCTAGATCTACGGATCTATGCGTTCCAAAAGCTTCTTTTCTCAAGTGACAGAATGTCACTTTACACACCATGCACGGTAATACCCAGAAAACCTGGTCTCTAAAACATGCGTTCTACACTGCACGTTTTGGACTTTTCACTTACCCGCACCTCCCGCAGAGCTACCCGCTGGGAATCAAATGCGATCTAACGTCTACGTTTCTGGCGTGTGCGTATATATATGTATATCTACCCGGATAGCAGAAGCCATCACACTCCCACTTGCTCTTTAGTGACAGTGAGGTCAACTTCGATATGTGCCATCGTCAGGTTCGCCTCTCGTGACATTTCGCGCCGGCTCTAACGACGCAAGCCGAGTTCAATACCTATTCATCAGCCAGCCGGCTGCACGAGCGTTGCATTTCCGCTACTCATCACCCGCCTGAAACCCAGCTGATGCTATGCTCTTTTGTAATGGAGTCGTGACTGTGCGCCGAGACAATTAGCCACTCCGCTTTTGTCAATCAAAAAGTGTCCGAGCCCCCAGAATTCAGCCAATCGCGTCCCGCGCTATAACGAGCACAACACATGGCACAAACATTTTGCCAGACACTGCAACGAGGGGAAGCACACGTAGTTTGATCATGATAAGAAAGCAGTTAAGTCCACCAACGTCGTGTGAGGGAAAAAGACCATTACG
>JACVVK020000294.1:652500-710000 GCA_018292915.2 Batillaria attramentaria
ATGCAAGCAGAATACTCTGTACACGTATGTACATCTATCTTCTTGTACAAATGTCAAAAGCCCGCGAGATCCAAGGCGCGGTGGACGAAGGGTCGGTCACGTACCGGATGACGGCCACAGCAAAGCATAGACTAGGCGCCAGCGAGTCTCCAGCCATGAACAAAAGGGGAAGTGGGTCCTCAGCAAAATACTTCATGGCCCCATGTCAAATTACAACAGCTCCTGAACTACACTCTCTTCAGTCTGGAAAAAAAAACAAAAAAAAAAAAACGGGCTGGCTCTCTCTCTCCCATTCCTTGTGTTGGGGGTCAGTTCCAAAATTAGTGGAGTCAAGAAGATAGAGCAACTGGAGGTGGGGGAGTAGTTGCGCTGACTTCAGAGCTCGTGGCGTATGTAAACACTGGTTACACCCCCTCCCCCCCCCGAAAAAAGCAAACTAAAGAAAAATACCGCAATTAAACTGAAAACCATAAATTAATTAGAAGGACCCCCCAAAAACAAACAAACAAACAAACAAACAAAAAACCCCAACTAACTACAAAAGAAAAAATCCCAAAAAGGCAAACCAAACCCCCCCCCCCCCCCCCCCCCCCACCAAAAAACAAACAAAAACCCAAAGACAAACTAGAGAGGCAGAAGCCTCCATGGCTCCCTTGTGACACAGGTCAAGGTCATTCACAAAAGTATGTTTGTAGAGCTCTTATCACTATCCAGTATCATGCTAAGTGATGTGTCTGGCGCTCTGAGTTCCTGGCAATATTACAATTTTCCCCAAAACAGTTTGTACAGCCTTGACCTTTGGTCAAAGTCATTCAAAAGAGATCTCATCGATGTCTATCATCATGCCAAGTTTGATGCCTCTAGCATTTGTAGTTCCTCCGAAAACAGTAATGTTAAAATTCACAACAGACAGCTTTAATGACCTTGACCTTCAGTCAAGGTCATTCAGAAAGGTAGGTCTCATTGCTGTCTATCATCACGCCTCATTTGGTGCCTCTACTGTTTGTTGTTTTGAAGAAAATGCCAAGGTTAAAGTTTCCAAAAAAAACACACGCTTGCATGACCTTGACCTTGACTAAAAGTCACTGAACACAGGTATGTCTGTAAAGGTGCTGCCAATGTCAATCATCGCACATAGTTTGATGCTTCTGATTCTTCTAGATACTGATAAAATGCAAATGTAAAATTTCCGAACACTGTTTCAATGACCTTGACCTTCAGTCAAGGTCATTTAAGATGGTATGTGTGCATAGGTCTTATCACTGTCTATCAGCATGCCAGGTTTGGCACCTCTGCTGTTCATTGTTTCTGAGAAAATGCCAATGTTAAGGTTTCACAAAACTATCTTGTACGGCCTTGACCTTGACAGAAGGTCACTGACTACATGTATATCTGTAAAGTTCTTATCAATGTCTATCATCATGCAAAGTTTAAAACCTCTGGCATTTGTAGATTACGAGAAAATGTCAATGTAAAATTTTCAAACAGAGAGCTTTAGTGACCTTGACCTTGGGTCAAGGTCATTCAAAATGATATGTTTTGAAAGGTCTTGTGCTAGTCTATCAGCATGCCAAGTTTGGTGCCTCTACTGTTTGTAGATTCTGAGAAAATGACAACGTTAAAGTTTTCTGGACACACACACACACACACACACACACACACACAGAGACAGACAGACAGACGACGGAGGGTTAATACATAGACTCCCATTGTTACACAAGGGAGCCAAAAACCATCTAAAAAAATCCCAAAATAGCAAACCAACCTCCCCCCCTCCCCCAAACAAACAAACAAAAAACCCAACAACAAACAAAAACCAAAAACCAACAAAACTGAAAAACCCCAACAAAACAAACAAATCAAAACCAAATCAACAAAAAAAAAAACCAACAAAAAAGCAAAAAGCAAATCCCAACAAAACAACACAAACTAGAAGTAAAAAAAAAAAAAATATCAAACCCCCACCCAAACAGCAACAAAACCCCATCCCCACCAAAAACCAAACTGAACAGCAACAAAAAAAGACACCAACAAAAATCTTAGTGTTCACTGTGCACATCTGAAGAAGCAGCTCCGGAACCTGAGATATGAATGATGTTGCAAGCCATGCAAGTATCCAATCATACCCCGCCGTTCTCTGGGCAAAATTATATCCCACACCGATGAATCTCCCTGCCCCCGACGAAGGGTTCATACAGGCTAATGTGCCCTATCGCAACACTCCGGTCTGACGGCACATACATTGAACGGTAAAATCGCAGATATGCATCTTGGAAACCTGGCGCGATAATAAGTCCAGCCCCAAAACACTGAAAAGGGAATTAACCCAGTTTTCCCTGCCAAGCCCCCCTGTCACTGTGAGACAGAATAAGTGCATCCAGGTGAAGATAATACAGTAATGATCTGTGCCTGTGTTCTTTCTGTCTTGCTCACTGGGCACCTAGTTCCATCCCCCCCCCCCCTTCCCGCCTCCAAGAACAAGTGCAGTGGAGTCACAACACACATCGTATGTTTAGATAAACTTCTCATCCATTTTAATTTCTGACGATATAATCACACAATAATCTGTGTTTTCATAAGAATCTATCCTTGTGTTCTGTCTTGCTCATCGGACACCGAAAGCCACACCCCCCCCCCCCCTCCGGGGACAATTACTGACGCGGGAGGGCGGGGTAGCAGTCCTAGAACAGTCCGCGGGAGGCAACACACGTCATGATTAGCGGGAGAAGAGGCAGAGGCAAAAAAAAAAAAAAAAAAAAGGGGGGGGGGGGAGGTAGGGAAGGGGAGGGGCAGGGAGGGCGCGATGGGGGGAAAAGTAGGTTGATGAATGGCTTTCCCCTCTCACAAGGCCATGGTGACCTGACCCAATGACCCACGACCCCCAAGCGCGCAATCTGGCGAAGTCGGGTGCTGGCATTGTGCAAGACGGTACAGCCTGCGACTCGGCAACTCCAAGCATGAGAAAAAGGCGCACAGACGCACAGGGAAAAAGATAACGAAGCTTGCGAAGGCTTCCCCCCCCCCCCCCCCCGCTGGCAAGAATTTCTGTTCAAGACGAGGATTGTCTGGGGCAAAAGGTAAAGGGAAAGTCTGAAAGAAGAGAGATACGGTCGGGTTGGAAACACGGCAGCACTGTGCCAACTCCGGTTGGCGAGTAGGTCTCCTTGCGCCATGATGAACGTGCCTTTTTTTTCATAAAGCTTTTTTTCCCGCAGAAATTCTACATGATTCATCTTACAACCACAATAATTGGTCTTTGAAAAGAAAAAAATCCCTTCACTTTTAAAAGGCAAATTCTAAAGCTGTATGGTGCCATTTTAATTTTATCATGAGTATTTTGCCTCAAACTAATGTACGAGGTTCACTGTAACAGGACCTTCTGCATAAGGTAAATGGTTAGTATGGGGGGGGGGGGGGGGAGAAGGAAAGAAGAAACACAGCAGCGGTAGTCATAACAACAAACTGAAAGAAGACACTGACATGAGTTAGGTTCAAAATTGTATACTCACAGTATCGGGGTTGCGTCCACAAAGTTCGTCAATGCACACAAGGAGTGATTTCTGGTGAAACTCATCTTTTATTCCCATATCCTGCAACAGAAGACGAAGAGACCATTGTTACCGACGTCACTGCGGAAATCGGATCCTTTTCTCCAATAAGAAAATTCTCTCATCAAGCTGATGAGGCAACAAACACCAAGGTATCAGATAGTGTGGTAATGGCACTTGTAGTCTTACGCGTAACTGAAAAGGGGACATAGGCATAGAGACAGTTTCTGGGCGAGGCACACGTACAAAGCAGGACATAAGCCGTTGGCCTCTAAGCATGCCGTCGTGTATTGCACGAACTGCACTGGCAAAGGAGCATACATCTGCCGCTCTACAGAGTACCAGACTCCAGCACATGATGTGTGAGCTGCTCCTGTCAATTGACAAAACCACGGCACTACAGTTGGTGAGACTGTGTCACTATGTCAATGGTATACACTCCCAGGTGACATAGGCAGGCGCTCATAAAATACCAGAGATAGAAGTGAAGAAGATACCAACGCGACATCGTCTCCTTCGCACTGAACAGGAAGCAGGCGCTGCGATCCAGACTGTTCCATGAAAGCACCGTTTCCTGCTTTGGTATCACTGCACTGCACTGCACAATCCTTCCTTTCTGTGCTCCTGTGAACACCGCCGCTCCCCAGGTGACCTATGCGTATGTCCCAGCCGGGACTCCACTCACTCAAGTCTTGTCAATTTTTTTGTCTCCTTCCCCGTGGGATGTGACACTGTCACTGGTGGTGTGTGAGCTCCGCACGCAATGCACAACGTGCTGTAATGTTGGCGAGAAGGACGGGATGGGAGGGAGAGGGCGAAAACAGAAAGGACGGCGAGTGACTCAAAGCTGATTTTTCTGGCGAAGCGTGAAGGCCCAGTGACCCAAATCCCCCCCCCCCCCCCGCCCCCGTTTCCCCCATTCCCAGTGCGTGAGTTGGTTCCAGCACATTCACCAACCAATGAATGCCGTCCTGCACCGCTGCCAGTGCAGAAAGATCACCACGCAACCTCACATTACATTAGCCCTTTGTGGCTTGGGAGGACAGTGACTAAGGAAGGGGGGTGTGGAGGGTGGGGTGCGCGTTTGTGAGATGCGAGGCAGTAGAAATGTGATGCAGAAAGAGGCCGGGGGGAGGGTGGGCACGGGGGTATCAGTGTCCTGACTGGCGAGGCCACAGGCTGTTTTGTGTGTGGGAAGAACCTATGCCAGCAAAAGCCGGGGGACCGCCGAGACAAGAAGGGTACGGTGAAACTTTGGCAGGGGTTACGGTTTGGTGCCACGGCACGTATGACCTCACGTCGATCAAATAAATGTGACCACAAGGAAGTCAACGACAAGGGTGGGTGGGTGGGTGTTTAGGGGTTTAACGTCCTTTTCCACCACATAGGGCGATATCAAAGACGGGGCAACGATGAAAAAGCCAGCACAAATATGTGACCCCAGCCGGGATCGAACTCACGACCCGAGCATTAGAAGTCCAACGCTCTACCATTCGACCACCCCGGCTCCCCTCAACGACAAGGGGAAAAACAAAACAAAACAAAACAACAACAACAAAACCAACGGTTTCCTCTCACCCAGTTAGATTTCCTGGGAACGCGGTGCAACCGTAACTTGTAAATGTAACACTGACCTTTATACAAGTTTGTAACGGCTAAGCAATAACGTCACATACACATTACCCTGGGCGCATACACTCTGACATTCACAAACTTCAAGTTACAAATTACACACGCGCGCGCGCAGCAAATTTGCACTGCTTAACTTTGGAGTGAAAATTACACATAACAAAGTATACCAGCCTTTTAAAACACAATGGCAGGGCACGGAACACAACATTTACAAAACACATTCCCCGGGGAGTCAGAACACCAACGATTAGCTGTCACGTCCAAACACTGACATAAATTACACAGTCATATTTATTTACAAAAATGACCTAGTACTGCGCTGGTGGGGTATACGCTAAATGTCACGCCATCACTGTTACAGAAAAGTATGGCAACGGGTCCACTGAGTTCACATGCACCCATCTGTTGCCATATTTAACCGGGCTGTGTGTGTGTGTGTGTGTGTGTGTGTGTGTGTGTGTGTGAGAGAGAGAGAGAGAGAGAGAGAGAGAGAGGTGTCTACGGTTATGTTGACTTTTCACGACAATCAACGAACCAGTTTCTGACAGAGCGCTCGTTGTGTGGCGAGTCACACCTGAGACAGAAATAGGAGCGGTGTGTGTGTGTGTGTGTGTGTGTGTGTGTGTGTGTGTGTGTGTGTGTTCTGAGTCGGCTGGCGTCGCGAAGTCGGAATATCGTGCGGCCAAAAATCGCTTCAAGCAAATCAGTCGATTTAAACAATCGCTGAACACATTTCGAAAAAGAGCCGGAGGTAAGGTCGACGTTATCAGACAACACAGCAACTACGTTTCGTGTACAGAGTGCGTCTGTTTCAGACCCCCCCCCCCCCTTTGTCTTGTGAAATACAGTCACTGTACATGACATGAAATCCGATGGTTTCTCCTATTCACTAAGTTTACTCACACATACTACGAGACAATGAGGACAAGACGATTCTTTTCTGAGCTTCAGTACTGCCATCTGCACTGTCAAAATCTTCCAGTCAATTCAAGAAACCGACCAAACATGCACTTAAAAACAAACAAACAAACAAACAAACAAAAAACAACAACCAAGACACCGTCAACAATTTCTCCCTCCTTTAAAAATCAATCAAACTAGTCGACTAAACAATCTGTGAATAATGTTTCCATTTGAATACACATAAACAATTGCCTCCGCTTCTCAGTTGTCACAGGAGTGCGTGGAAAAAGTCTGACTACAAATAAACCACATATACTCACATCTCCAATCAGGATTAAAAAACAAAACAAAACAAAAACAAAAACATTGTTTAGAATCAACCGAGAACGGACAGACGTAAGAGGTGTTTGCACGAGGTCTACGTGCGAAAGCGTAATTACGAAAACCACAAAGCCGCTGAACTGACCTGCTCAGTGCAGCCCACAGTAATAACGCCAGTCCCATTCACCAGCTCCGACCAGTGCTCACGACATAACCATGAAATCCTGATGGTTGATGGCGTACAAACTCCTGAACATGGCGCAATAACTGCAACACTTGCTGTACGAGCTCTGCTGCGTACGCTCTCTGATGATTTTATGAAAAACGATACTTTGACTGATTTCTGCCACACCGATTCTCTTCCTCCATTTAGTAATCGGAGAGCGGAGAGCGTCGTGGACTGACCAATCACAGCGCGGCTTGCTTCCACAGCCGCCGCCAACGCCGGAGCAGACGACAAGATATCGGTCAACACGGCGTGACATGGACACTTTATGTTCTCGCCACCTCAGCGGTGCGGTCTGGGGGGATCAAGTGACAGCTACACTTATGTTGTGGCCAGAAAGTTCATCTCAATCCAGCTACGCTCCCATCACCAGATGAGACCTTCAGACAGTTTACGAGTCGGATTCCCAAAATACAGGCGCAGGGCAGTCAGTGCTAACCATGAAACCAAAGAGGTTTGGACATGCTTTTAACGCCGAAAAAACAAACCACCAAACAAAAAATAACCCGAAAACAACAACAAAAACAAACAAAACAACAACAAAACCACCCAAACCTAACAAAATCACAAGATCGAAGCTACCATTTTTCGTATTTTTTTTCCTAATAATTCACCCCCCCCCCCCCCCCAGCCCGAGGAAAACAAGGAGGAACGGCCCCGTCCTACAAAGTTGTTTCTCCAAACTTCATTTGATTTTGTCTGTTTTGTTGTTATTGTTGCCGGTTCTTCCCTCTCCAACTTCTACCAATGACACTAGATCCTCTACGACCTCGACCTACTAGCCACGTGACTTGGGGTGGGACCGGGTGGGGGAAGAAGAGAGAGAGAGGCAGAGAGAGAGAGAGGGTGAGTGGGTGGGTGTTTAGGAGTTTAACGTCCTTTTCCACCACATAAGGGTGATATCAAAGACGGGGCTACGAGAAAAAGGCCAGCACAAATACTTGGCCCCAGCGGCCGGGATTTGAACTCTCTGCCTAAGCATTGAAAGTCCAACGCTCTACCATTCGGCCACCCTGGCTCCCCAGAGAGAGAGAGAGAGAGAGAGAGAGAGAGAGAGAGAGAGAGAGGTAGGTCAGTTCCGTGAACTAAACATTTGACGTCAGCCTCAGGCAGGTCGTCATGCAGAGAGAGAGAGAGAGATGACGTCAATTCCGTGAACTAAACTTTTGACGTCAGCCTCTAGCACTGAAATCGTCTGAGGATGCTTGTTCATGTCTTGTGATTTCCCTGTTGGCTTTGTGACTTCTCCGACTGAATTATTTTTCACATGAAATCTGGAAGATCTAGAGGGCTGATGAAATGTCTGAAGCAGTGACGATACTTGCAGATTTTGTCTGTGAACCAAACATTTGACGTCAGCCTCACGCTGCTCGTCTGACAGATGATACTTCTTCATATCTTGTGATTTCCTTGTTGCTTTTGTGACTTCCGTGACTGAATTAATTTTGACATAAAATCTGGAAGATCTAGAGAGCTGATGAAACGTGGACTTAAGTGCCTTGGATTGTACTTACGAAATTGCAAAACTGGACATTTTTTTGACCGGCGCTTCTCGCAGAAACATGAAAAAATGTGTTTATCTAAAAGCTCTGTTATTCTTAATACTAAAGCTATAATAGTGCAGTAGTTCAAGTCATATGTGCAGTTGGCACAAGTGACAAAATTACCGGAATGATGAGTAATTTGAAGGAGTCTTTTCATAGATATTTGGCCTTATATGCAAACCACCCCTACCTCGGAAATATTTTTCTTCCACAAAACCTGTCAGAGCTACAGAGCTGTGCTACGAAAACAGGCAGTATAATTGGATGATCTTCCCAATTTCAGAAGATGAAGCCATTCGAACATTTTTTTTCGAAAAAATTCGCAACATGACCGATTTTTTAAAATCGGGGATAACTCCTTTGAAAATGCCGCAGGATAAAATTCGTGAAAGGTAGGTCTGGAGAAGGTGAATTCCCATTTTATCTCAAAGTAAAAAGGCCTCCAACGAGGTGGTTTAGGAGATAGCCATCATTACATCCGTCCGCACACACATACACACACGTCTCACAACTCCCGCCAAAAAGAACGCAGCAGCATAGTCAGTGTGCACGTCGAGTGTCTATGACGCATATTTCGTTACGTCACTGTGTGCGTGAAAGTATGTATTGTGTGGAGAAACGTCACAGTCTTGTTTTGTATCACTGAAACTTGCTGCTGCGCGTAGCAAAATCTGCCCCGTCTCATAAAGTTGTTTCTCTATAGAGAAACAACTTAAAAAGACAAAGACCCCCCCCCCCCCCCCACACACACACACCGGCACACAAAGAAAACCATATACATGTACCACGACAGTATCGTAACTTCCACTTTAAGGTTCTGTATGAACAAGTATCCACCAGCGTTTTAAGTCCGAACCTTTCACACTGATCGATACGAGTTCCAACCTGGGCTTTCTCTCTCGTGCCGTGCAGCGAGCTTGCGTCCACCCGGGCATACATGACCGCAATTCTTTCCATCACAATCTTGAGACTTGAACAGCTTCACGCTACACTGGGCCGTTATCTCACGTGAATCAGCTTACCTGAATGGTGTCTCCCCCATTTTGGTACCGTCTCGTGGACACGGTCTGGTTCGTGTGGACAAAGGCCGAGCGTATCCAGCCGCTTCTCCTTTACACCAACGACACCACCTGAAGCGCCTGGTGTATAATAGTGCTTGACTGTATGGTGGAAGTTCTCAGTCGTGTAGTAAGACCAAACCGTCTAGAAAGCTCTGACCACGCACTTGAGCACTGAGGCCTGGCGAAAAGTTCGGGAAGCGTGTCAAGTGTTTCGGCATGAGATCCGATTGGGTCCCCGCTCGAGTCTTGCCATTCTCCTTCTCACTGCCCAGTCCTGTGTTCTTGTTCAGCGCGCTCTACTAAATCTGGCCATTGGCCAGCTCTAAAAATATACCTCCCTCCTCCCCCCTTTTTTTTTTTGGTCTCCATTACTGCCTCCGGTCCGTCGGCCTGTCCGGAGACGACCACTGTGTGTACTGGGACTGAGGGCAGCTAAAGCCGGAGCTAATCTCGTCAGCCCCAAGCAGAACAGGGCTAGAAGTCTGGAACCACACGTCCATGCACACAACTATTCGTGGCCAGACGAGCAGAAAACATTTGTCTGAGAAAAAGCAGCGGTGGCTGTATCACGTCTGCCGGTTGAATGGACACAGACTGGTCACAGAACGGTAGAAAAGAGGGGAGGTTCGTTCCACTTGTGGCTGGAACCGCTGGAGAACTTGATGACGTACATATATGGAAAGAAGCAACCCCCTCAATACAATATATTTTCTTAGAACTGCACCACACGCACCCCTGCGTTTGCATTCTGAAGTCGGTTGGAGGCTTCAAGCCAACAAAGGGGAGAACTTCTGAGAGTTGACAGCAGAGGAGATGGGTTTCAGTGGCAGCGTAGTCTGTAGTGCCAGACTCGGCAGCCCTGAGGGGAAATGGGTGCTGTGCTGTGCTGTGCCAGACACGCAGCACAAGATGAGTCTGGTTCCAGATTCAACCCCTATAGACCTGAACTCTACGACCTCCAGGCCCTTGTGAACTCTAGCTGATTCCCCTTCACGCCCCCCCCCCCCCCCCCCACGGATCCATCTTCGTGTGCAAGACTGTTGCTTTGTTTATTTCTTCCGAGGCAGTTTAAACAATTCAGACACAAGTCTACGCATCTACATAAAGACAAATCCCTATGTTTAATTGTGACTGTTTGGCAAGAGACAAATCCAATCCTGTTAGCCCCCCCCCCCCCCCCCCTCTTCGCTTAGAGAAAAATAGGAAGCCCCCCCCCCCCTCTCTCTCTATCTCAGAGAAAAACAAGTGTCTCAACAAAACCAAGTGCACCAGACCATCACTGTGTTGGTCACTGAATATGCGATTAGAATCTGACATTCAGGGAGGTGGATCTGTGTCTGTCCAAAAACTCCTGCATTCTCTGGTACCTGAGAAAGACCTGTCGTACAGATTTCACGGCATTTTCCCCAACTGTGACGAGCACGACGTAATACACTCCCCTGCTCGGGTCACGCGACTACATTCCCGGCGTGCAACACTGAGAACTGAACCGCTGGGGGTCAGTCGTCATGACAACCTGCCAAGACTCGTGACAGATGTACAACCTCCATCAACGCACATCAGCAAAACAACAGAAACAACAACAAACAAAAAACCAAAACACTACTTCACAAGACGAATTCACACGGTTAATGATCTGCGCCTACTTTTTCATGGCGTGTGATTTTAATTGTTGAGAAAATGCTGTATGTTGTCAGAGCGCTTGACAAACCTCGGAAGTGCAACTGTACAGGATACACAAAGTATGACTCAATTTGGTAAGGTCACCGATGATACATTTCAGCATAAAGTAAAGCGTGTCTATCTACAGATGATCTACTCAGATCTTGCAAGCACTGCATTCAAAATGAAACAAAACAACGACAAAAAAAAAAGAAAGAAGAAAGTTTCACTGAACAATTCATGCATGCTGGTCTGCAGGGCAACAGAGAAATGAAATGAAAACTTTATTTTACAACAGATGATGTCACTGACGTTAAACGGTCGAAGGAAGAGTACCCTCTTTAGTCCGCGCTGTGACTAATTTAGCAAATCACTCGGTTCTTGACCCCAGCTCCTGCCCGCCTTCCCTCCCCAACCACAACCAACACACACCGGTGAAGAAACTGGGTTCATCGCTCCCTGCGGCGTTCCTTCGTTAGTTCAGCTCTGCTGGTCTTTCAGGCCAGTTAGCACTGTGCAGCCAGACCATAACCTGCCCTCGCTCTGCCAGGCACAGAACAGCCCCCACAAAGCAAAGCGAGAAAAAGCCGCTGGCACAAACCTGAACGGGGACACAGAAACCCTTGTTCAGTTGCGCTTACTGCAGCGTGAGGTTATGCTGGTCTGAGGAGGTTTTTAGTTATTGTCCTGCTCTGCTCACGCTGGTTGTTCAGCGTTTGATCACTCTTTAATCACACACACACACACACACACACACACACACACACACACACACACACACACACACACACACAGACAGGGGGTGGGAGGGGGACCTGGGTGGGGGGGGGGAGCACCTTCACTCCATTCCTGGTCCGACCTAAACATGTACTCTAAAGGTTGGGCAATGGGCCAGCGATGACTGATTACACCATCAACAAGAGTTGCCTCGCTCACGTCTCCTCCATCAACAAGACTCGCTGGATACACTGTTCATTCATGCCCTCCCTCCAGTTCGCCACCAACCAGAAACACACACACACACACACACACACACACACACACACACACACACACACACACACACACACACACTGAACATTCATTTATCCACCTACGTCTTCTCCAAAATGGTTGCCATCGCAACCACTACCGCTGCAACTCTCATTGATAGTGTAGCAAATTTCCGAGGCCTAATAACCTCCAGTGTAATAAGCGAGGCACTAATATCATGTCTTTACCGGCAAGGGGGGGGGGGGGGGTTCAATGAAGGTTCAAAGAGTTCTACGCTGATGCCGATATGTTTCGAAATTGCCGTGGGGTACCTCGCTTCATTAAATGAGGATAGAAACCATGTTTGTAACGAGATGTCTAGCTAGATGGTCTGAGATTTCTCTTCCGTGCACATGTTGATTGGGTGCGACCCACGGTGACCTCTGATAATATTAACTGCAGCATATCATCATCAACCAAGGTATGTCTGCCCTGTTTGTCTTTAACGAACAGAGGCTGTGTGTGTGTGTGTGTGTGTGTGTGTGTGAGCGAGCGAGCGAGCGAGCGAGAGAGAGAGAGAGAGAGAGAGAGAGAGAGAGAGAGAGAGAGAGAGAGAGAGAACGAACGAAGTTTATTTTTCAACGGAAAAGATTTAGCCATACAGTGGTTAATTTTCAATCTGCCGTTGCTACCAAAAAAACAACAACAACAAAAATACTGGCAAAGAGAGAGAGAGAGAGAGAGAGAGAGATGCGCAGTGTTCAAGCGATGAATATTCAACGGCTCAAACTGGTACCGTTACTGCATTCAAGACATCTGTACTACCTGAGATATACAAACAACTGCTCAAACTTGTACATAATTATACTGCACTGAAGGCATCTTTACTGTCTGTACACGGTAAACGTTGAAGGACTAGACCACGTAACGACTTGTGGTCAGACTGATGTAGGACTAGACCACGTAACGACTTGTGGTCAGACTGATGTCTGTGGTCGAGCCTGCACATCATTACCTCGACTGAGTTTCCACATCTACGCACCTGAACCACAAGCCCCCCCCCCCTTCCTCCCCCCCCCCCTCACCCGTAGACAAGGTCACGTACGACGTGGCCAGACGCCGAAATGCGCAAGCAAGCATAGGATAGGCAGCTAACCTGATTTATAGCAGCCAAGAGTGCATTACTAAGAGCTGGTAACACGAGGAACCAAGCGATCGTCTCCGGCGTCACGCGACACACAGCTAAATTATGAAAATCAGAATACTTGATCTTCCCGGTCCTTCCCCAAAAACAGTTTTTCCCTCTCCAAAATCTATGTCACGAGAGAGAGACAGAGACGCTATGGGAAACCGAATCTCGTGATTCATCGACTGAGTCACGCCCGACTTCCAATCCAGGCAAGTTTCCATTCTGCCCAGTGGCTTACCGTCACCACGTTTTCGTGACGCAAGACACAATGCGACGAATTATGCAACACAGTCGAAAGGTCGAAAGGAGGATTAGTTTTTACTTGGAATTCCACATCCTTTTCTGTTACTGCGCAGCTGCCTACTGCTTACCGCTACTGCTAACCTGCCTGGTTCCTACTAACTCGTATCCATGAACACGCGAGCGGGACTGAGCATTCCGCGCTATATGGCTTGGTGGGGGCACAGCCTGAGGGGAAGCCAAGCCAGAGTGGCGTGTCGGGCACGACATGGTTGAGTGGACTCCCTACGGGCTGACCCCATCAGCTTCCCCCCTACTGTCCCCCAGGGCGACCAGGAATGAGGTCAGTAGACGATAAAATGCCGGACATTGCGAAAGGCAACCAGGGAGAACAGCAGGGCCGTACACCGGGATGCGTCGATGATGGGACTCAGGGAAGGAGGGGAGGTGGGGGGATGGGGGAAGGACGTAGTCAACTGTACTTTCATGGCCTCCCACCTGCACAGAGCGTCACCTCTGCTCGAGCGCTCTGCTTGTCAGACTTGAGATACTGAGCCCTTACCGCCACCATAGCACGGGAATGGGGATAAACAGTGCGATATGCAGTCTCACTGGCTACCAGACTCACTACTAATACTGGCAAGATCTACTCCACACACTGCAGACACAAAGCCAATGACTGGCCAAAATCATAGAAAGGAATCACAGTTATTACAAATGGCGATCTAAACTGAAGTAATATTTAAAAACAAGTATCAAAACGAATATATATTGAAAATTCAAGTATTGCACAATGTAAATGCCAATAACAAAACAATCCATCCTTGGTTTTGAGGCTTGACATCCAAGTTCCCATAAAAACTTGTGAACACAGTCATGCTGTACCTCTATGAAATGCCATTCCACTATCTTCACAGCTACCCACCGCAAGTAACAGAACATACCGCTGCCGAAAAGTGCAGACTTCATACACCGCTGCCTACGCAGCAACCAGTCCAGCATTGATTGACCTGTCCATTGACCACCAAGCCGGATGGCCACCTTGGGAGCACTACACAAAATTCTCACTTCCTTCTGACGGAACAGAAATAGCGACAGAGACAATTACGCTGCCTCGGAAACTCGAGATCCCCGCGCACAATGAACTAATGAGAGTGAATGCGGGCCGCCGATTGGGGAAAGTTTTGCCGAAGAGCGGATCTGTACAGTCTTGGATTTTGTGGGGGTGTCCTGAAGGAGGCCAGTCCACGATCGAACTAAAGGCTGTTCCACCCTCAGCCTGCTTCTGTTCGAAACCCAATACCGTATGACGTATGCATACATTCATATATGTCCTAAGAATCGTGATTGGATCACGGGATGACAGGTAGATTGTGAAAGGGATGCAAACATTATCAGACAACTGATACTGACCGACGGCAGCTGGGCAGAACGAAGAGAAATTATTTTAGAGAAATGACCATTACTTGACAGCGGTAGAAGTTGCTGGTCTGTGGAGAGAGAGAGAGAGAGAGGATGATGATGATGATGCTACTAATATGTACCAATACTCACATGCAGTTTGTCCTCATCCATAGTTTGAAGGTCGTGGCCAGTGACTTGTTTCTCTCGGAAAAGCTCGGCGTATCGATACAAGTTCAGTGCGGCCATCCAGTCTATCACATTGTTGACGGTCCAGCTGTCTAAAGTCTGGAAAGAAATCAAATGTCAAGATTTACTTGTGACGTCTGTCGGGTTGGCGTCAGACACGTCCAGATTTAAGTCCCAAATGTGAGTACTGAACTGGACAGAAATTTGCATCCTCAGTCGTTTGTGACACGCTACACAGAACTGTTAGCACACACACACATGTATGTATGAAAACATGTTTTTCCACACAGTTTTCAATATATATATATATTTCTACACTGATTCTTGCAGGTTGTCTGAAGGTTTCCAATGCACAGTTGATCATTGTTCAATAACCGATAAGGAAAATAACAGCACCTTACTGTCTTCAGCACATTACTGTCTTCAGCACCTTACTGTCTTCAGCACATTACTGTCTTCAGCACCTTACTGTCTTCAGCACCTTACTGTCTTCAGCACCTTACTGTCTTCAGCACATTACTAATTTGAAATCTCTGTCTGCGCCGGCAGACCCTTGTGTCTCAAGAAGGTGCCACTGGCTGCCAAAACCACCAGCATTTCGTGGCTTGACAATGCATTTTAGTTTTGTTATTTTTAATATTTGCTTGTATTTGAATTACATTTAAATTTAACTTCGCGTATATGCACAGCTGCAGCTTGATACGCGAAGCACGAAGTTTCCGGGGGGGGGGGGGGGGGGGGGACTGCCTACTGGTTTATTTTCGTAACAGCCTCGCTGAACGTTTATGCAATTGCACAAAATCCTGCATTCATAAAACAGCCGTGAGAAGCCAGCACAGCTTGAGCTTTTGTCCAACGCGTCACGGATCAGGAGTTACAACGGTCCAGGAGTTACAACGGTCCTAACGGTAAGCTGGACAAGGCCCCGTTCACACGGGGGGTCTAAGCGTTAACTGCGACTGCGTTCATTGTCAGGGAAAACAATAATCACAGAAGTAACTGACCAATTCAGTGTATCAGTCATCTGTGACGGGAGGAGAATGGCCGGAGAGAATGAAAGACAGAAAAGTAAGAGCGGGAGAGGAGGTAGGGTGGTCGGGGGGGGGGGGTGCATAGGAAGTCCGCGCCTAACTACTTCTCACACAGACACATACAGCCACACACACACT
Organism: Batillaria attramentaria; assembly: GCA_018292915.2. Classification (NCBI taxonomy): domain Eukaryota; kingdom Metazoa; phylum Mollusca; class Gastropoda; family Batillariidae; genus Batillaria; species Batillaria attramentaria. Next base: position 668,558 of record JACVVK020000294.1, read on the forward strand.
CACAGACAGACAGCCAGCCACACACACACACTCACAGACAGACAGCCAGCCACACACACACTCACAGACAGACAGCCAGCCACACACACACACTCACAGACAGCCAGCCAGCCACACACACACTCACAGACAGACAGCCAGCCACACACACACACTCACAGACAGACAGCCAGCCACACACACACACTCACAGACATGCACACACATATAGACACACAAACACAAACACACACATGTATGCAGACACACACACAGACACACACACACACACAGAGACACACACATCCATTCGAGCTAACATTGCTGCCGCTCTCTGCATCACCCTAAAATGAAAAGTCTAAGGAAACTGAACTGATACAACTAATGAAAACGAATGACAGAATCTCAGTATTGTTTACTATGAACGATAACACAAGGAATTAAGCAGTTCCTTGCAGTCAAGTGCACAATTTCCCAACACTTTGTCTGACCAAATGATACAATTAAGAATTTGTTAAACAAGGAAAGTTTTTGGATGAGGTTCAATTGAAAATCAGTGAAGTCTTAAAAAAACAAAAAAAAAAACTCGGAAATTTGACAACCTCCGTCAATTTTTTCCCCCTCAAAGGTAATTGTTTTGTTTTGGCACTGATGTGAATTTTAGGCCTGAAAACTGAATGGGTTGGGAGGGGACAGTATTGGACAGGTGGGGTGAGGGAGGGGGGAGGAGATGGCTGAGGCTAAAACTCCACACACACTGACACACACACACACACACACACACACACACACACACACACACACACACACACACACTGCGGTTGAAAAACTCAATGGAAGTGAGATCTTGCTTGCGAAACTGAAAAGAGCCGTGCACTGGCATACATCCAAAGGTATTTTCAGTTTGTGACCGAGTTTGGAGCTGTCTGCCATGGTGAACTCAAGCAGTCGGAGAAACGGGGAGACGAGTACTGGCGAGGCTCCAAGCAACAAATTCCCATCATCCTTGGAATGTGTGTGTGTGTGTGTGTGTGTGTGTGTGTGTGTGTGTGTGTGTGTACGCCCGTGGAGAGAGAGAGAGAGAGAGAGAGAGAGAGAGAGAGAGAGAGAGAGAGAAGGGGTGGGGGGGGGTGTCATGTGTTTCTTAACTATTTCCATTTCCAACCAGTGAAAACTGAACGAGGGATTTTTTTTTTGTTCTTCTGAAACAGAAGTATGTCACACCTTTTCTCCATTTTTCCCCATTCTCCGACGACTGGCATGCGAAACTAATTTCAACATCAAAGGTACAGTATCTAGAAAATAAATGGGATGGCTGTCCAGCGGAGGTGATTGGAGAATATAATGTACGGAGATCCTGGTTCGGGTTGAACTGGCCGGGGTGGACCAGTGTGTGTGTGTGTGTGTGTGTGTGTGTGTGTGTGTGTGTGTGTGCTGCATGCAAAGTTTAAAAAAGAAAACCCAAACAAAACGCACGCACACACATGTATACAAGAGAAAGTGTGTGGAGGATGAGGGCGTGGGGAACATAGTCTTGACTTCCGGTTACCTTCAGGAAGGGGAATGGAGGCTGGGGGAAAGCTCGAAGTAGAGGGAAGAAAGGGGGTGGGGTGGAGGGGGGGGGGGCTGTCTTGTCTCACAAGGGAAAGGCGACCCCTGGAGACCGTTAAAAAAAAAAAAAAAACTGGGTTAATTTCTCCTGAGCGATGTGGCATGCCCCTGGCTCGTAACCCCGCAGGTGGAGCGGGGGAGGGAGAGGAAGGGGGAGGGGGGTGGAGAGAGAGGGGGGCCGGGAGAAAAAAAAAAAAAGGCCGTCCTCCCCTCCCCCACCTCTCCCAACGCAGGCGCTCAGGTCAGGCCGGTTTATGAGAAAATGCGCAATAAGGAAGAGAAGAAGGGGAGGTTGTCAGGGAGAGGGACGGGGGGTGGGGGTGGGTTGGAGGGGGGGGGGGGGGCTTACGCGGCACACCGAGGAAGCCGCAACGCAACACGATAGAAAGACATAAAAACCCCTGGAGTGTCATCGTAACTCCGACTGACATGAACAGCGCACCAGTCCGCTCTAGAAGCACACACACACACACACACTCTCTCTCTCTCTCTCTGAGAGAAAGGTCACACACTTCTACCGACCTTCAGGGTCGCCGGCCCGGCTGCCGATAATTGTCTTAGGAAAAAAAAAAAAAAGAGAAAAGATCCCGTCGTTGTAAACAAGAAATCAGCCCAAGGTTTCCGATAGAGTTTCTAGAAAAACACCCCTCGCGTGGCCGAGTTATCAGCAAGGTGTCGGAGCTTATGATTCAGTGTACGGCCATTGGGGTCTACATAAATCTCCTTAGTTATGATGTTACCGGCACGCAGCCAAGGCTATCATGTTCAAAACATGCTTTATAAATGGATGTAGGTTAATGTAATGTGCACTTTTTTTTTTCTTTTTTTTTTTTGCTGTTGTTTTTGTTGGGGGACGGAGCAAAAAGCTATGTGATGCAGAGTTGGGTATGGGGACGTACCACAATACTGTGGGAATTTCAACGTAGGATAATAAGGGGTGAGGGATTGGGTGTTGTGAAAATGAGTGGGTGCTATTTTTATTTCTCTAAGCTCACATTTATATCGGTTCAGTATACCAACTTCAGCTGATAACTTACTGAGAAACCCGTATTCAGCCCCCCCCCACCTCCCCCCTTGCACACACACATACACACACGAAAAAAAAGGGGGGGGGGGAAAAAAGGGGGGGGGGGAAAAAAAAGGGGGGGGGGGAAAAAAAAGGGAGGGGAAAAAAAATGAAGAAGACCAAAGACAGTCCGAATGACAGACTGAACCAAAGCTAAAGTCCTTACATTCAAAGGTGTCGGTAGCATAAAAGCCTACAGGGGTTGGTTATTTGTCAGTTTAACATCCTTTTCCACTGTTGAAGGGCGATATTGGAGACGGAAAGAGCGACAAAAATGCCAGCAAGAACTTGGGGCTCAAAGCCAGGATTCAAACTCACGACATAAAGCGCAGATTGAAGTGCTTAAGGGTGGTGGATGGGGTAACATAGCTACAAAGGGTTTCTCTCTCTCTCTCTCTCTCATTTTTTCTTCTTCACTTTTTGGCTTATATTCAGTTGTTTGCTTCGTGATTGTCCTTGACTGTTTGTTTGTTGCTTCATTTTTTTTCTTTCTCCTTCTTCTTTCTTTCTTTTTCTCTTTTTAATTTAGAGTAGCAACGGCAAGTTTGAAAATGGTAACTGTGCCAATAGCTTTACCGTTGATAAATAAAGGATCAGTCATTGTCATTGTCTCTATATATATATGTTTCTTACCACAGGCTGGTCAGAGATGTGAGCTTCTAGCTTAGCAGCGGCAGCACGGTTCCGGTTGCAGTGCGAGTTGTTGATGTATTGAGAACACAGCGCATGGCAACAACTCCCACATGCTGAAACACACCATCATCATCATCACTTAAACAACAATTACATTTAATTTCATAACATATTGATCAAGAAAACAAAGCACAAAAATACACATTACAGGAGAGAAACCAAGAAATCCACTTCAGCCAAGAGTGAACTGCGCACTCTGATGTCAGCAAAAAGCATGACTGTGCTCGTCCAGCTTAAAGATCTGCAATCTCAAAAAAAAAAAAAAGGAAAAAAGCTGTGAACAGTGTGTTTTTAAAAACTCGACTTTGTGCAAATTCCAGTCATCTCTGTCACAGCTGCAGAATTTTCAGTGCTTCGGACACCCTTATAAAAACAGAGCGGCGGTTTACGACTTCACTGTCGCGCGACCCCGGTCAGTGAGTGAGAGACATCACTACAGTACCTAGCGAGCGTTGTGTGCTGCACACATCGTTCTTGCACAGTGTCAACCCGCAAACTGGGTTGTGAAATCAGGCTCCACTTGGCTTTTACAGGGGTTTCAGAGACGCTGAAACCTCTGTATTGGTGACAGAGTTGCATTTTTCAGTCAGAGAAAAACAACCCCAAAGTCCATTGGTGGCTTTTTGTTGAAATTGAAGACCTTTAAGTCCAAGGCTGAATGAACAGCACACCTGACACTCTTACATCATACAAGTAATTACCAAGGAAAATCTGTTACGAAACATTTGTGCATCCCACGCAAGCGCGGCGTATGCAGAAACACACTTAGTAACAACCAGCTCACAACGCGTTGACTTATGAGTGAATCAATGAATGAAGAGTCGCACCAAACGAATGCAACTAGCAAAGCAACTAATTTGCGTAATATGTGCACCACCCTTTTCTTGTTTGAGAATAACAGCAACGCAGTAAGTTCTCTATTTCAGAATGGCGGGTGTGTAAATCCCAAAACCAGACCCAGATCGGTGTCAGTCATCCTCTTTAAAAAAAAAAATAAAAAAAAATCAGTCACTGGGCAGGAGGTGTGTGACGAGGTTTAGACAGATCTTTTTCTTCTGACGCAATTACGGTTTCATTCGCATTTTGAATATTTCCCTTTTCCGCCACAAAACTGAAAGTGCGTGCTCCGAATTTCATTGAAAAGAAATTGTACACTGGTGCAACGTCGGTAAATTAAGTCCTTGTACCCATCCCCACATGATACCCAGGGAGTGTACAGCCTAGTTTCTATGACCGAAATTTGATCAGCAACCCGGACGGATATCCTTCTGACCGTCTGAGTATGCATTTGGGGGAGGGCTGGGGGGGGGGGGGGGGGGGGGGGAGGGGGAGAGAGAGAGAATCAAGAACCAAGAAAACTGTATTTTCCAACGGTAGAGGTAGTTAACGTGAAACAGTCAATTTTCATACCTGCCGTTGCTATTTCTAGTAATATCTCCTCTGCACACATCTTTCTTGCACAGTGTCAAACCGCAAACTGGCTTAGAGAGAGAGAGAGAAAGAGAGAGAGAGAGAGAGGCCGGCACAAATTCAGTGTAAGGCTGTTCGATGCACTTGGTGTGGACAAGCAAGGCAATAAAAAACAGTTGAAGTAAGTTCAGGTAGTGATGATATTAATTTTGCTGCAACCAACTAGTTTGTTGTGTGTGTGTGTGTGTTTTTTAAAGGTGGAGGTGGATGGGGCGGGAGTATGATCGAACCTTCTCCATACTGATTTCATCCCACAAGTACTCCATTATGTAAGAAGCCTACTGACTTTGATGCCTAGTTGTATAAAAAAAAACACAAAAAAACACAAAAAAAACACTGTATATTAAACACAGCAGGGGGTAAAATGCACCTCACACCAGCAGAAATGATCAGCTCCCAGCAGGGAACAAAACTCAAGACCTGCACAAAGGACAGCCTGACTTGATATATACACCCTGTTCATTTCAGTAAGAATTCATTTCCGATCCCTCCAGGTGGCTGGTGGAATGATCATCTCCCTGAAAAACTTATTCAGTGAGACCACTTTTAATTTAAATTCATGTTAAAGAAAAAAGAAAAGAAAACAAGAAAAACTATTTTCATCCTTTCTCTGTGTGTCAGCAGCGCTATATTAAACCCCCCCGAGCGTTCCTCTTAGCGTACGCGTACACCGGGTACACGATCCGAGGACCTACATTCCGGTGACTCCGACTGTGTAGCCCAAAATAGAACCGTTCGCGCGGCGCGGTTGTTTGCCTTTACCCAACACACCGCCAACCCGCCCCGGCCCCTAGTATCTGTGTGCACTCAGTCCTTCATATAACCCTTTCAGCGAAATATAACGTACTGGAGTGAGCAACTTAAAACTGACAAGCTGTTAGAAACAGGGGCTTCATTAAGAGAGAGAGGGAGAGAGGAGACAAAGTCAAAGTCAAAAGTCAGCGGTAAGTGAATTGTACTATTATCAAAGTCTTTGCTATTATGTGTTATACACTCAGAGAGAGAGAGAGAGAGAGGGGGGGGGGGGGGAGAGCGCGGGGACAAACAGCGGTAAGTGAATTGTACCATATGTGCTATACACTCAGAGAGAGAGAGAGAGAGAGAGAGAGAGAGAGAGATGCTTCCCTCTTCTCTTTTCACAGGCAGGCAAGTCACTGCCTGACACAAACGCAGAGAATACTGTCATCAGGTGGTACAGATGTTCACGGCGGGGCACAATGAAATGTATCTAGGTCAGGCTGTTGCTGCCAATCAATAATAAGCCATTAGTATGCAACTATGTCATCCCGCACGTAAGACGGATCAATACATTCATTCTTATTCATCTGATGCACAATGGAAACAGCCGCAGTGTGTGTGTGTGTGTGTGTGTGTGTGTGTGTGTGTGAGTGTGTGTGTGTGTGTGTGAGAGAGAGAGAGAGAGAGAGGGGTGGTAGTAGTGGTGTGGTTGTGTTGGTGGTGGTGGTGGTGGCCGGGCTGAGGTCGTGGTAGCGGCGCGAGGGGGTCGATCAGCTGAGACGCACGTGGACAAGCAATGCGCCACACCGCTACATTTCGCTGGCAGAAGGGGTAACCAGGAAAACGGCGTGCTGCCTGAAATGTCACCGGTTGACGCATCTGTACCACATTGTGCTCGTTTATTTTGAACTGCACTGCACGTTCAAACCGAGCTGACTGCCTTTACCCCAAATTATTGACATTTTTGGTGCACATATGGCAGTGCAGACTACCAGATGCAGCCAGAAAAGAGCCTGTTTCAAATGTCGACACCGGTGTATATATATACTCGAAAATGCATGTAAAGGTCTGGGGAGGGAATATCAACTGCCCGCCCAGAGACTCCGTCTGGAGGCTAGCATATCGCACTGCGTCTGCCCCCCTTCTGAACGCTGCCAAGTTTTACTGATACAGTATGCACTGAATGTGCTTTTCTATACCTGGTGGTAACTGATCCGCCGCTGGATCACCCTCCAGACCTAGCGCTACACCTAATTCCAGATGCCCCCCCCCCCCCAAAAAAAAAAAAAAAAAATCTGTTTTAACAGTACAAGAAGCAGAGATGTGAGTGCTTTTCTATATATGCACAATAAACGTGGAGATGGACACAATTTTTTCCTGTTTTACAATTACTAAGCCGTGTGTGTGTGTGTGTGTGTGTGTGTGTGTGTGTGTGTGTGTGTGTGTGTGTGTGTGTGTGTTGCCTTAACAGAACATTTTTAACAAGGAGAAGCATAAACATACATGTTGGGTGGGGGGTGGGGGTGGGGGGGGGGGTCCCGGGCGAAGTAGAGGCTCTAGTTTTGACAGTAACTTTGTTTAACTATTTTCATGCTGGCCTCAGGAACTAGTCTGAAGTCAAACGCGTGACGGAACAATATTCAATTATGTAGTCAGTACCTATGGCATTGTAACAAGTGAATGCAAACTGCAGGGATCTGAACTGTGGAAACTGAGAAGACTAGTCTGAGACCTGGCTCTGGCTTAATACACCAGAACTATCACATTCACCAGTGTTTTGTCCCTGAAATAGTCACAGACTTGCCCTGTAGTCTCAGTCTTATGCATTCTACTAGTCTGTTTGTTTCAGCTTACTGAAGTGTCTTACAGCCTGGGGACTTGCTGCAAACACCCCAGCCACCCTGAAGGAAAAAAAAGACTGGAACTTGGCTGGGGCGCAGTGGCAGCGCATTGCTCGGGGACCATGGGGGCAATGACCCACTTAAGAAAACAAATTTAAGCATTTTTAAAGGCACTCTCCTGACATAAATTTATACTGCCTTGGCATGCAAGTCTGCAAAGATGAAATCAAACTGTCCCATCCAGTATTACATGTATCATGATACATGACACTGTGTGCAACCTTTCGTCAGCTGAAACGTTGATATTCCGTTTTGGGGCTGAAAATTGCCAAATGACTAAAAATTCCCCAGCCTGGTCTTAGTCTCTTTCCGTGCATCAGACCCCTGGGCCCGTATGTAAAAGTCGAGGTTAGGGAGTTTAGCCACGGGTTAGAGTCTAACCTCGAACTAAACTAGTTCTAGGGTTACATTTTCTGTTGTTTTTTGGTTTTAAATCAGGAAGCGGGTCCATTCCAGCAAGGTGCCTATGCCGTTATAGGAGTTTTGTCTTTCTTTCTTCGCTTCCTTTTATATTTAATTTTGTTTTGGGTTTCTTTTGTCCTAGTCTGGGTTCGGCCCGTAGCCGTGGGTTAAATTAACCTCGAGTTTTACACACGGGCCCAGAACACCACCACCACCACCACCACACACACTGCGTGCACCTACTGACGAAATATGTAGTCAGCGTTTGTTTGACCAGGATGGTGTGGTCAGCCAGGCAGGTATGCTGTGCAGCCGTCACAAAAAAAACCTTTCTTGCCACGAAACCGGGCCGTGAACTTTTGAACCGTTGGTCTGTTTGATCAAGTAGCTCGGGTGTTCGGTCTGCAGTGGGAGCTGCCGGCAGTAGACATCCCCCCCCCCCTTTCCCCTTCACACACTTTTTAACACTTTGCTCAAAACAGATAGGTTGAGTAAAACGTCTCGAATACCACGTGGTTGTGTGAACAAGTATGTACACATGGGCCCCACAACCAATTCGCTAGTCATGATGCGTTTTATATATAAATTTGTAATTGGCACACTCCAAATCAGTTGTGAATCATGTGTGATGTGGTGACTATATTTCCGTCTGACAGAGGGTGATACAGGAGCCCCGTTTCTTCCCTTTCCCAGGCACACACAGACCTTCCTCCTCCCGAACAAAATAACAATGCAATAATGTTTTTGGTCGCATGTAGCGTTTTAGGATTTGCGCTCTTTAACTTGCGGCGCAGGGCATTTGCAAGATGCGTGTTTTACCTGCAGCATTTTATTTCTGTGGACACTAAATCTCTCTCTCTCTCTCTCTCTCTCTCACACACACACACTGACACACAGACACACACACACACACACACACACACAGACACACACACACACACACGCACAGAGGACTGGGTTTCTCAACGAATCAACTGTTTTCTGACATCCGGTGTTTCTTTTCATCATCGTTCCGCAAGCAAGCCAGTCTCTGAGAAAACTTGACGCTTTTGCCCCCCCCCCTCCCGCCCCTTCAAGCCCCCTATCCTCACCCCGAGCGGTTCACGTACTACCGACGTTTCTAATTTATAAATAACAAGAACGCATGTGGTATCAACGTCTGCGACAGTTATATTTGAGCCAGCGAGTATGACCCCTAGTAAGACAATGGCTGACCACTGCGGACGAACAGAAGTAGTGTACAGGTATTTTATATTTCAGCGCCGTGTTGCTTAGCGGACCGAGTGAGAGAGACTGTGCGCGTTCGCTAACCTGGATTTGGGCCAGTAAGCCATAGGTTATCGGTCCCTGGCCCGACCTTATCACCGAATGTGGAGCAAGGAGAACCAAGCAACCCACTCACTCTTTCTTTGGCAGTCGGCACTGATAAGAGATGACACACAGAAGTAGACATCAGGAGGTGAAATGCGGCGGGCGGGGGGGGGGGGGCGCAGAGATAAAGATTTTATTTTACAAGAAAAGAGGTTACATGCGCGCAGGCCAAACTTACAAACCTGTCTTTTAGAGAGAGAGAAAGAAGAGAGAGACTCACCTAGACAACCATAGTCCATGTTTAGGAACCATGAACATGCCGAAACCCCCACATCAGTCCTCACGGCGGCAAGTCAATAGCACTTCCAACAACTGAAAACGGGAATCCGCACACATCTACACCGCACTCTGACTAGACAAGACGGAGGCAAAAAGATCGATGGAACCCAAGACGGTCTGCACTAAACTGTGCGCACGACACATGGGATTCCTGATCCTTCCCCCAACACCGCAAAACCCTTCCCCCCTAGGTCTGTCTTGCCAGAAGTGGACACGGAATGTCTTGCACGACAAATGAGGTTGACGTAGTCCACAAGCCCCAGGTAATCCAGACGGGCTTCCAAAGCGGCCAGCTCGTTCCTCACGTGTGCTGTCCTCACGCATAAATGCGTAAGGTCTCTTACGTCCAAGCAACCCGAAATCGTTCGGGAGCTTCGGCGCGGTGTCAACGCGGGGCTCACAAGTTACCTACTCCATCGCGGCTAGCACATTCTCCAGTCGTCTGCAACATTTTTGATAATAACGACGTCCAAGCTGGGCTAGCGGTACAAACTTGCTTGAAACAGAATACACGAAATATAGATCTGTAGTAGTGGCTGGTGTGTGTGTGTGTAGTTCCCAAGCGAACGCCTCTACAAAATGAAGCTCAGCGTTGTATCTCTGTCCGTCGCGTTGCGGTAAACCTACCGACGTCTGCCGTGTCTGTGCCAACAATCGGGCCGCCAAAGTGTGTCACGGCGACAGCCAATCGGAGAGCGGATTTCGCCTGTCAGGCATGCCGTCAACCGCTCAGGCCCCGCCCCGCCCAACGGTGCCAACTAATCGGAGGGCGGAGCCGCACCGGGTGCAAAAAAGTAGGGCTCGCTCTCTCCTCAGCAGGTCAGGAAAGTATATTCGACACAGCAAGCAGTTTCTACACGGATTTTGCCCCCCTCCCACTCTCGCGTCGCCTCTACCGTCCCCACTCCCTATCCCCTTGAGCCCGTAACTCCTGGGTCAGTTGGCTGCTTGCCAAATTCCGGGTCAGTGGAGGGAAAAGAAAAAAGAAGAAAAAGGTGGGTTATCTGACAGGCGCGTGTTCAGTTTCTGGCTGTGCTGGGAGAGGTAAGGTGGTTGCCGGTGTGGTGTGTACACTGGCGGCCGGGCGATGATGAAAAGACCAGTTGTGATGACAGAATCTCCAATCTGATCGCAGATCATTTGGGCACTCGGCTGTACTACTAGTATCCAGGAGATCCGTGTGTGCAACAGAACCGGATCTCAACATGCCAAGACTCAACATGGGCTGACTCGGTTCACATATAGCACTAAACTTATGTGGATTTCTTTTCCCGATTCCGCGAATGTTGTCTCACTTCGCATGTAGTACTAAGTTTCGTGACTGAGCGTCTGAGTTGGACGGATTCTTAGGGAAAGACAATAATGAACGCTACTTCTCCAGAAGGAATATGACAGACGAGGCCGAAAACTGATATGCATAAGTTTGGCTCTTTCATCTATCGATGCTAGCCCATTACTGACACACAACCAGTACCATCATCCGAGACATTTGACAATCTGTGTCAGTTCCACTCAGCAATATCCCAAAAATCAAAGAAAGAGAAACATGTGTAGCTGCCGTATGCCACGTTGTTCAAAGTTCCCTCTGCGACGTACTCTTGTGTGAAACTTTTCAAAAAAGAAATGCCCCCCCCCCCCCCCCCCCCAAAAAAAAATCCCAACCCCCCCCCCCCCAAAAAAAAAACAACCCAAACAAACAACAACAACAACAACAAAACCCAAACAAATACATGTACAACAAAACCAACAAACAAAAAACCAACATAACACCAACAAACAAAAAACTAAAACCCCCAAATACCCCCCCCCCCCCTCAAAACAACAACAATGACAATGATTCTTTACTTATCAACGGTTAAAGCTTTAACACAAAGGTCAATTTTCGAACTTGCCGTTGCTACAGCTACTGCATAACTGCATAACAACAAAACAGAGAGAGAGAGAGGCAGGCGGAGAGAGATCAGTTCTCAGCATTTTAAATACGCAATTTTGCCCATTCACAGGTGGGTGGAGAGGAGAGGAATGGGTTGCGGTAACATCTGGTAACTAAATCATGTAAAAATGTACAAAACCATTCACGGCAAGCGCTTGGATACCAAGCACTTTAAAACTGTCTGTCAAAGAGAGAGAGAGAGAGAGAGAGAGAGAGAGAGAGAGAGAGGGGCGTAAAACACCAACAATCCATTTATACACTCCAGATTTCCATTTATCGATAAGCAACAAGTGAACAGCAATATTCCCAAAGACATAACACCGATGAACTACCTAACCTTGCTATCTACCTGCTCGTGTTTGATACTAGCCGTCTCTTACACCATTCCCCTTCCTTCTCTCTGTCTCCCCCCCCCCCCCCTTCCCTTAAGCTCAGTACACAGAGTGCACATAATGTACAGCTAATTATCGGCAGGTCATCTCGCTAACATCGCCCAATGTCGCATGTGACGTTTCTAGGTCACGGCCAACATTTCAACGTTACTCGATCGGCGATCACATCTAATCATCACTACATACGTGTATACATTATGAATGTACAACTGGCTGGCAAATGCTGGCAGGTACATGGTTTTCTGTGTTGACTGTGACTGTGCCCACTGGAATCCAGGTGTCTAAATCATGTGACCGGCCTGACTGTCTGAACTGAACAGTGTCTAACCGGATTGTTGAGATGTCCGAGTGAGCCCCCACCCCCCCCCCCCCCCCCCCCCCCCCCCGCCGCCTTGTATACACACCTCGCTTACTATTTTGTATGTTCAGAAGCACTAAATTAAAAAAAAATATATATATATATATAACAGCACCGTCATTTCAAAGAGTTTCAAAACAGCACCGTGCATTTCCTGGGGATTTCGGTTTGTAGGGTGGGGCCACCTATCATAACACACGACATACTACAGACACACGGCTTACGTGACAGCACAGCAATCGTTGAATGGAAGTGGCACGGAAAACAATCCCGAACATCTTGGTGAAACCCCTCAGCCCCCCCCCCCCCCCCACTTGTCCTTTCTTAGAATGCAGTGTATTCTTGATTTCCCAAAGTAACGCCCATCTCTGCGGGCCTCAAGACACGTACAATTTGAGTAAGTCAGTGCCCCGCCCCTGAAAACCTATCCTACATATTTCCATGTCCGTTGATACGACCCACAGGCACCCAGTGATAGGACAGGTTTTGTCACCCAGACCGCTGACTCGATTTCGACAAGCAGGCACACTGGTGTGCTGTCCTGGTGCCCCCCCCCCCCCCCCCCCCCACTCCCGACTGACGTTCCAGCTTAGTGTGTCAGTGTGGAACCCTGCCGTCCTGTCATAATTATGTATTCAGGGCGGCAGAGTTAGATTTGGGGGGGGGGGGGGGGCTGAATTGTTACCAAAGTTAAAGACGTTCTCAAGCTTGCAGGAATGGGCACCAGTTCGGGAAACCAAGACTGAGCAGAGCCAATCAAAATGATTTCTTCTCAAAAGACCGTCGACAAGATCCCGCTGCGCTCGAAGGTAACACACACGTTGGTCACTCGAGGTGTACTGTGGACCGGCTCGCAGCCTGCCCAACATTAATATGACGGAGGTTTAGGACCGTTAGTTTAGGGTGAGTAACCCCTGACAACATCTTCAATTTCTTGAAGGAGGTAAACTTATTTTATAAAATATAGTCCGTCCCATATAGTCTTTCTTTGACCTCCGTGTTCAGCGTTTAAGTCCCAGAAGACTGAAACTCATTTAAACCCAGCAGGTTTTTAACATACATTTACATCCTGTTTCATTGTACGCTCTTTTATTTTTAATGACCTGGCAGAAAGGGACCTCGCTTAGCCGCGAAATAGTCTTTGTAGCTTGCGCGGCGTAAAGCCCTAAATAACTAACTAACTAATTAGGGTGAGCAGCGTTGTTTAAAGGAGGTTTAGGGCTAGTGACTTGACAGAGGCTAAATGAGGTTTAGGGCTAGTGACTTGACAGAGGCTAAATGAGGTTTAGGGCTAGTGACTTGACAGAGGCTAAATGAGGTTTAGGGCTAGTGACTTGACAGAGGCTAAATGAGGTTTAGGGCTAGTGACTTGACAGAGGCTTAATGAGGTTTAGGGCTAGTGACTTGACAGAGGCTAAATGAGGTTTAGGGCTAGTGACTTGACAGAGGCTAAATGAGGTTTAGGGCTAGTGACTTGACAGAGGCTAAATGAGGTTTAGGGCTAGTGACTTGACAGAGGCTAAATGAGGTTTAGGGCAAAGTCAGAATGACTGAGGTTTAGGGTCAGGGGTCAGTTTGGGGCTGGGTTTGCGATAAAATGTAGATAACGGTGAAAACGAACAAGTAACACATGTTTGGCCTGTGTTGGGCATGGGGCTGGGGGTGGGTGGGGGGGGGGGGGTTGGGGTGGGGCTGGGGGGGGGGGGTGGGTGGGTGGGAGGCAATAACCCTCCTATACCTTAACCCTCCGATGTACTAGACCGCTGCTATCAGACACACTAGGCACTTTCGCCATGCGACATGGAACCTTGTCCCGTTGCGCAGCAACATTCAATTTGAACCTTCCTGACGCTGGTCGCGGTGCACATTACCTCGATGAACACAACTGCTAGAGTTGTCAAACTGACTGGGCGGAGCTTACACATAGCGACCTAAGTGGGTGACTGGGTTTCCTTTTTGAGGCGAGGAAAGTGAAAACAAAGGCAATCAAGCGTAGCCTGACAGCATGACGGACTCAGCTGGCGGCACCATTAGGTCGCCTGCAGCAGCTTCTTCGTCAACTGGTACACTTTCGGCCTGCTGCGTCCCATTTTTATTATTTTTTTTGTGGTATGCAACTGTTTTAACGCGCTCTCTGCTGTTAACTCAGTTCCTACCAAATAAGTTTGGGCCGTCGAGGTTTTGCGCAAGTGAGGCCACTTAAGAAAGAAAGAAAGAAAGAAAAAAAAAAAAACCCAACAAACCAACCATAATTAATTTATATATGCGTGAAGTTAAATGTGGTTTGGTGAGAGCGTTGCACATTGATTATACTCACGTATGCTGCCATAACAAGCATATTTATAAACGGCTGTTTTACTTCTGAGTTGTCTGTTTACCACAACCCACAACAGACATCATGCACGTCAAAACCGTGGATCATTTGTAACACTTCACTGACCGCCACACATATTTTCCTCTTTCCTTCTTTGCCAATTTCTGGCTCAAACCTATCACCCAAATCATCATAACCTTAGCCTGTAGACTCCACCTCACTACCCTAACCCATGCACATAAACACCTAAATGGCGTCTTCAGCCACGGTCAGTATTTGCCTTTGTCCAACGCACAGACGACACAAATTCCAGATCTATCGAACAGAGCATACAAGGCAAAGCGTTCCCCCTTGCAAAAGAGCCGTGAAGGAACCGCTACGCTTGTCTGACTCTCGCACACCGGCAAGACTGAAACCGAAAGAAGGGTCAAAAACGTGGGCCACTCGTGCCGCGCCAAATGTGTTTTCTCCTCACGTGACGCAGACCGCTGAAGATCCTATTTTCTGCCATAAATGAAACAAAAATGCAGCAAAAACCAGGCCCTTTCAGTTTATACGCACGTCCCGAGAGGAGCAAAAGCTGGGCCTCAAGGAACCCCGGTGGCCCAATGGATACCTTACTTTGAACCAAAATGCCAACCTGTTGTCGCCCACTCTACCCTCTAGTCGATCAACCGCGCATGGGTTGCCCTCCAGCCGACAATTCCACTGAGACTCGGAAGACATCCCGGTGACCTCCCTACACCACGGGACTGAATCAAAATAGACGGGCAATTCGTAGCACCGTCATTCAGCAGTGTTTTTCCACGCCATAGCACCGAGTCCAAGGCTTTCCAAATTTATTCTGTCATGGCACCGGGAGAAACACTTTGGATTTTCAATTCAGTGTCGGTTGGAGAGACTGAACAGGGGGCCGTATAGCAACGAGAATCCGACTTCTGCTAATGCGTTACTGCAATCTGAACACGTGCATTATTATGCTTAAAACAAACGGCTTTAGGTGAAAGCAATCGTCGTCGAAACGCTTCAAGCGGCATAGCAACGAAACGGGATAAGATCCTCCATTTGGATTACCGTGTAGACCCCCCTCCCCCCCCCCTTTTTTTTAAAAGGGGGGGGGGGAGGGGGGGAGCTTGGCTAAGAGGGCCAAGGAGGAGCTACTCAGCCTCGAATTGGTCCAGGTTTCACAATGAAAACGTTCTCCTTTTGCTGATATTTCCACTGCACGATTCTGGCAACAGCTCTATGCTCGTAACGGTGTGATAGAAAATTACCGCTTTCGAAGCTGTAAGGCTGTCCCATCTGGCCACTGCAGCCGTTTTCGTGACTTAGTGGCGTTTAATATGAGAGAAATACGAGTTTCTTTAAGCCTACGGTCCATTCCTGAACAGACTGGGACTAGACAAAGCTTCTGAAAATAGCCACCAATCAGTGCCGTCGAGCTTGTCTTCAGTCAGTAGAGAAAGTTAGAAATCTTCGTCGGCCGATCTTCGTCGTCGGGATTCCCCTTTATTTTTAGCATTGCCGCAAGCGAGCATGCGCGTGAACTTTGGCACGAACGAAGATTCTGATCTTCGTCGTGAAAATTGCGATTTTTCCGAACGCACCTTCGGCCCCTTTTTCTGCCCGTGCTATTGCGGTAGGTACAATGACACTATAATTTGGTGATTTTTAAACATATTCACTGTTGTCTTGCACACTTATGAGAACTGATAAGCCGTGGATTACGAACAATCAGTCTCCAAAGAGACCTACCATTTGGAGCCATCTCACTGTGTTGTTTCCTAGTGCATGTGCATTACAAACATGTATAAAAGCAGGCTACCTCATATCTTTGCGATCCGCAGGGATGAAAACACACATATACCGGTGACATATTATCGATTCCTGTTGTCAGTCACTATTTGGAATGATTCATTAATCATAGTACCACAAGCTGAAACGGCTACACATGGCCAGCAGACGACACTGCAAACCATTCTGGATAATCCATAGTTTTGCCCGGTTGACTTGGTTTTTCACGTTCCACATGAAATAGTTTCTTTACCATTTACAAAAACAGCAAGCACGCTAAGCTGACATGTACAAATATTTTGAAATACGTGCTAAAAATCATAAGAAAAAGCGCATACCTGAAGTTTTGTGATCGTGCCAGATCTATGAAGAAATTTTGCATTTTCAGACACTCCCAGACACAACGACACGCACTGGCAGACACCAAGACACGCACTGACAGACACCAAGGCACGCTCTCGCAGACACAGACACGCCGACAGGCACAGAACACACTATTTGTGGAAGCCAAATATTGAGTGGTGTGAAGCCCTACTGACTTTAACATTGAAATTAAAGTTGGCAGCAAACTTTGTTTATTCCTAAAATAGAGTATGGTTTGGCATAACTGGTTACGGAGTTATCTCCCATTGTGTGTCTTGCGTGTCTGCCATTGCGTGTCTCTGTGTCTGCCTGAGCGTGTCTTTCTGTCTGCCCGTGTGTGTCTTGCGTGTAGAAGTAGTTTGTGTGTGAATTTACAGAATACGAAAAAAATAATGAAGAAATACAGAAAAGGCTGCACGTTGTGTTTTTTGGCAAAAATTGTCTACATTAAAAAAAAAATTCTGTGTGTTTCTGCTGGTGCGTGTCTTTGTGTCTGCTTGTGTGTCTTTGGTGACTGCCAGTGCTTGTCTTTGGTGACTGCCAGTGCTTGTCTTTGTGTCTGCTAGTGCGTGTCTTTGTGTCTGCCAGTGCGTGTCTTTGTGTCTGCCTGTGTGACTTTGGAGACTGCCAGTGCAGTGTTCTAATATTTTTAATAGAGACCAGCCTGTATTCATATATCATACCCAAGCCAATATATTGCCAAAATAAATCAACATGTAGTATGCAACAGAAAATCTGACAATTGGTTGTATATATGTTTGTGTATTCTGTCTCGTGTCTTTGTGTCGGCCTGTGCATGTCTTAATTTGTGTCTGCCTGACCAGTCTGTAGTCATATATTGTGCCCCAGCAAGCCGTGTGTTATTGCTAACGCCTGGCTTCTTTTTTTTGCATGATTGGTACATCATATAATATATATAGGGAGGTACATAATCATTTAGATTTGTGTTTTCAGTGTCTTGTCATGCCTGGCTTTTTTTTTTCTTTTTTTTTTTTTTGCATCATTGGTACATCATATATATAGGGAGGTACATAATCATTTAAGTTTGTGCTTTCAGTGTCTGTAAAACGTTTGTAGAGTGAGGTACATGATCGTTTTCACTATGTGTACACACAAACAGTTCAGAAAGCAAACACATCCACTGGCAGACACGGAAGACATGCAGAGGCAGACACGGAAGACACGCAATGGCAGACACCAAGACACACCAAGGGAAATAACTCTGTAGCTCATTGTTGTGCAAAAAAAAATTCTTAATGAATAAATAGACAATTCATCTATGAAAATGCATACTTTCCACATGACAATGTTTATAATTGTGTTTAGAATCAGTCTCATGGAAAGGAATACTTTTGCATGCACGGTTAACGCAAAATTTATTGCCCGCTTTTGTTGGAATGATAGTGTTCCAAAGCTCCACACCACGAAATCTTTGAAAACTACACTCATGGGGTATATAAGGTTACTGGCAGACTGCTTGTCTGTGAGGTTGTATATAATTGCAGTCTTGACAGAGTGCCTTCTCTGCTTGTGAGTGTGTGTGTGTCTGCCGTAGTATGTCTTTCGGCTGTGTGTCTCCGTGTCTGCCATTGCGTGTCTCCGTGTCTGCCAGTGTGTGTCTTTGTGTCGGGGGGTGTCTGAAAATGCAAAATTTCTTGACTCAGATCTGCGAAGGGACATCAATCGGGGGGAAAAGGGGAGAGCATTCTGCGCGCGAACTGGACGAACACCGAACGATTGCTATGTTCCAAACGCATCCCGCGTCGGCCTGAGTATGGGCGCGCGTGCGTGACGTCAAACGCCGACGACGAAGATCGGCCGACGAAGATTTCTAACTTTCTCTAATAACCGAATGTCGTCGTCTGCTCAGTACGCGGTTGTTACGTGGTGAAATATTCGAAGAGCCGGCCGTGTGCGAAGCTTGAAAGTGCAGTGTGACACCAGAGACGTGCTAAAATAAACTCCACACAGCTACCGGCCCCCGTAGTGTAGTGGTTAGCACTTCGGACCATGGACCGGGAAACCCGGGTTCGAGTCCCAGCCGAGACAAGCGGGATTTTTCCTACCTAGGTCGGCTCCTACCCAGAGCGGGTGTGCTATGGGCCCAATGGGGAGGCTGTTGCCACATAGCCGAGCTTCACCCACTTCACGGGTGCGACTTTGGGGGTGCTTCCCTTGGTATGACACGTCTTATGATGTGGATGATTACACGGCCGGCACCGCAGGTGCCGTAGTTCCCGGGCCTGGTTAACGCCGGGATATTTATGACAGGAAGCGTGGAATGCGGCCCTGTCCCGCAGTTCCAAACCACATGGACCTCCATAGCATCATCTTACCATCATCCTCATCTCCATCATCATGCATAATAAAAAAAAAATTGCCCCAGCCTTCGAGCCCTCCGTGGATTCCATCCATGACCAGGGAGGAACACCACTGGAGCTGGCAAAAAGAGTTGGGGCAGCAAAAAAAAAAAAAAAAAAAAAACTCCACACAGCTATAACTTTTCTACGCGCTCACGAGTCTTTTTGTGAGTGAATGAGACTTCTTCCGCAGTCAGTATAAGAACTCGCTACGCGAAGAGTGTTCGCCTGATTGTCATCGTATTCCTCGCCAAGACGACGGGCTCTTCGAACATTTCACCACGTAACAGCGGTACACTTCAAGAACAACTTACACGCCAGCCAGAGTCACCACAATGATTTCAGATGCTGTATACAGTGACCCAAGTGACAGATTCTGATGCACTGAGTCAGCACATTCGATGAAAAGTTTTCCACACACTAATCATGCATGCCAACCACACGTATTGAATCTTCAGCTTAAATCTTGCTATTTTCACTTCGACAGAACAGTCCGCGCGCCAAAGGACGACATAATGATCAGTCGGTAATTTCATCAGATGTCAAAATCGATGAGGACACAAGGAGACAGAACTTCCTTCCATGCTGAGGCAGCAGACTGCCGGAAAATCGGACATAACAGAAATGCCGTCTCGTCTGTCGTGCATATTGACAAAGTAATCAACAGGAAACAAAAGAACCTCGATAGTTTATCCCGTTCTCGCACGTGCTCATTTTAAAGTTGTTTCTCTCTCTTTTTTTTTTTTTCTCTTTTAGTATATGGAAGAAATCGAACAGGCAGGCTTTTGTTAGAACTAACAATCAAGTTTCTAAGTGGCAGTGTCTCTTGTTGTAGTGTGCACGCTGAAACACACACACACACACACACACACACACACACACACACACCCACACCCACCCACCCACACACACACACACACACACCCACCCACCCACACACACACACACACACACACACCCACACACCCACCCACACACACACACACCCACACCCACACACACACAAAAGTACATGGGGCGGGGGGACATGTTCCTGTCTGGGCTGCCAGGGGGAGTTCAAACCGAAACAAGTGTCAGAGAGACCCACTCTCAAAGCACGGTTACTGAAGACCCCGTCATTCACCTGACGCATTACGGCTCTGGGTTTGGACAGAATTTTGACTATAAACCAATGGACACATTTGTCAGTGACGAATCGAATCCGATAGTGATCAGAGGCACACTGCAAGGAATCCCCTGCAAGTACATGTTCTACTGAGCAACACGGTCGAAACAGCAAACTGCAAACCGTGCTGGCGTATCGACAACATGCCACTTTCCCCAGACTGACCCAAGTCTATACAAAGTAACATTCTATCGACTCGTCCCCTCCATCGACTTGGAAAATCCTGGGCGAAAAATGTTTAATATCTGCCGCTCGCGGCGCTTTCGACTGTTCGGGGAAAAAAAAAAATCCATTACAAAACTGCGCCACTTTAATAATGACGCGACAGACCTTTTTCATTTTATCCTACCCCGCCTGTTCCTCAATGGTCGAGGGTCAAAATGTGGAACGACTTCAACTTCCGGCTTTCGTATCGAACTTATTGTTTTCTTTCTTTGAAGTTCACAATACTTGCCGCATACCTGGAGTACAAAATGGTACTTCAAATCATACATAAAAGGCTGACGCGATGTTCCCTGTGGTTCGAAAATACAAGGATGCCGCGGACCCCCTCTTCATATTTTTGAGGATCCTTTTGTAAATTTTGAGGGTTCGCGGTCTTTTGGTATAAAAAGTCTGAAAGCCAAAAGAATCTGTTGCTGTTTACAAGTATTCAAGTAGGAGAGATGTATGTGAATTGTTGCGTGTCAGCCATAGCGAACTGGCAAGGCGACGAACCCGCAAGCTTACCAAACAGAGTATCATGAGTGGACAAAAAAGTGTCCGAGAGTGCTTAAGCCAATCAGATTCTGTCTGTTAAGCACAGTGGCTCAGCGGAAATGCGATGCTGCAAGTGCCCGCTGCTAGTTACAGATCGCTTTTTGTTCGTCGAGTTTCCGGGAGAGTGTTGGAACAATACTTTCTGTCGCGGCGACGGGCAGTACAGGTATGGAAGCGTTAGGCCAAAAGTCCTATTTCTACTGTAAGAAGCCGCAAAGTCATGAAAATCGTTGCAATGGCCATCTATTCATTCGGCAAACAGCCTTAGAGCTTTGCAAACGGCAGTTCCCCCCCCCCCACCCCCCCGCCAGCACTCATTACGAACACAGAAAAGAAATCCAGACTTTCTTACCTTCGCATCGCTTCCCGTACGCCTGGTCTCCCCAGATGTAATCTTTGCCTGCACGCAGAGAAAATTAACACACGTTGTTTCAGTTCGTTTGTGACTAGATCCTTGGGTTTTCCGAATCATAAAGAGGGCTTACAATACAGTGGCTACCTGACCGAGCAAAAGCAAAGCAAGCCATCAAGGACAGACGGTAGAATATTACACACAGAGAGAGAGAGAGAGAGAGAGAGGGTGGGTGGATGAGTGGGTGTTTGGGAGTTTTACGTCCTTTTTTCACCACGTATGGGTGATATCAAAGACGGGGCAAGGAGAGAGAGAGAGAGAGAGAGAGAGAGAGAGAGAGAGAGAGAGAGAGAGAGAGAGAGAGAGAGCGCACTCAATCATTTATTATTTAGGCCGTAAACCCTGACAGCAGATTCAGACGACAGGGGCATCCGCACCCATGGCAGCCCTATACACAGCTGGACACTGTAAATAATAATAATATCATTTGAGAGAGAGAGAGAGAGAGAGAGAGAGAGAGAGAGAGAGAATGGTTTAATTCACTGATTACTCTTTTCTACTCTTTTTTTTTTCTCACTCCATGCGGACATTCGCTCTCATTCTCCCGTGCCGACAACCTTGTCACCTCTGATGGGAGTTTCATGTTCAAATTATCGGCTTTTGAAATCTGTCGTGTTGTTGTTGGAACGCCGGCTCGCCCACGTTCTTCTTGAACACTAAGACGACTGGAAAGGCGAAAAAACCTGTCACGGTATTTATCTCTCTCTCTCCCCCCCCCTTAAATAACTCGAGAAACAACAACAACAACAACAACAACACAAACCCCTGAATAACAGAGAAATCAAGAAACTCCATCTTCTTCCGGGTTCAAACAAGAAATGTCCCTCTGCGATAATGGAGAAACAACAAAATAAAACAAATATTATGCATAATGTCACGCCGAGGCCGTGGAAAAAAACCCGTGCCCAGACATTTTCCATTCCCAGGGGCTCTCCGACTGAGCTTAGTTGCCTCCCTTCAGCTGCATTGGCTACGGTGGCATAGCGTGGCTGGTATTACGTGAAGGTTAACCAAAACAAAACGCCTTCTTTAAAGTCCGATAATGAACACACACACACACACACACACACACACACACACACACACACACACACACACACACACACACACACACACACACACACCCCGAAAATGGTGTTGACCGGTTCTCCCGTTCTTGAGAGATTTTCCCTCACAGACAGACAGACAGAGAGAGCAATAACCCCTGAAGTCTGCAAAGAAGCTAAGTAAATGCATGGTCTACTCTGGCAACGCCGGATCGACACTTTCCGCCAGAATAACGCATATCACTCAATCACTCAATCATTCAAAACAAACAATCAACCATCTTCATTCTGAGCCAGTGTCAAACTCCGTACTCAGGGTGAGTAAACGCCTGGTACTCGACAAACGCGTTTCCACGGGGTGCAGCCAAAATGGACGCGAGCGTTTCCGGTGCTATTGCGCTTCAACAGTTGTAACGATGGTTGGTCTCACGCAAAGCCTTATATTTGAAAATACACGTACGAGCACGCACACGTCGTTGCGCTGTATTAACGCGTAAGGCGTTAGGCCAACGTCACACGTGAGTGGTTTAAGTCCAAATACACAACGAACATGGTGTCCCCCCCCCCCCTCCCTGTTTCTCGTGTGACATGCGGCTGCAACATGCCTTCGACTTAATTTATACTACTACTACTACTGAATATTTGTTTGCGCTTATTCTCTGTGAGCTGTAAGCGCTTACAGAGGTAAAATAACTAAAAGAAACTAAAAACTACTAGAAAGATTAAAAAAAGCACTAAAATAGCTAAAAGAAGACACACACACACACACACACACACACACACACACACACACACACACACACACACACACACACACACGCACGCACACACACACAGTGTCTGTCATTCACTCATCAGTGTTGTGCTGAAAACAGGTGTGTCTTAATGGACGTTTTTAAAGCTGAGGACTGAGTCTGTGTGTCTGATGTTATGCGGAAGTGTGTTCCAAACGGTTGGTCCTCGGTATGGAATACACTATCCGGAGCAAGTGCTTTGTTGTGAGCTGGTTTCCATGTTTTGTTCGTACACAAACGTCTCCAGTGTGTCTTCAGCCTTAGTCAAAGGCGTCGTCTGTTTTTGAACGGGGGGAGGGGGGGGGGGGCGGGGTGGCCGAATGGTAGAGCGTTGGACTTCTAATGCTCGGGTCGTGAGTTCGTATCCCAAATATTTGTGCTGGCTTTTTCATCGTTGCCCCGTCTTTGATACCACCCTGTGTGGTGGAAAAGGACGTTAAACCCCCACCCACCCTGGAAACACTGTACTGGTGGTGCTACTTTTTGAGGCGCAGTATCACAGAAACACTCGGGTCCAGTCTGAACACTGACACCTCGTCGTTTCTGCGGCCACGTATACAGCAGCACCTTCCCTGACCAGACAACCACGGGGGAAGAAGAACAGCGAGAAGACAAAATTCCCCGCTGACAGCTGCAGGGATCAAGACATGGCGTTTGAAGTGTCGGGGGGGGGGGGGGAGGGAAAAGTGTGTTTTTGGATGACACCCAACAACAGCGTCTATACTACCTTACCCATGGCTACCTAAAGTGTACGGAACGATGACGGAGTACAGACCTCTTACTTGTCCGTACTCCGCATACACAACAATAATAATAATAATGATAATAATAAGAAGAAGAATTGTGTATTACAATTATTATTATTAAGGAACGTTACTTCACTCTCGCACTGCAAACAAATAGAACCACAAACAACCAACCAACTTAAAAAAAAAAAAAAAAAAACACCGACACCCCCCTCCACTCTCCTAAAAGTTTAAAGGCCCAATTTTTTTAAGATTTTTATGCTCACAGATCGTTCTGAGTTGTTTGGGTCAGTGGTGACTAGCGTCACACCACTTAGACACCTGCACAGTGACAGCATCTCCAGGGCTGGCGCAGAGCCAACAACACTCGGTGGCGTGAATAACAAGGACTGACATCGTTAAAGGTATTGCAGTACGCTCAACGGCTGCGTAGAAGAATTTGAATTTCCGTCGTTTCGCAGAGCCTGTAGACAACACTGTCTCGCATCTCGAGCTCTACTAATCGTGGAGACTCACTATACCGAGCGGGGAGCCGGGGTGGCCGAATGGTAGAGCGCTGGACTCCCAATGCCCGGGTCGTGAGTTAGAATCCCCCCGGCTGGGGCCAGATATTTGTGCTGGCCTTTTTCTCGTTGCTCCGTCTTTGATATGACCATTACGTGGTGGAAAAGGACGTCAAACACCCCCCCCCCCCACATCCCCTATACCGAGCGTATAAGCAAGCGCAGAAACTAAACTGTCCCCAAAATAAGTTGGCTTCTATGTATACCAGTAAACATGGACAAAGCGCAGGAGGTGGCGTCGTCACACGTTTAAACATTTGAACGGAGAATAAATACCTCGTCGCATGAAACACCCGCGTTCACTCCATACGTAAGGGCTACACATTACTGTACACTCTGGTTACCCGTACCACGGACAACAGCGCCTCACCGTTACCTATCGAGTAAGTAAGTACCAGCTTTCCGATCGAAGCCATGTACAGCGACACACGCGTCCACTGTGTGACCCCAGCATCGGTTAGTAGGGCCTCGGCCATCCACTCCAGCCTTGTCAGCTGTAATCTAAGCCATACACCATACAATAATCTATAAATACACCACGCAAAAGGCCTGACCTTCAAGGCCCCAATTACGCGTAACGCGATAGCTGCCGCACAATGACTCGTGCAGTGGCCGGGCCAAATCGGATGCATGAGGGTCGCCGCCAATAAAGGATCGCATGCACATGCACACACCCGCTTTTGTTGCACGAGGAAGGGATCCGCTACCCACACGGGCTGTAAAAGATCGGGTATCGTGGGCATGCACGGGGAGCAGAAACTGGGGCTTAGCCGTCTCTCGTTACAATTGCACGCTAGGGTTTCGGCATGTCAGTGGGACAGTCGTCAAGGAGTGTCTAGTCGTTCTGTGCAAGATTCGAAGCTGAACTTCCATGTATTTTTTGTCTTTGCCGGCAGATACCCATTGCGTGCGTGACAATCGTATAAAGACGTGCCTTTATAATCGAGTACGGAACAAGGTTTTTTTTTTGGGAGGGGAGGGGTAGCTGACACTCCTCTTCAAATACCCCCCTCCCCCCGGTTTTCTCAAGTTTTTGTCATCCTGTATATCACCCTATCCCCCACCTTTCAATCAATTACCCCCTCCCCACCCACCTCCTCCTGCCCTCACCTTTCTGTCCCGCACCTCTGACCTGTGGACATTTTCTCTCCGCCCTGACCTTTTCAACGGTGCCTATTTTCTTCAGCTCGCCACTTTTCCCTCTCTCTCAGAAGCCCACACTCAGATGCCGGTCCCAGGGGGCAAGGTGTAACACATTAACTAGCCGTGCCAGCTTGCCATATAGCCCAGCACTCGGTGTCCTTTGACCCTGCGTGTCAGATCTGCACCGATACACTTGGGAATTGCATCCCGTGCGACCCTATCCCCCCCCCCCCCCACACACACACACACAAAACATATGCCGTACGGAAACTGTAGCCCAAGCCCAAACCACCTCTGTCAGCCATGACGAAAACATGCGACAAAATTATGAAAATTAGAGGCACCAACGCATACTGTTCCGCTTTGTTCAGGCAAGGACTTTATAGTGTGACGGATCTACAGTCTTTTGTTCAAGCTTTGTGAAGAAAAGGTCCTGACTGCGGTCTACGAACAAAGGGAAAATAACGGATTATCCTCAGTTTTATTAAAATTCAGTTCCGGTCGTCTACACATACACTTATCCCCCCCCCCCCCCGTAAAAAAACTCAAATCAAACAAACCACACACACACACACACAAAACACCCCCCCCCAAAAAAAAACAACAAAAAAAACCAACAACAAAAACAAAAAACAACCCCAACAAACCCCACAAACAAACAAAAAACAAAAAACCAACAAAAACCCCAAAACAAAACAAACAACAAAACAAAAACAAACAACCAACCCCCCCCCCCCCCCCACCAATTATGAGATAATTATAGTCATCAGACTGGGTCATGGCCAGCATTGTTTTCCATTTCACACCCGACACATACGCCGGGGGGGGGGGGGGGGGGAGAGAGAGAGAGAGAGAGATGTCACAAGTTCACAACGTCCTCAATCAACACAGCATCATTGCAGGTTCAGGTTGTGACAACTCCGACAGGTACGAACTTTCTGCACTAGGATTTGTTTGGACAGCAGCCAGTGCACATACGGCATGCTGGAAAAAAAAAGCGAATAAAAATGGCCCATGACATACGAGCTTACTGCCCCCCCCCCACCCCCCCCATCCCCACACCCCTCAGCCCAGGAATGGGAGCAGAGTGATGACACTACAAGGCTGTGGGCCCACCCAGATGGCGCACTCCTAACAGGTTATCGCAGACCACTAACTACGCTAAATATAGTAGAAAATCTTTGCCCCCTTTTAAAATTTGGATGCAGAGTAAAAATGGCAATCTGGTGCTTTTTGTTGGCTTTCTAAACATGTTTCATGCCAGCTAATAGTAAAATTAGGGAAAAAACGAGGCTGGCTTGTGGACTATTAATTTTGTATTCATGCGCGCGGGCAGGCACAGGAGCCAGCAGACGACGAATGTGGGGGTATGTGGTCGCTGCCAACTTTGTCAAAAAACGGAATATTGGAATTTGTTGAAATTTACTCTACACATGAGTCTATGGCTGCCTGATTTTTGTGATTTTTTTTTGGTTAACTACAACCTTATGTGTAAGAGGAATATATAGCGTTTTCCTCCAAAAATGCATCTATGGTACGTAGCCTAAACCTTGATGCCAAGTACGATAACTGTATTCCAAATGCTGAATTCACATGTCGTGCAGGATGCAAGCCATGCATTGCCAAGATGCTAGGTCGGTTAAAAAAAAAAAAAAAAATCTGCTGGTGAAACGCAGTAACCCATTACCCCAAGATCGACTCGTGTCAGTTTACGTTTCAGCCCTGGAAAAATTCTACCTCAAACCTGAGGTAGCTCGCGTGCTGTGCAGCAGACAATACGTGAGTTTTCGGGCTGAACTGCAGACTGGCGGGGACGTACGCATGTGGCCGAGGAGTCAAGACCAGAACATCAGTTTTATGTAGAGAGAGCTGTTATCTGTGATCTGTATTCTGTGTTAGGCCTGCCCCTCCTTTTTAACTGTTATTCTTAGTGCTTGTTTAACATAGTTTAATGTGAGGCAATGCCAATGCTTATTCCCTTAAATTGTGTTTTAGCCAATGACTGAGTGTGTGAATGTGTATATGTATTTCTATGGTATGTTTGTGTATATCAATTGTGTTTTATTATCAAGAGGAGCAAAGCGAATTCTTCTTAATTGTAACTAAGAAGCAATATCTATCTTATCTTATCTTATTGGTTTAAACAAGTTTATTGCAATACGGTTTGTTCAAAGTAAATAAACAATTTCTGAGCATGAACAAGCTAGGCTCAGGGGTCAACAAACAAGTGCATGTTAACGGCATTGCAATGATCAGTTTTATTGCCACTAACGAGGCGCAGTGCAGCGGCTAAGTGCAAAATGTGTACACTGACACGGAAACAGACATGAGCGCACTGCAAACGACTAGTATGATTTTATACGAGACAAGGTCGCCGAAAATGATGTTCATACGCGACAATCGACGCAACTGGAGTGGCACTCTAATCTCGTGAACTATTAATTTTCTTTGTTCTGCTGGACTTAGAAACAGGAAAGTGACGTTTTGCACCGGAAAAGAGTTCACGATTTGTACTGCAAAGAACTGTGCGTTTCGCACTAATTCACACAAAAACAAACAATATGATTTTCTTTCTCAGATTCGAACCCACGACCTTCCTCGGTGTCGCGACAGAGTGCTTAGGTCGATCCTTTCAGTGTTCTAATCCCCCCTCCCCTCCAATTCCCCATACCCCCCCCCCTTCCCCTCCAAACAGCGAACAAACAAAACAAAAAAGAGACCCCCCAAAAAACAAACAACAAAAAAACAACAACAATACAACAAGAAAAAAATAGAAAAGGCAGACAAAAAACACACAAAACAAAACAAAAAAGCCAAACAACACACACGAAACACCACCACCACCAACGAAACACCACCGTGGACAACCGCAACAAAACCCCCACACAAAACAAACAACACCAAAACACCAACCCAAACCCACAACAACAAAACCCCCACACAAAACAAACAACACCAAAACACCAACTCAAACCCACAACAACAAAACCCCCACACAAAACAAACAACACCAAAACACCAACCCAAACCCACAACAACAAAACCCCCACACAAAACAAACAACACCAAAACACCAACTCAAACCCACAACAACAAAACCCCCACACAAAACAAACAACACCAAAACACCAACCCAAACCCACAACAACAAAACCCCCACACAAAACAAACAACACCAAAACACCAACTCAAACCCACAACAAGAAAACCCCCACACAAAACAAACAACACCAAAACACCAACCCAAACCCACAACAACAAAACCCCCACACAAAACAAACAACACCAAAACACCAACCCAAACCCACAACAACAAAACCCCCACACAAAACAAACAACACCAAAACACCAACCCAAACCCACAACAACAACGAATAACCCACGAGCAAACCGAAAAAAGAGCTGTTATCAAAATAAAAAGGTAGTTTTGAAACAAACAAACAAACAAACAAAAAACACAACTTCAAAACAAAACAACAACATCAAAAGCCAAACATCACACAACTGACTCTATTACTCAGATGGGTCAAACAACTGAACGCAGGTGCCGATGGAAACGAACATGACTGAATTCACAATATCTGCCACGATGGAAACATCAACAGTGATCACAAACCAGTCTTCAGGAACACACACACACACACACACACACACACACACACACACACATCATAGTTCACACAAACACACACATCATAGTTAACACACACACACACACACACACACACACACACACACACACACACACACACACACACACAACGTGTGACAAACTGACGTGACAGGTCAGGAGTGACGGGGGACGCCATGGGCCTGTAGACATGTAAGTAATATTACACTGGCAGAGCCACTGCCGACCTCAGTCCATACACATCCCCGCAGGCTAACTACCCTTCATTTCCCCAACCGACACAGGTCTTTCACCTTGCGGTTCGAACGTCACTCTAATCTCCAATTAGCCCTCACTTCAACCTCCTGCCTCCACCTTTCTCTCTCTCTTCCCCCCCCCCCCCCATTCCCTCCCCAAAACCTGTCTTACCTTATCCAACCCACAGCCCCTCCACACCACCAACAGCTATCGTGCCGAAACCGGTCGGCAGAGGGACAGACGCGATGACGGTAAAAATTGATGAGCGTGTCATGTAAGATACTCCCGCGTCATCAGTCCTGACCGCAGCACAGGGCCCGTATGTAATAGTCGAGATTAGGGCTTTTAGCCCTGGGTTAGAGTCTAACCTCGAACTAAACTAGCTCTAGGGTAAAATTTTTCTATTGTTTTTTGTTTTAAATCAAGAAGCGGGCCCATTCCAGCAAGGTGCCTAATCCGTTATATAAGGATTTTTTCTTGCTGTCTTCGCTTCCTTTTTTAATTTAATTTTGCTTTTGGGTTTCTTTTGTCCTAGTCTGGGTTAGGCCTGTAGCCGTAGGTTAAATTAACCTCGACTTTTACATACGGGCCCAGTACAAAACAGTACAGTACGAAAAGTAAGATTGTATTAGGTGCGTTTTGGAGGAGTTTAACGTCCTTTTCCACCACGTATGGATGACATCAAAGACGGGGCAACGAGGAAAAGGTCAGAACAAATATTTGGCCTCCGCCGGGATTCGAACTGGGTGCACAGAGTGAATGCTCGCTCTCTCTCTCGTTTCATTTTGTTTCTGCTGATTTTGTGCATCATGATTATCACGGCAATCTTTTGATTCCTGTTCGTACTGATGCCAATGTTTTTCATGTCAACCAGTCTGTTCAAGTTCTGTTTCTCTCTCTCTTTTCCCTTTCCGGAAGGGGGGGGGGGGGGGTCACTTTATGGGTATGCGGCTTGGCCGGTTTCAAACTTTCTTTAAACCTCAAACAGCTGTTTTGTAAAACAAACAAACAAACCACTGTTCGTTCCTTTGACAACACATAAACTTCATTATCTTACGAAGAGGGAAAGAGAACGCGCTAAACAGACCATTGAGCCTGCATTTCAACCCTGGATTAAAAACCGCTGATTCGGCAGTAAAGACAGCCCCCCCCCCCCCCTCCAACGCGACTTGAGATGTCTACCAAGGGCAGTCGTGTCTCGACGCCTCGTTCATCTTCTAGTAAAGACACATAGCTAACTCTAGCGGGACACAGCACTCCGTCAGAACGGCCGGCCCAGGTGTTCATGTGGGTCAAACTCAAAGGGCTCACTAAGGTCGCTGGTCGCGGTGGCTAACGTGAGTCCCACTTTCTCTTATCTAATGAGTTTCTCAGAAGCGTTTTCATTACTGACCACTGACAAGGTCGAAGCAGACAGTGCTTATCGCTTAAGACAGCTTTCTTTTTCGTGTATTCTGTGTTAGGTATGATGTATAATGTTCTTAAAATTTGCCGCTGTTGGTTCTGTGTGTATACTTGTAATACATTGTTTAGATATAGTTCATGTTGAAAGTCCTACGCTCTACCATGCGACTATCCAGGCTCCCCTTCAGAGCCTCTTTCTGCCTTCGTGTGTGTGTGTGTGTGTGTGTGTGTGTGTGTGTGTGTGTGTGTGAGAGAGAGAGAGAGAGAGAGAGAGAGAGAGAGAGAGAGAGAGTTCTCACTCCTTCAAGGAGGTAGGAGACTTATTCCACACTGAAAGGTCGTGAGTTCGAATCCCAGCTGGGGCCAAATATTGTGCTGGCCTTTTTCCTCGACAGTCTTTCGACATCACCCTTACGTGGTAGAAAAGGTTGTTAAACTCCCAAACACCCACTCACCCTCCATACTGAAAGCGCATCAGGACCGCTCACATACGCAGCCAAAATCTGGGTCACTGCTGACAAGTTACGTTACCGCATGCCCTACTCGTCAGTCAAGTGACCCCGGTGAACACCTCGAAGCGCTGACCACAACCTCCCCTGTAGTTCCTACAGCCTAATGCAAATAGACACTAAGCCTGCTGGTCAATACCGCCTCACAGGGCTGTCAAGTTAGCGGTGCCAGACCTCCTAACGGGCACGACTACACGTGAGACCAATCCAGGTAGGAAATGGCTTTCTCTGTGTGGGGGACTTTATGATTTACCTGGCGGTGTCGACGTCCCGTTACGTGGCTGAACTCGGCCACCGACACGACTGACGCCGGCTAATGAGCCGTATCTGTAACCGTGCGCGAACCACACTCAGCCGAGGTGGATAAGCCGGGCTGTATGATTACAATCTGAGAGAGAGAGAGAGAGAGAGAGAGAGAGAGAGAGAGAGAGAGAGAGAGAGAGAGATTTATTTTTTCAATGATGAGTGTGTGTGTGTGTGTGTGTGTGTGTGTGTGTGTGTGTGTGTGTGTGTGTGTGTATGCGCGCGCGTGCACGTGCCACAATCGCTCTTTTATTGTTCTCAGTGGCATTATTATCATGCCATTTTATTTCATTTTATTTTTCTTTACTTTGCAAGTGCTAAAAGCTCACTGAGTATAAGAGCTATATAAATATACATTATTATTATTACTATTATTATTATTATTATTATTATTATTTATTATTATTATTATCATTATTATGATTGTGCAGGGACGTGGGAGCCGCGGTGGTCGAATGGTAGAGCGTTGGACTTCCAATGCTCGGGTCGTGAGTTCGAACCCCGGCTGGGGCCAAATATTGTGCCGGCTTTTTCATCGTTGCCCCGTCTTTGATATCACCCTTATGTGGTGGAAAAGGACGTTAAACTTCCAAACACCCACCCAGCCACCCGTGCAATGCTGACTGGTTATCCAGCACGTTCTTCACTGTCCAGTAATGTACACACGTACAAAGCAGCCGGTGTAACACTGAATTACGGTAGACAACCCTGACAACAAAGATGGAAACAGTGAGCTTTCTCAGTTCACCTCTACGGTAAGATAACTGGGCACCCAGACAAGCAGGTAAGCTGGCTCGATGACACAGGGAAGCGAGGACAGATATTTTCAGACATGTGGGTTATGGTCCAGATAAACATACGCCACCCTGATAAGATAATAACCGGACTACAATCACATCAGTTTCGGCACTCACAAACACACAGAGAGAGAGAGAGAGAGAGAGAGAGAGAGAGAGAGAGAGAGAGAGAGAGAGAGAGAGAGAGTTAATTACGAGAAATAAAATGCAAAATAATAGATGAGGTCAAAACTTTCTCCCACACACAGAGAAACATCGGACACGCACACTTTCTTTCTTTCACACACACACACATTTTCTCTCTCTCTCTCTCTCTCTCTCTCACACACACACACACACACACATTCTCTCTCTCTCTCTCTCTCTCTCTCTCTCTCACACACACACACACACACACACACACACACACACACACACACACTTGATGGCACACCGATCGACTCTGCTTGACAGACAAAACACATACAGTTGCAGTTATACACAACGCGCCACACGGCGCCTGTTGAAAACATAACCGTCCAGCATCCTACTCTCCCCCTCGTATAGATCTACAAAGCATTCCGTCTAGGTCACGCCAAAATGGGCCACTCCGGCCGCACGTGCAAAAACCGCCCTGTGCAACAGCCTGCACTGTGGCTGAACAGATATGCCCGAAAAACAGACTCTCGGCTGTGCTGCCCTGATAACACATAATATATATACGTATGATACCGCCCACGTTACAACATCA
Organism: Batillaria attramentaria; assembly: GCA_018292915.2. Taxonomy (NCBI): domain Eukaryota; kingdom Metazoa; phylum Mollusca; class Gastropoda; family Batillariidae; genus Batillaria; species Batillaria attramentaria. The sequence continues at coordinate 701,821 of JACVVK020000294.1, forward strand.
GATGGGATGCGTCTCATGATGATGCGTTCTAACATGGATGCGCCGCCCTGCTGACTGGATATGCAGCTGATCGCTCCATGACAATTCAGAGGGGGAGGGGGGAGGGGGGCGGGGATGGTGGTGATACTCTGTGTGTGTGTGTGTGTGTGTGTGGTGGTGGTTGAAAGGGGGGGGGGGGGTCACGTATTTAGTTTTCCACCGCGAAGGTGATTTCAAAGACAGAGGCTTTGAAAACCGTCCAAAATGACCGCGAAATTGTTTAGTCCTGCCAGGGTTCGAACCTTGGGCCGTCAGACCCCGAGTCTGATCCTGAAGTCTCAACCAGATGCGCCATGCGACTCCGACTGGCTGAAGTACACAAAAGCATATATACATGTAAATCGAAATTGTTCAATCCTCCAAACGTGCTCCCAACTCACGCTTTGTTCTTCCTTGGTTCTAAAAATACGAACGAACTTTCACAAAACCACCAACACTGATCAACCACACACACGGACAAAAACCCACAACTGAAACAAAATTCAAACACCCAGCTACACAGACTCACTTTGTTACACAAGCCACTAAAAACACCCCCCCTCCCCTTCCTTCCCACCCCATCCAACCCCTCAGCCTCGGAAAAAAATGGTCTTCTGCAGCCGATACCCAAAGAAGATACCCGGAGAAGATTAGAAACAGAAATGTCCAAATTATAAATCACTTAATACTCATAGCCAAAATGGTAATAAGCAAGTTTAAATATGGTAATACGGTAAACATTTGTGCCTTGTTTGAATATGAGGTTGAACTTAGAAGAGATTTGATTCGTACTTGTAAAATTGCCAACACGTTGTAACCGTTCGGGTTGGGTGGTATTACCCACGGCTACTGGGGATGAGCCACTCGCTTGCACACATACAAACAATGACACTACAGCCCGCAGTCTCTCGCACTGATCCAATCTGGGGAGCGACGGGTGAGGGGAAAAGGAATACAAAGGAAGAGCCGGCTAAACTAATTTATTGGAACACACAGGGTACAAGATGTAACGCACAACATTATACTCACAACGAAGATCCATGGATCGGCACACTCAGACGACTAGAAGCCTAACACACACATCTCTAAAGTGGACCAATTACTTCCCATAACTCTAACATTTCACCTTCTACCCTATTCCTATGCGATCGCTACTATCCATCCCACTAACGCAACTGTCTCTAGCTAACCCGCTTCCATGGTACCACTGACTACAGACACCCTACCCCTAGCTCTGAACACCTACACACTACTGCTCACACACACACACACACACAACACTACATCTCTCTCCAAGAGAAGCTATTACTGCCCCTTAAATTGCCAGGTCTCACATACCAGCACGATGTCCATCCCCAAGTATGGCTAGGCCCCAAACAATGATTCTACGTACACCGGACCAGTCAATAATGAGTACAGGGGTGACCTAACCTACAGATCTGCATCTTTCCAACATCCCCACAATATTGCTAGCGCCCAATCAACCAATACAATGTCTACAGTGTCCGACTAACTTTAGCATTAATCATAGAATTTATGCATCGACAATGCACTTATTAATCTTATACAAAACAACCCAAATCCCCCAAACTAATGCTCGATCCCAACTGACCAGCGCTGACATCTATCAGTCTACCTACTTTAGACCGGGGTCCGAGCGTAAGCCGGCTGCTATGCTGCCCACGTCACGGTTATCATCAGCCCCTGCACACTCGCGGCCGGTAATTACCGCCCGCTAGCTGAGCTGTCAACTTCTATTTACACTCTTGACCTAGACAGCACGGTCACAACGTACTGTTTCAAAATGAGCTGTCATTTAAATACATGCAAACTTACACCCACAAAAACAAACGCACACATACATGAACAGACACCATAATTTTAAATACTGGAAAAAGATTGTACATCCCTTAATGAACTATCCATTACAAAAACACACAGTCAACACAATTTTGTACGATGCATATCGGTGGTCTTCTGCAGCCGTCAGCTTTTGAAATAGTCAGTGATATGCACAGTTCATTGTCAGCTAAATAGCTAACGGGCACGAATGATGTCCGGCAAATCTATAATACTTTCCTGTTTTCACCAGGAACAAAGTTTAGTCATCACCATTTGAATTTGTCACGTCATCTATCACTAATGTTGTGGTTCGGTTCAGGCTTTGCAATTTCCCTCTTCAACGATTAGTACATTTCAAGTCTAGGTATACAAACAATTTTACTTACTTCGTGCAGACGTGTGAACGAATTGAATTACAAGTGAAGTACACCTCGCTAAAGCATAATCATTATCGTTTGCATTATTTTTCTGCTGACGTACAATCTCTCTCCTTCCCTCCCCCTCTCTCTCTCTGATTTGTGGCAACGCTTAGTGTGAAATAAATATTATTGTTAAATAACGCACCACTCACTCACTCTCTCTCTCACAGAGTAGTATGCTTGTGTGTATGTGGTATGTAGCTCGTAGGGTAGTGTCTGACGGAAAGTTCGAACAAAGGTATTGTAACTAGCAACTTCTACTGCTGCTAAATATGTCAATCAGTGTTACATGTATCTCTAGCGGTATTATGTATACACCTAAGCTGCAGCTGCTCTGTGTGTGTGTGTGTGTGTGTGTGTGTGTGTGTGTGTGTGTGTGTGAGTGAGTTGCATATTCAGGTTGTTGGTACGAGTGCGGGAGTGCGCGCATTGAGTCGCTCTTTGAGAATTTGTGCTATATATAAGTACAATTCATTATTATTATACACGCATGTATGTACTGCGTAGCTCGCTGGCCAACGGCAAGTTCGAGCAATGGTTATTGCACCCAACAACTTCTACCCTTGCAATCTCTCTTTCTCTCTCCCTCCCCCCCCCCTCTCTCTCTCTCCCCCTCCCTCTCTCCGTCAGCAGCCTGCCTCTTTCCCCACAGCACTGCCATAATGGTCGTCTCCAGCCCAGGTGGAGCGGGTTCACGCAGAGGCCACTGGGTCTTTGGAAAGTAGGTCACATTCTTGCTCGCTCTCTCTCCACGATAGGCCCCAGTTCAAGGCAGGATGGGGCCCGACCGGGGATATCGGGTTCGGCCTCGGCCTCGCGTGGGACTGGCAGTGAACCGTTATTTCAATCAAATCGAATCAAACGGTCCGATTTCACACAGGAATAAATCCTTCACGCACCGTCCGAGGAAGAAGAAGACCCTCGTAAAGAGAGAAAAGGATTTGTTCAAATAACAGGACTTATGGGGCTCTCCAAGCTGAGTGGTCGCTGCTCGACTATAGCTAGTGTTGCGGCACAAACCACCAGCATGGTGAATGGTCCTTTTTTTCTCTTCAGTCACTGGCAATGAAAACCCTGAGGGAAGAGAGTATGGATCGATAGTACTGGTTGGTGGGGATTCACTAGTAGTCTCAGTGCTCTATGGATGATGATGGTGGGTGGTGGTGGTGGTGGTGGTGGTGGAACCAAGGTTTGCACGGCATTGACAAACCCGTCACGTGCTGGTGAGATGTTTTCAGAGGAACCATGACCTGCTTGGAACTGCCTGAGCAGCTTTCGTGATAACCGTCTTTCTCCTTGCCGGGCAGCCAGCGATAGAGTCGTCAGGGGAGATATCAGTAGCAGAGAAACGTAGTTATGCCATAGATCTATCAGTAAAATCAAGACCAGCGGCTGGGAAACACCCAACGACAACAAAACAAATAATAAAAACAACCAAACAACAACTTCAACAAGAAATCAACGCACAAACAAAGCAAACAAAATCACCCCTCCCCCCCCACCCCCAAAAAAGAAGACACCAAAACAACAAAACAACACAAAACAAAAAACACTCCCCCCAAAACAAACAAAACAAAATAAAACAAAAAACAAAAACAAAACAATAACAACACAACCAAGAACAACAACAACAAAATAAAAACCAACCCCAAAACACCCCCCCCCCCCAAAAAAAAACCAAAAAACAAAACAAAAACAAAAAACAAAACAAACCCAAAACAAAGAAAAACAAAACAGTATTGAGTAAGCCCCCCCCCCCAAAAAAAAAAAAAAGAAAAAAGAAAAAAAAAAGAAGAAGAAGAGAAAACCCAATAGAAACAACAAAACAAACACAAACAAACAAATAAAAAACTAACAACCAAAACACCCAACATTTCTCCTATTAGGGAAAGCATTATCAAACCCCTCGCAGTAACGTTAAAACTCAGTTAATGTAGATGAAATTTTGCGCACTAGTGAGAGGTCAATACACACAACTTAAACTGAGACTGCCAGCAACATCTCATACCATGGCCGGGAGCTGTGGAACGCTTACAACTTGTGACTTTCACGTACATTGCAAAATTCGTGTGTGTGTGTGTGTGTGTGTGTGTGTGTGTGTGTGTGTGTGTGTACTCGGAGGCCATCGCACCTTTTTTGAAGTGTGAGTGACTGATAAACCTGACGGAAAGGTGAAGACAAGATTATCAACCTTCAGACATCTGGCAGATAAAACTGCTATACTGACGCCGAGTGCTCACGTACGTCATCAGAAGCAACAGCAGGGGGAAGGGGGAGGGAGGAGGGGGGGGGGATATGAGAGTGGGTGGGAAGCTATTATGGGTTTCACCAAAAACACCTTGCGTGCGAGTTCTAACTCAAGGAATTGTAACTGAACAGTTCAGAGCATAACTCATCCCGAAAACTCCACCTCCAACCTGAAGTAGCCTGTGTGCTACGCACCAGAGAGCACGTGAAATTTTCGCCGGGCTGAGACCTCAACTGTAAAGATACCTGCTCTACCCCCTCACGTCTGTCCACCACCCGGGGTCCAACTACGATATGCACAAAGAACCCAGGTCTAGTTTTGTCCATTGTTCATCGCACCATCCACTTCGTTGGTTGACATAAGACACAGATGTACTGCTGACCCCTATATATAGATGATAAAACTGACAGACTTGTCACCTGTGCCGGACAGCAGTGAACAGCAAAAGCAACCAGAAATCGTTCGTTCCCTTCCCAGTTTGTTTGTCTCCTGCTTACAAAATCAAGCAACAACAACAACAACAATACTAATGATAATAATTATGTAGTATGCACATTAATAATAAGTATGCACGGCTACTTTCTTCTCGGACTTCGCAGACCGCAAACAGTAATAATATATTCGAAACAAGGGACGAATACTACTACTACTACTAATAATCAGTATGTATGACTACTTTCTTCCCGGACTTACAGAATTACTGTGCACTGAGACCGCAAACAGTAATAACATATTCGACTGAAACAAGGGACGAAACCGGAAAACGAAACCAGACTAGCTGTTGCCTCTGAATTTCACCGTTACTGATTTAGCACAGGAGACGGTGCATCACTTCCATTCAATTAAAAAAAAAAAAAAAAAACCTTTCGAACTAAATTCGTGATGACGACGCAGGCTTATGTCTGTGCCTAGTTCGTGGCCTGCGAATTAACGAGATGCTCAGACTCAGTCTGTGTAACCGGATGAGCGGACTCAGTCTGTAACCGTACCAACCCTGTTCCGGGTCCGCCGCCAAGCTCTAGGCCCCTGCGACGTCGCGCGGCAGCTTTGTGTTCTGCCACGAAAAATGCGTGCTTGTGGCGGCAAGGGAGACAACTCAGTCATGAAGGCAATAATCTCGAAACAGGCTGAAAAATGTACTGTGCAGGTGAATGCGACAGTTTTCACCGCTTCTCTGCACACTGTGAAATAACACGGGGACCTCAAAGTTGTTCGCAACTGTCCACTTTCCTTGTCACCGAGTATTTTATTTATTTATTTATTTATTTTTCCCTTCTAAGGTATCACTTAGCTCGGCTGGGTCTCGGTTAGCCCGATTTGGGCGTCGTCGCAGGAGCCTGGAGTTAGCGACGGAGCCGGAACAGGGTTGTAACCAGACTCATTCATTCTGTGGTTAATCTGGGAGACCGGACAGGCATTCATGCTGTGCAGAACGCACAATTAGAAGCTTTGTCTGCTGCGCGTGACAACCGACTTAACAACAATGCGCGCGATTACGAAACAGCCTGAACTAAACACACTGGCCTCCGGCTCGTGACGACTGACACCGCCAAGGCGCAGCATCGCGAGCCCACTACAGACACGAGGTTCGGTGGGGCGGTCGGTGGTCTAGTGGTCAAGACTTAAGTCACCAATGCGAGGTCAGGTTCGAGTCCCCATCGGCGCGAAGAATGTTTTGGCACGGTTTCTCGTATGTGGCACCGTTCATTCGGACCGACCGTCGGGGGTTCTCTCCGGGTACTCCGGCTTCCTCAAACTCTGCTTTGGAAATGTTCAGCCCACACAGTAAAAAAAAAAATAAAAAAAAATCCGACATATTTTGCTGAGCTGGCCCTTCGCAACACGTGACTATAATGTGTTCATGTCCAGTGAGTGAGAGAATGCGCGCGATTCACGTGAGCGTGCGTGTCGGGTTTAGCTCGCGGCGCTTGGAGCCACATATTTGGGATCAAGCGCCTATATTAACGCGCTTTATTGTTATTCAGCCCTGAAGAGCTCATTTGCTAGCGGCAGATACGTTATCCGCCCCAAGTGGGCGACATACATACGTGTACACGGCCGTGGTACATGTACTAGTCTGGCCAGACATTAGACTGGTGATAATAATAGCGAGACAGGTCTTCACCACTCGGTCGCTGCATGTTAAGTAATGCGTGTCTGGGTCGTTTGTCCACCACCCGTGACTCACTACTGTCGCACCGACCGATTACACCAGCAGGCTCCACGATAGCTCATTCGTGTGGTGTGAAGGAAGATGAATAAGTGCCTATTTATTATATTATACCCCCCCCCTAAAAAAACAAAAAAACAAACAAACAAACAAACAAAACAACAACACCCCCCCCCCCAAAAAAAAAACAACAACAAAAAACAAAAAAACCAACCGGCCAACAAAAACAAAAGAAGCCAAAAACAACAAGGTAAAAACCCCAACAACAACAATAACAACAAAACACCAACAACAAAACAACAGACACACACAACAACAAAAAACAACAAACAAGCAAACAAACAAACAAAAAACCACATCAAAAACAAACCAAAATTGAAAACCCAACGCTCTACCATTTGGCTATCCCAGCGCCCCTACAAAATCCAGTGAATAATGAATAAACAAATAAATGATGAAAAGTACGTCAATTAATATATAATAAATAAAACAAAGAAAAGACAAAGAAACGAACTGTGGTACTGTGGTACACCTTAATTACACTTCAACGTCGCCGCGTCTTTAAAGCCAGGGAGTCTGAGAACCACTAGACGGTCCTTGTTCATGTGACGACTGACATCAAAGTAGGGGGGGGGGTGTCTGGGAGTTTCACGTCCTTTTCCACCACATACGGGTGATATCGAATACGGGGCAACGATGAAAAAGCCAGCACATATATTTGGCCCCAGCCGGGATACGAACTCACGACATGACCCGAGCACTGGAAGTCCAACGCTCTACCATTCGGCCACCCCGACTCCCCTGATATCAAAGTACACATCCCTTTCTTCGTGAGGTCTGCAAGTGGAGCTACCAACGACGCGAAATCGCGGACGTACCGCCTGTAAAAGCCAGTGAGTCCTAGAATCGACCGTACCTGTTTCTTTGTTTTGGGAGCCTCCAAGTGCAACATTTTGTCAACTTTCTGAGGAACCGGACGCAACGTTCCTTTGCTGACCAGATGACCTAGGAACTCAAGCTCCCTGAAACCTGTCTCGATCTTCGACGGTCTCCCTGTCAACCCATTTTGTCTGAGCCGAAGCAAGACACTGCGTATCGCGTCTGGATGAGATTTCCAGTCAAAGGTACCCACCAGAATGTCGTCAAAAAACGAGACTGCGCCTAGATCCTTCAAGTGAAGTTTCCTCATGAGTCCCGGCTAAAGAATTTTTTTTTTTTTTTTATAAACACGGTAGCAGTGGGGATTTTAAAGCGACGGACCGTGACACCGTCGACAGTGAACGAATTCCTGCTGGTGTACGATTCTCTGCCTATTAACTGGGCATGCAGCGGGCTGTGTCGACTGCATAATCACGATATTATTATAAGCTTCCTTACTAATACTGATCTGGACCGCCATGACCTTCGGGCGAGGAGGAGATGAACGAATAAAGCCATGGCGTTATGGCTGCCACACACTGTTTAACGCTCACATCAAAGGGCA
>JACVVK020000294.1:715000-742500 GCA_018292915.2 Batillaria attramentaria
AATATCGTCCCCCCCACCCCTCCACACACACACACACGCACGCGCACACACACACACACACACACACACACACACACACACACACACACACACACACACACACACACACTTTGGTATCCTGCTAGACAACTTTGCTGGCGTGCTTGGTCTCTCTTGGGTGACAGTAGAAGGATGACCCATATCTGCCACCAGTACAAAGGTGGGTGGGTGTTTAGGGGTTTAACGTCCTTTTCCACCACATACGGGTGATATCGAAGACGGGGCAATGACGAAAAAGCCAGCACAAATATTTGGCCCCAGCCGGGATACGAACTCACGACCCGAGCATTCCACCTATACAAAACAGTTTCAGGAACAGATATGGCCATGGATACAACAAACTCTCGGAATTGGTTTTACGGGGGATACCCATCTTGAGAGTTTTACAGAGGGTGCAGGCCGTTCGAGTTTTACGGAGGACGCAGTTCGTCCGAGTTTAAGGGAAGGTGCAGTTCGTCCGAGTTTTAGGGACCGGAGGGTGCAGGTCGTCGGCGTTTTACAGAGGGTGCAGGTTGTTGGCGTTTTACAGAGGGTGCAGGTCATCCGAGTTTTACGGAGGGTGCAGGTCATCCGAGTTTTACGGAGGGTGCAGGTCAATCGAGTTTTACGGAGGGTGCAGGTTGTTGGCGTTTTATAGAGGGTGCAGGTCATCCGAGTTTTACGGAGGGTGCAGGTCATCCGAGTTTTACGGAGGGTGCAGGTCGTTCGAGTTTTAGGGAAGGTGCAAATCTTATGAGTTCTACGGAAGGTGCAAATCTTAAGAGTTCTACGGAAGGTGTAAATCTTATAAGTTTTATGGAAGGTGCAAATCTTCCGAGTTTTACGGAGGGTGCAGTTCCTCCGAGTTTTACGGAGGGCGCACATCTTCCGAGTTTCACATAGGGCGCAGGTTTTCCGTGTTTCACAAAGGGTGCAGGTCTTCCGAATTGTACGGAGAGTTCAAATCTATCCGCGTTTCTTGTGAATTCTACGGAGGGTGCAGGTCTTGTGAATTCTGCGAAGCGTGCAGGGCCAGGGGGTGACGAACTATGACAACTTGTAGATACATATGTAGTTTTCCGGGTTCCGACACAACAAATGAAAACGGCCACACGCCAGTGTGGTCCAGACAGCAGTTAGACTGCTGAAATGATATCCAAAACAAGTTTGTTCACAACAGTCAGACAGTGAAATTAACTCTAAAACAAACTGGCAAACACCAGGCAGACAGTGAAATTACATCTAAAACACATGACAAAACAATTCCGTCCTTTGCATAAACTTGTGCTTGTGTGTTCTAGCCACATCATAAAAATCGCCAAAATGCACATACGCCTCGCCCAGGGCAGCAGCTGAAAACATCAACCAGCACTGGCTCGATTTGCATATAATTATTATAATTAAGCTAAATACTGGATGAAGGGGGGTAAATCGATTTTGAGAACATAATCCAAGTCACTGTGACATTCTGCCTTCGGCCAACAGATGTTATCCGGTCGGGAGTTATTACATATTTTTCTAATACACGGCCAGACTGTCGCCATGCAAATTAGCTGAGCGAGACGCGGACACTTGCACTGACGCCGGTACGGCTGGGTGCACGGCCTGTGACCGACTGCCTGACACTACTGTGCAGAAGTTTTCAAATTGACTAAAAAGAAAGAAAGAAAGCCACCTGTGCCGACCCTGCAGAAAAAATAATGTGGTACTCTGTGTGTGTGTGTGTGTGTGTGTGTGTGTGTGTGCGTGTGCGTGTGTGTGCGTGTGCGTGTGTGTGTCGTGCTGCGTTGTTCCTCTTTAACTCTTTGACGACGGAGTTAAGAAGAGTTAAGAAAAACTGCTTTTCCCAACGCTCCCTTCAGTTCCGGCCTTCCCGAAGTCCCTTATGCTCAAGGTTGAAGTTCTCTTTCGGAAACTAGGGCAACTGTGGGGTGGGGTGAGAGTTGGGTGGGTGTGGTGGGGAGGGGGGGGGGAGAAGGGAAGCAGTAGGGGGGCGTGGGGCATTGGGGTTGAGGTGAGGTGGGTCACCAGCAATAATATTTGCTCTTACCATTCCCAAGGCCACGTAAGCTGAATAATTCTGCCGAACTCTCGTCTCGGGCACTGCCTGCGGCGTGCGCACGAACTTAACTCGGCGTGACGGACTGACTGGCAGTTTTTAACATCTTAATACATGCGCCGAAAACCCAATACCAATCAGAAAATTTCAGAAAATTGCAAGATTCAAAGCACTTACAGGAGAACAAGCAAATTCGCATTTAACCTGACTTAATTTGTCTCGTCAGCCGTCTGACGGTTGTACTGAACGTGTTTTGAACCTTTTGGTATTCTGGGAGAGTACTGTATTTACGAAGCGCGTTTAGAGAGGATACACGCGTTTAGATCTAAACAGTATCAATTTCCCACTCTTATGCGCCCGTTTAGATCTAAACTTTATCCTAGCTGAACGCGCGAACCCCAGAGCCGGCACAGTCGTGTGGTAAAAATCGTTGGACGTAAAATGCTCGGGTCGCGGGTTCGATTCCTGGCTGTGGCCATATCAGTATTTGTGCTGGCCTTTTTTTTTCTTTCTCGTTGCGCCGTCTTTATATGACTCATATGTGGTGGGAAAAAAAAAAACCCAAACCACACACCCACCCGCTCATAAATACCATCCCTGACCTTTTTTTTTTTGAACACGCAAGCAGTTCTTCCACCAATCACTGTATTAAACATGACCGCGACGTGACCTGAAACGAACGACAGATAGCTTTCCACAGGCGCCGTGTGCTCAGACCCAACAATCTATAATTCAGCGCCACTCTGTGACAGGCGAGCGGCAAGGACAGAAAACGGTTCCAAAAAAGCGACAACGGACACGCGTGGGTGCTGACAAATGGAGTAACCCGGGTTGATGTGAGTGGGGCAGGGGAAGAGAAGAGGAGGGGAGGGGAGGGGGGTAAGTGATGGAGCATGTCAGTTTGGAACATCAGATCGGAGTAGTCTGTGATGGCACAGTTGAGAATAGGCAGCGTACTGAGAACAGGCGCATGAGTTAAAAGCGGGTTGACCGAAGGGTCAGCCCAGTATTGACCACCACCGTGTGATGATGTGTTTGCACAAAATCAATAGGCCAGGGACACGGGGGGGGGGGGGGCGGGGGAAAGCCCAGGGGAGGGGTAATGGGCTGGGAGGAAGGGAGGGGGGGGGGCAAAAAGACAGGGGGCCCTTTTCTGCCTTCACCCCATGACCCGGTCACGACACGGTGGGTTCAAATAGTTACTAGGTCACGCCTGGACTCGCCCGCACGCGCATCGGATCGGTAATAATAATAATAATAATAATAATGAATGCAGTTTATAATATTATAGCGCCTATCTGTTTTCTTCGAAACACTCTTTGCGCTCTGTCTCTCTCTCTCTCTCTCTCTCTCTCTCTCTCTCTCTCACACACACACACACACACACACACTGAGTGCTGATGAAAAAGTGGTCGGAGTACAGCTCGAAAGCTTGCCTAAAGAGGTAGGTCTTTAAATGGGCTTTGAATTGAGTCAGCCGCCGTGGGAAGATCCCTAATGGTGACAGGTAAAGCGTTCCAGACGGAGGGGGCGGCGTAAGAAAATGAACGACCGCCAGCTGACTTCAGAGTTGTTTTTGGAACCTTTAACAGTTTTTCTGATGATGAACGGAGAGTACGGGAGGGTTGGTAGGTTGTAAGCATTGCAGACAGGTACAGAGGGAGAGAGCCATCGAAATGGCGGTAAGCCATTGTCGCAATTTTGAATTGGATGCGGAAAGGGATTGGGAGCCAGTGCAGCTGTTTGAGAAGGGGTGTGGCATGATCTCTTCTGCGTTTTCTAAGAATAAGGCGGGCGGCGTTGTTTTGCACGCGCTGTAGCCTTTGCATTTGCTCAGAGGAGATTCCATACACAACAGAATTGCAGTAGTCTAGCCGGGAAGTAATGCTAGCATTAACAAGCGTAGCGGCAGCGGTTCTCAAGTTCGGACAAGCATGAACGGATGGAGGAGATCCGCCTCAAGGCCAGAGAGCATGAGCGGCAGACCTGGCTAATGTGGTCCTCCATAGAAAGCGTCTGGTCAAGAGTGACACCGAGGTACTTAACTGAAGGTTTGAACGCTATATTACCACCAGCTATGGACACAGAGTTGCTATCCACCTGCTTCAGCCTGTGCTCTGTACCTGCCAGCATGACTTCTGTCTTATCTGTGTTCAGCATAAGTTTGTTACTATTCATCCATGACAGGATATCGACAATACAGGATTGAATGCCATCTTGAACTGAGACAAAAGCCTCTGGTGTTGCACACTGTGATAACTCTGTATCATCTGCATATTTGTGGAAACAACACTGATGCTGATTGATAATGTCTGACAGGGGCTGTGAGTAGAGCGTGAAGAGAACAGGGCCAAGCACTGAACCCTGAGGGACTCGGTACCACGTGGCTCACGTACAGTACCGTAGCGCGCACGCGCAGTGCTCGGGTACCAACACCACGCCATACCACACGCTCAAAGAAAACGGTAAGCCAAACGATGGCCATGTCCTTGTTTGGTGCAGGCGCGTGTCCGAGGGGCGGAGCTCCTGTCAGTCTCCTGGGGGACGGCGAAGTTTCAACACTGATCCGGCCACAAATTACTTTTTTATTGCATTAATGCCTATCTGATAGGTCTTATAGCCTGGAAGAAACGGACCTTTACCGCTTAAAAAGCAATTTGAAACTATTTTTTTCAAGCAAGAATCAGAATGACAATTTGAATGGAACTTTGCTTAAAAAGCAATTAGAAACTATTCTTTCAAGCAAGAGCCTGAAAGACAATTTCAAGTTGGACAGGGCTGTCAAGTTTTCCGGGAAAAAACACAACTCGACATAGAAACTTTTGCAAAGCCGGTACTGAATAAATCCAGCAACAAATAAGTCTGCACAGTGCATCTATTCAGTTTGAAGCATGCTGCAAAGTTAATGGGTTATCAAGAAAACAACACTGCAACACGGCAGGCAGGAACTGAAAAACTGAAACGGTTTTCAGATTTCTCCTTTTTTCATAGAAAAACAAGTAAGAACGCAATTACATACAAAACATGATGAACGAGGAAAACTGATTGAAACGATGACGGTTCATGTTTTTCACACCCCAGGCGCAACTTGACGTGGATACTTGGAAAACAAACTTACAAAACCCAGAATAAGCACACACTGCGCGCGCGCGCACACACACACACACACACACACACACACACACACACACACACACACACACGCACACACACACACACACACCACCGACACTAGTGAGATTTAGTAGGATTTCGTACGGAGGACTTCGCTGAGCAGCGTAACCCATTTGCATGTAAATTAGGCACGTTACAGATGCCATTAGCCAATCGCAGCGCGTTAGCAGCTCGCGGCCTCTGCCGTGTGAGCCTAATTTACATGTCAATGGGTTACGCTGCTCAGCGAAGTCCTCTTTACGAAGTCCTACTAAATCTGCCTATTGTCAAGCCAGTGGGGTTACACGGATCACACCCAAACACACAGAACAAGTACAATACTGTGTGATAGTGAGAAATGATGACTACCCTGTTGTCAAGCCAGTGGGGTTACACGGATCACACCCAAACACACAGAACAAGTACAATACTGTGTGATAGTGAGAAATGATGACTACCCTGTTGTCAAGCCAGTGGGGTTACACGGATCACACCCAAACACACAGAACAAGTACAATACTGTGTGATAGTGAGAAATGATGACTACCCTGTTGTCAAGCCAGTGGGGTTACACGGATCACACCCAAACACACAGAACAAGTACAATACTGTGTGATAGTGAGAAATGATGACTACCCTGTTGTCAAGCCAGTGGGGTTACACGGATCACACCCAAACACACAGAACAAGTACAATACTGTGTGATGGTGAGAAATGATGACTACTGACCCTGTTGCGACAATTTCTGTTGTTTCTCCATAAGACGCAAGCTGTTAATCACAGACGCACACTCCCCACACAATTCACGATTTCGATCGACCGTTTCTTGTTCCAAACCGGCGGAGTTAATCCCAACGTGATCGGCGGACGCCCGGAAAACGCACGACCTGGTGGATAAAAATACCTTTGCAAAGAACACACACACACACACACACACACACACACACACACACACACACACACACACACACACACACACAGACGGGGAAAAGACCTGGCCTTCCTTAGTCTACTTTTTTTTTATTTTTTTATTTCGCTTTTGTTGCCAGAGCGTCGGCCGGTGGAAACAATTTGAAGAAGACAAACGGCTCAGCGAGTGTTTCCAAAAGCCCAATGCACACTTTAAGGGGGAATATTTACCCTCCTGGTCGCAGGGAGCTAAATTGGGGGCCACTTTCAATGTTTGTGTCCCAAAGGAGCGCACCCCCACATAGTGTAAGCGAATCGGCCGTGTACAGAGGACCATTAGCAAAAAACTGCCATGTTTGACGGGCCTGCGACAAACTCGGACACCAGAAATGTGCCGGCACAGGGGCAAGCGGCTATGACTATACGCGTTTCAATTCCAGCGACACACACACACACACACACACACACACACACACACACACAAGACGAGAGACGAGAGAGAGAGAGAGAGAGAGAGAGAGAGAGAGAGAGAGAGAGAGAGAGAGATATGAAATGAAATGAAACTTGATTTGTCAACGGTAAAAAGAAATTGGTCTAGCAGTCCAGTTTTCATTCTTGTCGTTGTTACACACACACACACACACACACACACACACACACACACACACACACACACACACACACTTTGTCTATCTACATACGCACGCAGGCACGACACAGAAACGATACACAGGTATCAATGCAAAACACATACGGATTAAAGGTACACTACATAGGTGACAGAGCAAAACAGAGAGAGAGAGAGAGAGAGAGAGAGAGAGAGAGATGGGTGAGAGCGTGGGTGGGTGGGTCGTGGGGAGTTAATCAAAGACCGTACATGATTTTTACGGTCTTTGGTTTAACTGACGTCATTTTCCAGCCCATGCGGATGGTATCAAAGACGGGACAATGAGGAAAAAGCCAAACACTTGGCCCAATGTAACGCGGCTCGACTGTCCCGGCTCAGAGAGAGAGAGAGAGAGAGAGAGAGAGAGAGAGAGAGAGAGATTTGAATGTCTTGAGAGCAACATCCAGAAACGACAACAACAAAAAACAACCTAACGAGCAACAATTCAAGTTTTAAGAAAGTCCAGAATCAACTGTCACCTTCAGCCACACAGCCGACTAACCAAACAAACACTACTGTATGCGTAGGTAATTAGAAAATAGAACATCCAGCAACATGCCAAGAAGCATGCAGTTCACTAACAGGTAGCGTGTCAGACTTCGCCGCTGCGCTACTGAACGGCCGCCACCAATGTCACGGCGATGAAGCGTGGGTTCGAGCCCAGGTCGAGCTTGCGATATGTGAAACCGTTTTTTTCCTGGCTGCCGGGCTGCTCACTGGGGGTTTCCCTCCGGGTTATCCGGCTTTCCTCCCCCAGTAAAATTGAAATATAGGATAGGAATTGGGTGGCGCTGCACCGCGGCGACACGCTTCTCCCTTGGGAAGCAGCCCGAATTTCCCGTAAGGGACAATAACTGGTATTTAAAAAAAAACAAAAATCACCTTCAACTGACACACCAACCAACCACCAGCACTGCAGGTGCGGACGGAAATTAACAACAACAACAACAACAACAACAAAAACCAACAAACAACCAGGGCCCGAATGTAAAAGTCGAGGTTAATTTACTGAACCCACGGCTACGGGCCTATCCCAGACTAAGACAAAAGAAATTAAAAAAAAGAAAAGAAAATTATATAAAAAGGGGGCGAAGAAACGAAGAAATAAATCCTTCTATAACGACTTAGACATCTTGCTGGAATGGACCCGCTTCCTGATTAAAAAACAACAACAACAACAACAACAACAAAAAAACCCCACAAAAAACCCAATAGAAAATTTAACCCTAGAGCTAGCTTAGTTCGAGGTTCGACTCTAACCCGGGGCTAAACTCCCTAACCTCGACTTTTACATGCGGAGCCAGGAACTGACAGAATAAAAAACCAGTGACATTAATTCAGTGCCAGTACTCACAATGCATACAAGGCGCAGGCCGGACAAAGTAGACATCCGACAGCCTGTGCGGAATTCTGGGCGGGTGATCTGAAACACAGGCAGAAACAAAACAAATGAGTAAAGACGTTTCCACACCAAACGACTGACATATAATTGGACGGGAAATTAACAGCAACAATGTCCACAGTATAGACACGAAATCCGAAACACGTGAACAGTAAATGCGCCATGACTTTCTTAAAACAACAAAAAATACCGAAAAACCAACCAACAAACAAAACACAACAACAACAACAACAACAACAACAACCCCAAACAAAATATACTCGTATTGACTCGTCTTGCTCCTCTCTTGTTATTTATCATTTAAAAAAAAAGTTTATTTAATTATTGTTTTCATTTCTCACACACACACACACACACACACACACACACACACACACACACACACTACAAGCTTACAAACAGAGCATTACAATGACCCTTCTCACAGTTTGTGGGACACGGGCAATGACGAAGACTAAAAAAAAATCACAGAGAACCAATCCACACACACACACACACACACACACACACACACACACACACACACACAGATACAAAAATATGCAAATACGGATTAAAGAAAACCTCGCAACCCGGTGTAGCATCCGGTCCGGTCCCCCCTCTGAAGTAGTCCCCCGGGGGACCAATTCGTGGCAAAAACTGCTCTATAATGGTCCCCCCCTTAGACATCCAGCCTCGTTTTCGACTGGTCCCCCTGGGCGATTTTGGTCCCCCCTCGCATCCAAAATAGGCCCCCTCTCGAACTGGTCCCCCTCTTTTCTAACCAATGTAGAGCTATGTCAGTATTTATTTTTAACTTTATTGTTACAAAACTTTATTGTCCCCAAAAGCACAGGGCCATAGGAACATTTTTTTTCTTTTTTTCCGATTTATGTGCTTGTTGTTATTTTTGTGTGTGTGAGATATATTTGTTTGGTTGTGTTCTTGTTTCTTTCAGTTGTTTTTTTGCATTGGTTGTTTTTTGCTGTCCACATTTCCTGTCATTTTTTTAAAACTGGAAATAGCATTTAGAGAATAACATCAAAGACCAAGTATCTAATATTTTCTATACAACGCCATAGAAAAATATTTCTTCAAAATTAAGTAAGTGTCCATGACATGAAAACTAGTTGCCACCTTTGGCTTTCAGCGTACTTCAAGTAGACAGTCAAGACTGAGTACCAGTGTCTCAAATCATGACCCTTGAAACAACAAAAACAGCAGAAGACTAACAGTTCTGGTCTAAGGAGTGACACAAAAAACAGGAGCAAAGTGATGTCCAAGATTCATTATATAAATTACTCTGTCTGTTTTCAATGGGGCCGATTGCCAAACTGGCCCGTATTTCAGCCACCTAGGTTGTCGGCCTGGAGCCTCTCTTGTGAACACATACACGGGCGTGTCCAAGAGGGTGGCTGCAGCAAATATCTCAACCTCGGTGGCCCAAGTACGGAATGAATTGTCGTGTACTTATAATTATAGGCATGTTTGACACGAGTCACGTGACGTGTCAAGAAGCGTGGCGACCGTTTTCTCATCCCACAAAAAAAATAAATAAAAGAAAAGAGAAAACAAATCTAAACTTTTAAAAGTGATTTAACTTCGTAGATTTGCCGTTCTATGTAGCCTATACTTTTGTTTTTTAGTGGCGACCGTTTCCTCATCCCACAAAAAAAAAAGAAGAGAAAATAAAAAAAACAAAAGTATAGGCTACATAGAACGGCAAATCTACGAAGTTAAATCACTTTTAAAAGTTTAGATTTGACACTGTAACCTTGACCCAGTTCAAGATCATCTTGAATAACATCTCTGTACAAAAATGAAAATAATTATACATATAACGAAAGAGGTGTGTGTGTGTGTGTGTGTGTGTGCGCGTGTGTGTTTGCGTGCGTGCGTGCGTGAGTGAGTGTGCACGCGTGCGTGCGTGCGTGCATAATGTGTGTGTGTGTGTGTTTGAGAGATGGGGGGAGGAGAGAAAGTGTGGGGGGCGAGAGAGAGAGAGAGAGAGTGTGTGAGAGAGATCCAGAGTCACGTTTTCTACTGAGTTGACACACACTATAACAATAAAGTTAAAAATAAATACTGACATAGCTCTACATTGGTTAGAAAAGAGGGGGACCAGTTCGAGAGGGGGCCTACTTTGGATGCGAGGGGGGACCAAAATCGCCCAGGGGGACCAGTCGAAAACGAGGCTGGATGTCTAAGGGGGGACCATTATAGAGCAGTTTTTGCCACGAATTGGTCCCCCGGGGGACTGCTTCAGAGGGGGGACCGGACCGGATCCTACACCGGGTTACAAACACATACACACACACTGTCCTCAGTGTGATATGCCGGCCGACTCGTTGCTTCACTGAGAAGCAGACGACACAAACAGAGGCAAAAGAATTGTTCATGTATCTAGGACGAACGCCAAGTGTTATCAGTGCGACACTCTCGCTGCCTCACTGATGAGCAAACTACACGAATATAAGTCGAGGAAACCAAAGTGTATAAAATCCCAAAGGATTGTACCTTCCACGTTCCAACTTGCTCACGCAAAAAAAAACTTACATAATAATACAATTATGGTTGAAAAAAAGAAATCTCAGCATGAATTTGAAACGAACGCCAGGAAGTGTTACCAGTGCGACGGGCCGTCTCGCTGCATGACTGATAAGTAAGCTACACACGAATACATATAAACAGGCAAAACCGAAGTGTACATTAATATCCCCAAACTGCAAAGCCGGCAAGTATTCCGTACGTGCAGAATCAGTCTACAGCTCGAACCGACCAGGCACCATACTCCGCCGCAAAGGCTGCGCAACATCTGACTGACTGGATGTCGCCGAAAGTCGGTGCTTCAAAGACATACATTTCATACACCCGCGAGCGAAGGGAAGGAGGGGGTTCGGGTGCTCTGTGGGGGGGGGGGGGGGTAGGGAGGGAAGAGGAGAAGGGCGGGGATATGTGTGCGTCGCTGTGCAGTCGATGCAGTCAGTGTGCGCTGTGCGTATCATGGCATGCAGATTAGGAAAATGCCGTAATACGCCCCAGCTACAATCGTCGGCCCACTAAATAGACTCCGCCTACAGGACAAGGCAGATGAGAACGACTACAGGCCAGTATGAAGTATATTCTGCTGAAAGTACGCAAGTGCTAGCTAAATTTCTCAGCTCTTTTTTTTTTTTTTTTTTAACCTGCATCCCTTCGTAGCAACAAGTTTCACTTCATGTTACTTGCGACCCCCCCCCCCCCCCCCCCCCCCCCCCCCCAGGACTTTTAATCTTTGAGCCAGAAGTAGTGCACTAGCCGTACCAAGGACTCAGTGTATATCGGCTATCAACAACCAATACGTAATTATCAGTTCAGTCTTGTCGATGCCCCGTAGATGTCTTCGCCGGGTCGGACTTAAAATCGCTGTAGCAACAAAGTATTCTTGCACAGCTAAGCTGATTAATACGAAACTGTTAATGTCATACAGTGCTGACATGACAAATAATGTCAAGTCCCCCCCCCCCCCAACCTCCCTGAACCTTCCCGCTAAATCCCCCACTTGTCTTGTGATGTCACAGTTGTCTTACACACACGTTCGTGACCTAGCAGACGACACTGGGTCACACGTCAGACCACGCAGCTCGGTAATCAACCGCAGCAAGATGTCAACCTTGCGCACGGGGTGTAGACAAAATGCACGCGAGTGTTTTAGGTGCTGCCCAGCTTCAAACGTTTTGACGGTGGTTGCTCTCATCGCGCAAGGCCGTATGTCTGAAATAGTACGAGCACACACACGTTTTTGCATTGTAATAACACGTTAGTCAAAGTCGTTGTCTGGGCCCGCATGTGAAAGTCGAAATTAGGGATTTTAGCCCCGGGTTAAGGTCTAACCTCATACTAAACTAGCTCTAGGGTTAATTTTTATTATCATTTTATTATTTTTGTTTCAATCAGGAAGCGGGTTCATTCCACCATGGTGCCTAAGCCGTTATAGAAGGATTTTTTTCTTCCTTTCTTCGCTTCCTTTTTTAAAATTTAATTTTGTTTTGGGGTTTCCTTTGCCCTAGTCTGGGTCAGGCCCGTGGCCGTGGGTTAAATTAACCTCGAGGTTTTTTGTTGTTGTTTTTTTTAAACATGCGGGCCCTGGTTGATAAAACGGACGCTTTCTAATTCATCCATCGGAGGCCATACAACACGCGGGGTCAGTGTTCCCTGCGATTCGAAAATACAAGGGTCCTAGCGAACCGCTCTTCATATAATCATTTGAGCATCTTTTTGTAAATCTGGAGGATCCATACACCAGATACTGTCTGTTACGCACAATGTAACTCCATCCAGGCAGTTACGTAGCTCCTCTGACACTAAAGTTCTGCGCACCCCCTCAGTAAGAACTAAAACATAATTATGGTCAGAGATCAGCTACAGCCCTTTGGAATCAGCTTCCTAAACCACTTAGACACACAGAGTCCAATGCCAGTTTCAAACGCTGCCTTAAAACCCTCTTATTTAAAACTGATAACTGATCTACCCTGCCCTTCCACACCAAGTCAGCCTGCTTGTTGAGAGTTATATGAGAGTTGTTTAAATATTCCGTGTGTGTCTGTGCATGTGTATGAAAGTTGTGTATTGTGCGGTGTATGTAATTATGATGTAGGGCGCTTAGTGCCTGTGTCATCTACATGTATAGGCGCCTTATAAGTCTTGTTTATTATTATTATTATTATTGTCTCAGCGGAAAAGCGATGCTGCAAGTGTCCGCTGCTAGTTATAGATCGCTCTTGGACATCGGGTTTCCGGGAGAGAGTTGGCAAAATACTGTTTTGTCACGGCGATACTAATAACGTACGTCCTCCGTGACGCACTGTTCTCAAATGTGTGCGTCAGCTTAAAGAGTTTTGTGCGTACAAATACGCACATACCTGTGCATAATCGGGAACACTGGGGATGCTACTCAAATTTGAAAACGAAAACACGCGGTGCTACTGTGTGGAAACGCTCTGCCTTGGCAGTGCTACGTATGAAGCAGAGTAGCATCGGAAACACACGGGTCCACGTTGCTTACACCCCGTCCTTCGGCTACATGTAAATCCGACGACCGCGATAGTCTCCGACTTGATTATGCAACAAGTAGAGAGAGAGAAAGAGAGAGAGAGAGAGAGAGAGAGAGCTGACTTGACAATATTTTACAAGGATGAGGTCTAAATTCGGGTCGTAGGCCTCAAACCTTGTCCTTGATAAAACACACGTGCTACAACATAGAAGAGAGAGAGAGAGAGAGAGAGAGAGAGAGAGAGGCAAGGTCGCCCCTAGCACACGGCGATCGCTCGGCAGACAGACGCACAGTTTCCCGCGACCCCGGGCAGATCGATTTTTTTCTCTTGTTCCTCACGCAGAACTGACTGACTGACGGCGACGGCTCCTGCCTGACTCAGCTGCCAGGTTCTAGTGATATCTGACTTTGTCTATCACTGTACAAAACCTTGCCTAGTTGTCTCGCACTCACGAGTGTGAGCTGGTTCCTGCACTTACGCTGCGGTGCATTAAAAAAAAAAAAAACACAAAAAAAACTTCTTGTTGGCATTTTACACAAGACATAATACATTTGCATACAACACACAGACATACGGCATACATAGATACTAACAGTACCACGTGACATATACGGACTATTACAACACACACACACACGCACGCGCGCGCGCACACACACACACACACACACACACACACACACACACACACACACACACACACACACCTTTGCTAGCTAACAACTACATGAACACAATGGTACAAAGCATTGCGATGTTTGACACCAGTCATATAAAAAGGTCCCTTCAACTGAGAAAGCTCTTTGTACTGGAACCAAATCCTACAAAACTTTGCATACTAACCAGAAACACATTGTCTATACCTTTCCAGTATATGCACCAATGTTTAACCACTCTTGTCAATATTACAAGTCTATAAGTCTGGCCGGGACTCTTCAAGTGTAGCCTGCATGTACAGATAAAGCATTTGGCCAGCAGTAGAAAAAGACCATAACAAAATCTGTATTAAAAGATTTGGCAGTACCGAAAATAACCAGAGTCTCGGACAATTTTAATGTGGTGCTTGTTTTGGTGGAAGCTGCGAGCAATGGTTCTACATCCTACCCGAACTAGTGATGCACGCCGCTATCCGCTATTTGTCTCCATTGTATTTTCAGAACGAAACAGACCAAGTAAAACAAACAAACAAACAAACAAACAAACAAACACAGAAGATAAGTGGGTGGGTGGGTGGGTGTGTTTTTAGAGGTGTAACGTCTTTTGTCCACAGGCTGCGAAGGGTTATTTCAAAGATGAGGGCACTGGAAAAAACACTGTGCAAATTTTGTCCCACATATTTCAAGTTAGATGGAAGGAGGCTGCGGGGGATATTTCAAAGACGAGGGCACTGGGAAAACCCTGTACAAATTTTGTCCCCACATTTTTCAAGTTAGATGGAAGAAGGCCGTGTGGGGGTTGTTTCAAAGACGAGGGCAATGGCAAAAAACTGCACAAATATTGTCCCCACATTTTTCAAGTTAGATGGAAGGAGGGTTTTATTTCAAAGACGAGGGCACTGGGAAAAACCTGTACAAATTTTGTCCCCACATTTTTCAAGTTAGATGGAAGAAGGCCGTGTGGGGGTTGTTTCAAAGACGAGGGCAATGGCAAAAAAAAACCTGCACAAATATTGTCCCCACATTTTTCAAGTTAGATGGAAGAAATAAAGCACCAGTGACTGCCGTCGTTTAGTTTATGGCACTACTACTCCAGCCATAAAATCATGCCCCCCCCCCTCCCCCCTGCACTTTCCTATTTATACAATTTTGGAACACTTCCAAAAACCATGATGCATACAGATTCGGTCCCCGCCTTTAAAACTGCACGAAGGTTATGCACTAAATGTTACCAATAACTACACATATTCAATCCTTTTTTTTTTTTTTTTACATGAAATGATTTGTTTTAATTCTACACCCAAATACACCGGATCAGTTTCATGTATTCGAAATTTGATAGAAGACTTATCGCACTGCAAAGGGAAGCACTTTGAATTATTTTCCTTTTTATAAATTCAACCGAAACTCCAACATTTTTCCAATAAAATTACACACCATCCTCTCTAGCCAGGCCCACTCAAAGGAGTGACCAGGCAGATTTTGTCAATTCTGCAAATTGTGCAGTCTTCAGGCGGAAAAAAAAACCCCGGGTAACTTACAAGCACATTCAGCCAAAAATAACCAACGTTCACGTCAAAATAAACGTCACCACAAAACTTCCTTCAATCGCCTTCAAATAATTCAGTTCTTCGGACATGGGTGATGCAACAATCAGCAGTTTGCAAAGGAGATTAGAACATCTTCCTCATTGTGGCTTACTGTACGGGCCAAGACCGACACATCAGGTCAAAGTGGTTTTGGTGGCTGGGGGAGACATACAGCTGTCGCGACCATTTCATTTTCAGTGGAATGAGTTGTGCAGCTTATAATCTACAAGTCAAATTAAAACGCCGTGCGTCATGTAGCTAAAAGGTAGGGTTTTTTTGTGTGTGTTTTTATGGGGTTTTTTTTCCCTACCGGACTTCGCCTTTTGCTCGTAACACGAAACGGAACCAAACAATTACTTTCATTATCGCAGCGAAGCGTATTGACCCGAGAGTGCCCATTTTCCGATATAAACTGAAGTTCACTGTAACATCTTTGAGATGAATTGTCGTAGGCGATTTTCAGTTCGCCGCGCAGTTTTGTTTAGCCTCTCTCAACTGCAGCGCTACTCACTCAAAGAGAAAAAAATCTAGCGATCATCAGACTGCGCTTTGTCCTTTAGTCAAATATTTGCTGAATATGCGTACATATCATTAGCTCCTGAGATATATTTTATACTACGTGTATGTCTTGTTACGGTCTGCACAAGCTTGCTGTCTTCAATCCTCCACGTGTCCAGTATATTTTCTAAGTTTGTTTGCCTGGTTCCTCATTGCCTCCATGGCAAAATTTCAAAGGTGCACGATTTTGCGTAGTTCAGTTAAAGCTTACAACTTGCATGGCCTTACCCGACCCATGCACATGAAGGACTAAGGACTCAATCCTGTGACAGCTTTTTCACAATCCCTATGGCCTACGACTGTGTCATGTCTCTACTCAAATGCTATGTCAGTTCATGTATGTTAAAAGCATATAATGCATGCATGTTGTACTTGTCTCTGTCACTGAATTATATATATATATATATATATATATATATATATATATATATAGAGAGAGAGAGAGAGAGAGAGAGAGAGAGAGAGAGAGAGAGAGAGAGAGAGATCAAAAACAGAATTAAAAAAAAAAAAAAAATCAAAAACAGAAATAACAAAAAAATCTAGCGATGCAGGTTTGTTTAACCTCCTTGACTACAGTAACCAACGTACCGCACTGTCTGAATTCACACACGACACACTGGAAGTAATGATAATAAATGATCAGAAGTAAGGACGACAAGGCCTGCGCTGTTGCAATTCAGGTCATCCCCACTCTCACGACTTCGCGTGCTGAAGGGACTCATAATGAACGATTCTATCGTTCTCACGAATGCGTCTGTAAAACTAATCTGCTGGCGAGGAGACTGAGAGGTCTGACAGGTCGCCTATCTGCAGGAGCTGCACACGCGGAAACATTAACTTCGAAACCGCGCAGATGTGAAATGACCTGACACACACTATAACAATTCCAGGACACTCTGTGTCTGATTTCTGGGTCTGGCTGTTCACGGGTTTTACTCCCTCGTCTATTATCGGCTGAAAGTATACGTTCCTAGCTGAAACGAGAGCCCTATTTCGATTGCCAACACAAGCTTCTTCAAAATGAAAATTAAACGGATTGAACGTAGTCTGAAATGAGCCGCTATGGAGAATACGGGTTTTTTGAGCTCCCTCGTCTATTATCAGCTGAAATTACTCGTTCCGAGTCGAAACAAAACAAGAACCGTGATTTACTACAGGGACTGCAAATGTCAGCGCCTCAACTGAAAACGAAAATTAATCCATCTGCAGACGATTAAGACGCTGCGAAACCTCAAACGCCAACCCCGTCCCCTCCCTGCCAGTCTACTGCCCATAGCAGTTGCTGTGACAAATACTAAACCACGATTAAAAGAACCACAACTGCTACATATCCTGCAAAGGTCAGCGTCTAAAACATGAAAAATAACCCATCTGTGTAAAACCTAACATGACCCCCCCCCTCCCCTCCCCTCCCTTCTGCCTACCCAACACCGCTCACACGGAGAGTTTAGTTATTTAGGGCTTAACGCCGCGCAAGCAACAAAGACTATTTCGCGGCTAATCAGGATCCTTCTTCGCCAGACTAAAATAAAAAGGAAGACAATAAAACAAAGCGTAAATGAAAAAAAAAAAAATCTTTCCTGTTTAAATGACACGTTTCAGTACTTTGTACATGGAACATACAGATGTCGGGATAGTCCGTATTTCTTGGGGTGTTTAAATTTGTCACCGGGACACTCCAATGCTCGTCAGTTGCAGTTACTGTGGTAACTTACCACAGATGTATATCCGCGACTTGCACACGACACGACATTAAACATACAGCATGTGAAGAAAACTTACTCCGTTCCCGGGCCCCGGCGAGGACAAGACGCTGACCGCCGTCTCCTAACTCCGCCTCAACCAGCCACCCTACTGAGTCTTTCATCTATCTACTGGGTGCTCCTTCTGTCTACTCCCTGTAACGCCATCCCCCACCCCTTTCTCTCTCTCTCTCTCTCACTCTCTCTCTCTGTTGGAAAATGTCAAGCCAGCAGTTTGGCGGCCGCGGGCTAAGTAGAGAGAATCCCTACATCTTGGTCCCCCGCCTGAGCGAGATTGATTTTTGGCTATATTTGGTGCTGATGGAGTGGGGAAGGAGTTTGCAGACTCGGTTTCCATTTTGAGGCGAGCGGCCGCGGCTCGCGGGGTTAACGTCGCTGCGTCTTGGAGGAAGTGGAACCCCCCCTCGTAGACAAGGCAACATAAAGGGGCGGGAGGTGGAGGTGGGGTGGGGGTGGTGGGAGGGGGTGGGAGGTGGGCCGCGGGAGGTGTTTGCCGTACGGCTGCCGGAAAGGCGAATGTTGCATCGATTGAAAGGGTCGTGCAAATACTAACCCACGACGAAAACAATATGTACACGTACATATGAAAGCAGTACAAATACTCCCCCCCCCCAAAAAAAAAGGGGGGGGGGGGGAGAAGAAGAAGAAAAAAGACAGGTCTGACATACACAGCTGCATTTGATAAAAATCGCCAGCGACGACACTTTCATGTTCATTTTTGCTCCCAGCGCGACAGCCGTTCTGCTGATCACCCGAGATCAATAACGGACCAACGAATAGGCTGAGCTGGGACTCGGGGAGTGGGTGGGGGAGTGGGGGGGGGGGTGGAAGGGCTGGGGTCACCCACACCAACACACACAACCTCCTTCACAAGAAGATAATTATCTAATCTTGCTCTACATACGCGCAAACAGAAACAAAGGTCACTCTCGCGAGAATCTCGTCTGGAACGAGAGTTGACAGCGCCTGTCGGGAACGCAGCGAACTTGCGCTTTGGGAAGCGTGCAGAGAAGTGACGAAGCACTGAGAGGCAACAGCAAGGAGAGGTGGACCCCCAGACGATGACGGAGTATGGAAACTGTTCTGCCCGGGGGTCGAAGGGGGCGGGAAGAGGGGGGAGGGGGGGGGGGTGGATGGAACTGACAAAGCTCTCATCTCCGTACCATGCTCTTGACACAGATCGGCTGCCTACACAAATGATAGGGCGACAGCCACGGAGGCAGGGAAGAAGGGGGTGGGAACGAGGGAGGGATGTGTCTATGGGTTTGACGTCCTTTTTCACCACTAATAAGGGTCATGTCAAAGACATGGCAACGAGGAAAAGTGCCGCCAGCACAAATTTTTTCGCTCCCAGCCAGGAATCGAACTCGCTACCCGAGCAGTGGAAGTCCAACGCTCTACAACTCGAATGTCTTGGCTCTCCTAGGGGTGAGTATGGGATTCGGTGATCCTGTGTGTGTGTGTGCGCGCGCGCGTGCGTGTGCGTGTGTGTGTGTGTGTGTGTGTGTGTGTGTGAGAGAGAGAGAGAGAGAGAGAGAGAGAGAGAGAGAGAGAGAGAGAGAGAACAACCACCTCAAAACAGACAAAACAATACAAAAACTGAAAACAACAACAAACAAAAGACCAACAGACCCGAACAAATAAACAAACAATATACCTGGAAGAACAGAAACAAAACCCTGCATGGAAAGCCCAACAGAACCACAGCAGACCACTCCGGCGTTACGTCCCAGAGTTCCTACCACAAGTTAGTATTGTATATTGTAACAATAGCGCTGGATCTGTGTATTCATAATGTGGGTGTTGTTGAGCCAGTCGGCCAAGTGCTGGCGTTTCCTGCTTGTCCGATGTAGCTTCCGCGGGTTCACACTTGATGAGACAGCAAAGAAAAGTTTAATATACGCTCATCGCAATTCAGTTCCGTTCCGTACGTGTAAGTTCAGTTCAGTTCACATCGTTTCAGTTCCGTTCGTTGCAGTTCCGTTCCGTTCGTTTCGTTTCCATTCCGTTCGTTTCAGTTCCGTTCCGTTCGGTTCCATTCCGTTCGTTTCGGTTCCATTCCGTTCGTTTCAGTTCCCGTTCCGTTCGTTACAGTTCCGTTCCGCTCGTTTCAGTTCCGTTCCGTTCGTTACAGTTCCGTTCCGCTCGTTTCAGTTCTGTTCGTGTCAGATCTGTTGCGTTCGTTTCAGTTCTGTTCCGTTCAGTTCGTCTGCACACCCCATCTCTCAGTAATATCCCCAAATCGTGTTTGAGTCTCGAAACTGAAGTGAGCAAAAGCGTAGTACAAAGACCCCCCCCCCCCTCCACACACACCCCTCCTCTCTCTCCTCAGCTGAAGAGACAGGAAAGCCGCTAATTCAATCGAAGCTGCCAGAAATGGAACGGAAAGAAGTGACGCGAAAGCATGCTGCCAAGCTGGTATTGTGTGCGAGACGAAACGGGAAATAAAGGAAATCCCTTTCACGCTCAGTCTTACGTGTCGGTAAATACATTAAAGATTAGCTAGGTCTAGCGCTGAAAAGCCGCCGACACAATAGTTCAGGTTGGCGCTGGACTATTTAAACTTCATTCAACCCCCCCCCCCCCCCAACCACACACACACACACACACACACACACACACACACACACACACACACACACACACACACACACCCTCCTTCTACTCATCACCATCCTAGGCGAAATAAATCGAAAAACACCAACAAACAAAACAAGCAGAAGAAGGAAGGAAAAAGACGACAAAAAGAAGAAGAAGAAGGAGACGAAGACGAAGATGAAGAAAGAAAAAGAAGAAAGGAGACGAAAAGAAGAAGAAGAAGATGAAGATGAAGAAAGAAAAAGAAGAAAGGAGACGAAAAGAAGAAGAAGAAGAAGGGGGAGAAGGAGACAGAGACAAAGATGAAGAAAGAAGACGAAGAAGACAAGGAAAA
Source organism: Batillaria attramentaria (assembly GCA_018292915.2). NCBI lineage: Eukaryota > Metazoa > Mollusca > Gastropoda > Batillariidae > Batillaria > Batillaria attramentaria. The sequence continues at coordinate 735,719 of JACVVK020000294.1, forward strand.
GGAATAAGAAGACAAGATAAACACACAAAACCAATCAAACTGCTGATCCTGAAAATGACCAATAACCCTGGAGATGACAATCTCTATCTGAAAACGCAGGCAAAAGACATTTGCTAATTACAATGTCGCTGCTGTTGTACTGTCGGGTTTCTTCCTGTCAGTTCCATTTTTTTTTTTTTTCTTTTTCTAAGTTACAGGTTCCACCACACAGCTGACTGTATTCCAGATACCATTCCTATTAGCAAGCCATGTATTCGTCTGCCTACACGCAACATTGGCGAGAACGCATTGCTGGCACGATGAACAGACAAAAGAAACGTATACCTACTTATCCGCATGCCAAATAGCCCCCCCCCCTCCCACCCCACTCCAAGAAGTGCGCAGGTATATACGTATTTTTAGTCGTAGATGCCGTGCAAGGTTATAACCTGTGCACATGAACGTAACAGAAACACGCTCATGTTTTTTGCATATGAAGCCTCCCAAGTTGGGCCAGATTTCGCGACAGCGGAAAAACACCGGGCGCGTTATCAAGTGCAGTTCTCTCTCTCTCTCACACACACACACACACACACACACACACACACACACACACACACACACACACACACACACACACAACTAAAGGAATTAAATGAACGAAAAAAAACCCAGAAGAACTCAAAGAGTTACAAGAAAGCAAGAAAGCAAAACAGACAGACACTGAGACAGACAGACAGCACACAAAACAACATTCACTTTCAACAAGGGGTGACTGTACTCCTCCAGGCTTCCACACGAACCAGTCTCCATCACGTGCCAATAAGAACTGAATAACAGCACCGTTGTTACTATGGTTTCCTTTTGTAAGACACCCCTTCTCCCTCCACCCCCACCCCCCCCCCCTTCCCCACACTGCTTTTTGTTGTTGTCGCGACCTTGTTTTGGTCGGTATTCATTGGCTGGTAACTGGCCACTTCCTTGTTGCGGTTCTTCTTCTGTTTTCTCCGTCTTTTGGGCATCCCATTTGTGTGTGTGTGTGTGTGTGTGTGTGTGTGTGTGTGTGTGTGTGTGTGTGTGTGTGTGTGTGTGTTGTGACTTCTCACATTTCAGGGAAACCTAACTGTGGTCCTAGGAAACGTTGAACCGACAGGGGGTTTTGGCCTCTGTGACGCGCAACTGCAAATATCTCAACAACATGTAAGGTCTCATCAGTGAGTGACCTCTGGTGGTTGTGGACTACGCCCGTGAAGTTCTCACGTTGTTTGTCCACACGGACGGTGTTGAAAAAACACACCAAAAACAAAAAACAAAAAAACAAAAGACGCGGATACAAAACAAAAAAGAAAGTGGAGGGGTACGGGCGGGGGGGGGGGGGGGGGGGAGAGAGAGAGAGCTCGATCACGAGTCAGTCCTCTCTCTCTCTCTCTCTCCCTAACACACACACACACACACACACACACACACACACACACACACACACACACACACACACAATCTAGGGAGCCAGCCAACACCTTACCAAACCATTTTACCAGGTAACCCCCACAACATGACAAGACGACATTAATTTTCATAACGCTCCTTTAAGCCTTTAACAGGAAAAGCAATGCAGTTAAGTTTTTTGTTTTTTTTTTACGCCACGCAAATTAACGGCAACATATTAAGTGAAGTTCAGACTGGGTCCGCCTTTACAGATTAATAATGAATTAGCTGGAAAAGGTCAGGTCAGGCTGACCAAGTCGACGACACATGACTATGAATACCGTCGCAGCTGTATTTATAGCAACAGCGGTAGGTAACGACACTGCGATCTCCATGCCATCATTTCTCACTCGTTCGCCAAGTTTTAAAGCTTCTATGCTCGCAACGCCGCTGAGATGGAAAAACTGCCGCTTCCCAAGCTGTCAGGCTGTTCGCCAGATAGAAGGATGTTTCATTTGGATATTGCGACCGTTTTCGCGACTTTGTGGCTTCTTCTATTAGAGTAATACGACTTTCTTTGGGCCTACAGTCCATTTCTGAACAGTCCGTTTCCACCACATAGGGTGATGTCAAAGACGCGGGGCAACGATGAGGAAGCCAGCACAAATATTTGGCCCCAGCCGGGATCAAACTCACGACCCGAGCATTAGAAGTCCAACGCTCTACCATTCGACTACCCCGGCTCCCCCCCCCCCCCTCCATTTCTGAACAGACTGGGACGCAAAAAAAAACAACCAAAAACCAAAGAAACAAAAAAACAACCCCCCCCCCCGCCCGCCCCCCCCCCAAAAAAAAAAAACAACAAAAAACATAACAAAACAAAAAAACAAACAAAAAAACAAAAAAACAAACAAACAAAAACAAAAAACCAACCACCCTGCTCAGTAAAAACAACCACCAATAAGAGCCGTCTAGCTGGTCCTCAGTCCGCAACCAAATAACGTCGTCTGCTCAGTACGCGGTACACTTCTACAACAACTTATACGCCGGTCAGAGTCACCGCAACGGTCTCGTTTGCTATACTGTGACCCAGGTGACTGATTCTGAAGCAAGATTCAGAGCATTTGATGAAAACTTTACCACGCGTTGTTGTATGGCTGTGGTGCGCATTGAGACTTTAAAAACCGATGTATAACAGGACACAGCGGGTTTTCCTACTGCTCCTCGCCTTCCACACCTAGACAAAGAATTTGACAATGTATGACCTGTGAACAGCGCAAAGGAAACACAGACACACACATACACGTGTGTGTGCATACGTGAAGACGTACCACCTGATCTGGAGGACGATGTCTATATGAATCATTCACATTCAGGTTGTGTTACGTTTAGTCTCTGCGTAATCTAATTTAAAAGTAAAAACAACAAACCCTTCAATACTGTTACTATATGCATTTTCCAGAAAACACGCACGCACGCACGCACGCACGCACGCACGCACGCACGCACGCACGCACGCACGCACGCACACACACACACACACACACACACACACACACACACACACACACACACACACACACACACACACACACACACCCCTAACTCTCAACAGTCAACAAAATACTGCGCTGACTGACTGAGAAGATGAAACAGCCACGTGCACGTGAAAGTTCCTGCACAGCGGTGATGGTAGCACGGACACATACTGCATTCCACCCCCCCCCCCCTACCTCCCCTGCAATCACTTCCCTTCTCCCCTCCACGTTTCACAGAATACCGAGGGGGGAAAATGACATTTCGAATCATGTCACATAAATGAAACATCAAAGCGCCTCCAATCAATAAAATCTCGAACGAAAGCGTACCGACGCATACCTCTGGGAAATAATATTTTACGATTTCTGTGGACGGTAATTGTGTTTAGAGGGAAGCGCCGGAACACGGAACATAGTTCAAATAATACCCCCTCCCCCGAACACCCCCCCCCCCCCGCACCAAACAAAAAAAACCCACATAACAACAAACAAAAACAAAGAAACGACCAAAAACCCCCACCTAAACCAAAAACAACACGCCACGACCAAACACAAATCTAAAAACAAAACCAAATACAAAAACAACAAAACATAACAAAACAAAATTAAAGTAAAACAGCAACAATAAAGAAAAGGACACACACACTAACATCCCACCACAGAGACCCCTCCCCCCCCCTCCACTCACAAAACCAAAACAAACAACAACCGCAAAGAAACCCAAAACAATGACACCCCTCCCCCCAAAAAATAAATAAATAAATAAATAAAATAAAAACCAACTAAAATAAACAACAAAACAAAAACAAACAAACCAACAACAACAACAAAATAAACAACGGAACTTCCCAAAACATAAATAAACAACAACCAAAAAAAAAAAAAAAATCAAACCACACACACTAAAACATACAAACAAACCAACCAACCAACCGTCAAGTCTCTGTGGTGCGACAGTACATGACGTGTAATTCTTTGGAAGTGATATTGGGTCAAGTCGGCTGATCCAGTCGGAGTTGCAGCCACGTGAGGGGGGGGGGGGGAGGGGGGTGGTGGTGTTGAAGGAGGTTGGCACAACAAGAACTGATTAACAACTGCAAATTTATGTCAGTACTCCTTCAGAAAAGACAACCTGACCTACCACTTCACCCCCCCCCTCCTCCCCCTACATCACCTGATCAGCTTACCCAACTGAATGAAAAGTGCACAGAGCCCCACTTCAGAGGCGCCTTCGAAATTTTATGCAGCCATTCGCTTCCCAGGCTAAAAGCGGCACGGCAATTCACTAAAGAGCAGTTATCTGTATGCAGTCTACATATTCTCCCATTGAAATGCCGACAAGCAAAAGAAGAAGGGACACATTTTAGTAACTGGCACTTCACGAGGGCTTTGTGAGTACCGGCGGTTTTTTTTTTTTTTTTTTTTTCGCGCACGCTGAAAGAGCGGTGCACATTAGTTTTGAGAAGAAACGCGAACCCGTAAAGTGGGGCCCTGTTGCGCGTTTACGGCCCGCCGAGTCCCCACGAATAAATTACTTCGGTGCGGGTAAGGCACGGTAAAAATACACACGTGACCAGAGTCTTACAGCGAGTGAGGGAGACCGAGTACCCGACTGAACAGTCTACTGAACAAGTCTGGCAATCTGCCAACTGTGCAAACTTCTGCTTCAAAGTTCAATGAAGAAATGTGAGCTATTATGTCTGATAAAGCGCAAGTACCCGTCTCCTTCGAATATTAATAATAAAAAAACCCCGGGGGTTCTATCAGTTATTTTTGGCGCACATCATGAGAATTTTTTTCTAGCCTACATTTCCCGCGATAGGAGTAACCTTTTCACACGTGAAATGTCGGCGGGAAAGGGTCTTTTTAAAAAGGACAACACCACTTTTCAGTAGAGATTTTGTTAGTGACAGCTCGGAAGAAACCTTTAGGGTATAATTTATAAGCTTTGGAAACTACTCCAAAATAAATCCATTTTCCACTGCTGTGATTCAACAACCCGTTTCGAATCTAGTCAACTGAAGTTTATTGGAACCCCAATGACACCAAGTCGAAAAGTAAGCATACAAAGGAAAACCAATGAGGGGTGGGGGGGTGGGGGGGGTGAACATGGACCATGACGGTATAATATCAAGGCCAATAAAAATTACGATTTCACAGGGAACAAAGTCTATCACAAGATGAACAAATTCGTTCGTTTCGTGAGAACTGCTGAAATCTGCCACTTTGGCGTTAATGAGAAACTTCTTCTGCACTTTTGCCACAAAGTCATTAACAATTCAACTATCCAGACGGGTAGACCGGGACACAGGAGATACGACAGCTGCAAGACGTCAAGGCCATTGGTCATTTGATGGCGTGAACCAAGACTGACGACGTCTCTCATGATGTGCAGCCAATCATGACTGCCGGCACAGCTGAGTTCTAGATGATGTAGCCAATCATTGGCATCGCTAAGACGAAGTTCTAGATGATGCAGCCAATCATGAGCGTGGGCACATTGGAAGCGCTAGATGATGAAGCTGGTCGTTTGATGGCGTGAATCAAGACTGACGACGTCTCTCGTGATGTGCAGCCAATCATGACTGCCGTGCCGAGCTAAGCTCTAGATGATGTAGCCAATTACTGGCATCGGTAAGGCGAAGCTCTAGATGATGCAGCCAATCATTAACATCGGCACAGCGAAGCTCCACCCTCTGGCTGAAATCCCCACGGTGTGTGTGTGTGTGTGTGTGTGTGTGTGTGTGTGTGTGTTGGGGGAGGGGGGTACTGGGTGGTGTTGGTCACTGCAGTCTAAGCTGCAGGCGACTACGGTTCGTTCTGATAGCCCAAGGGCCAGAAGGAACAGCAGTGGCCTTTCCTGCCGGTTCTATGATGAGAAAGGTCTTGGCCAATGACCATAAGACGGCTCCTCCTGCCTTAGGGCCTGTTAGCCCTGGATCACTCATATGCTATTAACGCCAGCAGAGTTGCCCAGCCAGAAAACCCATTGCCCTTGCAACCGGGAGGCGGAGGTTCGAATGCTGAGCTTCAGTCTCCGAAAGTTGAAAATTGTGCAGACTCGTGATGATGCCCGTGTCTTCACGAATGAGTGGCCGGCTGGGCCTGTTTGTGTAACTGGATAATTTTCCACCGCAGTCAATTACAGCAAAATCGAACGAGGCAAATTTGGTAGTATGTCTGCATTGAACAGTGTTTAGCTGGACTGTTCAGGGTAGCTGCCCCTCTGCCCACCCTTTCCCCTTCATCAGCTACGAACCATGTACAAATAATTCCTCTGGCGGAGCAGTAAAATAGCAAGGGACCAAACAACCAGCCACAGCCACTAAGTGAATGAAACTGAAGAAGTTCTAGTAATGTTCAAGGATGATACCGCAAAAAGATGTTATTCACCTACAAGGAGTCTGCAGTGAACAGTCACGACTCCACTGGGCAAGACATGAGGCCAAAGTACCGCCCCTTCACTCACTCCGCGGTGTTTTGGCAAAACACAGTGCGTCCATGACGTCAGAAGATGAAACAGGTCGACGTAATGGTCATTTTTCCTCAAATGACGTCAATGGCTTTAATGCTTTCTTTCCACGTTTCAATCATCTCGAAATACACGTGCTTCCCTCTTTGTACTGTCCGGCAAGAACGTTTGCCAGACCATGTATGTGTTGTGTTCATTATGCCGCTGCGACACGCGATTGGCTGAATTCTGGGGGTTTGCCCCTTTTGATAGACATGCGTGGAGTCGTCTATTTCGAGACGTATAAAAACCAAGCCTGCAAACACTGCCTTGAACGCACGACCACTTCCATCACATACACCCCAAGGCATGCACCACTCCATCCGAAC
>JACVVK020000294.1:745000-747500 GCA_018292915.2 Batillaria attramentaria
ATTTCCATGTCCACTACGCCTACACTCTACCTTCATGGTTTGTGGAGCTCTTAATGCAATACGCTTTCCGCGAGCGGTCGAACATTCCGACAATTAAATAGTGTGACTGTTGGTACAACACGCTCGCTCAGTGTATTAGCTGCGTCAGTGAGTACGCTTACGTAATTGCGTGGCTCAGTACCAACATTTGAGATGCTGTCACTGTGCAGGTGTCTAGGTGGTGTGATGCCAGACACCACGAAAACAGCCCAGAACGATCTGTGAGCCGAGAAAATAATAAAGACTGGGTATTTAAGCGGTGCATGTCCCCTACAAGGTTTGAGTGTGGCGTTACTAAGGTCTGTTTCCTTTCCTTATCGTTCAGAGCAGAGCCAAGCACTATTTTGCATAATTTATTAAATGCTGTGTCAGTACATGACCGTGAACTTTATCGAAATTGAAACTGAAACATCCGACCCATTCAGACTGCAGGAAAAACACTGAACAGTTCACTGCAAGCCACAGGTCGGGATTGTTCTGGTCCCTGCCTGGCGCCCGCGCTCCCCCTCCCACCCTCCACACACATATCGAGAGAGAGAGAGAGAGAGAGAGAGACACACACACACCGGCACACACACCGAAAGAGAGGGAGAGACAGACAGACAGAGAGACAGATAGAGTGTGAGTTTTCCTGGTTGAAAAATCAGAATGCATCTGTCATGTTTAAATGACCCCACAGCTCAAAGGAAGCAAAGCGGATATTATCTCGCCGCCCCCCCCCCCCCCTCCCACTACCCGTGCACCGCAATCATTATTTCCGTCAGTTACTTCATCCACAGCCCTTTAAAAATATACAAACCTGTCCGAAGTGTGCAGACGCTGGCTCAGCAAGCTGATACCCCATGAACGTGTCGTACACTCCCGCTATCTCTCCTCGTCAGTACTGACGCAGCCTATAGTACATGTAGCTAATGGCCAACTGGTGTTTTCACTAAAGGCTGCACGGCCGGCGACCCGCGACCCAATGACACAGTCTGTGTGCTCACGTACTGTATTCCGCTCAGTGGTGCTGTTGTCACTCACTTCTGACTGATGACGCTACGAGCATTGTACTGACAGTTACATACATATCCACTTTGACTGTGTGTGTGTGTGTGTGTGTGTGTGTGTGTGTGTGTGTGTGTGTGTGTGTGTGTGTGTGTGTGTGTGTTGTGTTCGTGCGTGCTTGTGTGTGCCGGTGCGCACGCGCGTGACAGTGTGTGTGTGTGTGTGTGTGTGTGTGTGTGTGTGTGTGTGTGTGTGTGAGAGAGAGAGCGACTGGGTATGTTGCATAACGAGTTTTGTCAAGGTGACATAACCAAGGAAGGGGGTACGGAACAACGACACTACCAAAACAATCGGAAACGAAACCGAACACTGCGGACGAGAAGTGTCGCATGTTGAACTGGGCACAGGACAGTTGCGCACCGAATAAGCCGCGGTCGCATCTTCTCTCCTCAACACCACCTGCAGATCACCTGCCCTACCTTCAGGGGGTGACCATCCATCTGGGGTAGCCAGCCCACCAGCGCAACTTTTGACAGGATCGGGACGCCATACATCACGCCGGCTTTTTTTTTTTTTTTTTTTTTTGCGCGCGCGAACTGCTGCATGCTACAAGCAAGGTGCCGTCGTGACACTAGTGCCCCAGTGCCCCACATTCGCGCCGAGGGGCGGGTCGATAGTTTCGCCGTATTTATGGCACGAGCTCTTGGGATGGCCCGCAACCAGGGTAAATAATTATTGGGCGATAGTCTCGGCTCTGGGTGAGCCGCGCGCCGTTGCGCAGACCGGCTGTGCGCAACTTGCTCGATACAGCACATCAATAGCTTGCCGGCTGATAGCGTGACGTAAGCCTCAACCTTTTACCGGGGCGGATCGGCTTACACAGTCATTGCTGTACGAGTTGGCTGCTGGTTTAATACTCCAGGGCCAGTATGTAGAACTCGAGGTTAATTTAACCCACGGCTACGGGCCTAACCCAGACTAGGACAAAAGAAACCCCAAAACAAAATTAAATAAATAAAAACAGGAAGCGAAGAAAGAAAGACAAAAATCCTTCTATAACGGCATAGGCACCTTGCTGGAATGGACCCGCTTCCTGATTTAAAACAAAAAAACAACAGAAAATTTAACCCTAGAGCTAGTTCAGTTCGAGGTTAGACTCTAACCCGAGGCTAAACTCCCTAACCCCGACTTTTACATGCGGGCCCAGGTCTTTTCAGCTCACAGATCGACCTAGGCTTATAATGGTGACAATTAATAATAATAATAATAACTGCGTGTTGTCTAGGCGCGTTACCTAATTTCTTGAATCGGCTGAAAGCGCCGCAAACTGAACCCAACACGCACGCTCAAGTGAATCACACGCATTCTCTCACACACTGGACACGAACACATTACAATCACGTAGTGCGAAGGGTCAGGTCAGCATTTTCAGTTTCGGAATTTAGAATTACATACAGTTCAGATGTGTGCGAAC
>JACVVK020000294.1:752500-775000 GCA_018292915.2 Batillaria attramentaria
GAAGATTGGCTTTGTGGGTGCAGCACCTCACGTCCAAAGGCTGTGTGGGTCTTTCGGTGAATTCCGATTTATTTCCCCCCCCCCCCCCCCCCATAGACAATCAATGTAATTTCGATTACACCAGCTGCTATTGCAATTGTCTGAGCGGAGATTAGATTTTCGAGAGGGTGACAGAGTTTCGCGGCAGACAGCGACTTGCTAGGCAGTCGAACGAACTCCCTGCACCAGGGCTCAATGTGATCCTGATTGAAAGATCTATCCAAGGCAGTAGGTCAGGAGTGCTGGGGCGCATTATCCTAGCTTAGGACGCACCGGGGTGAAAGAGGTGCTTCGTAACACAGCTGCCTGTAATCGTACGCTGGTGCATTTTGGCAGAGTTTGTTATTTAGGGCTTAACGCCGCGCGAGCAACATTTTGAGCAGAGAACAGTCGGGCAAGGCGATGTCAGAGTGACACTTTCGCTGTGTATGCTGGCAGTTATAATTCTTGATGTTGTGTTGCTGTCGAGACGCGGAATTTGTCAATACTGATACAAGTACCCCAAATTGGACACACATCCCCACTTAAAATCTTCCACGTAAAAAACACTTTTGTTGCTTTTGGTTCTTCTTCTTTTTTTTTTTTTCTTTTTTTTTTCTTTTTTTTTTAAAAGCAGCTGAAGCTAGCAGATGCAGGGATGTAACCAACTGACTGATTCCATCCACGTAGTTAAAAATGTTACAGCCTTTCAGTTACCTAATCAGATGTTCAGCGAGCGCACGCGCACGCACACGCACACACTCACGAGCACCATCAAAGCCAACAAAACCAGTCCACTCTACCAGGAGGTCACTCTAGCCGACGAAGCCCACACAGAGCACAGAAAATCCTCCCAAAGAATGTAAGTAGATGTATCAGCGTAAAACAAAGTGGCTTCCGAGGTCCACCACCCAACGACATTGTACACACGAAGCTCCCGTGAGGTCCTCTTCCCACCAGCCGGCACATGGCCAAGCGCAACGTGCACTGCCGGCCATGTGGAAAGATTGAAGCGGTTCGATCAATCACCTTGAAACAAAAGCGGCTACAATGCAATATGGAGGATTCAATTCTCATGTGAATGTCTGGACCATTTCGTGATAGAGCAGCCACAGTGGCTAAACCTATTGTGCGCAATTAAAGTGGTTGGGGGGCTTGTGGTCGTGTGTGGCACAACGAATGGGGAGGGGGTCTGAAAAAAATTTCTGCGGCATAAAATAGCTTGTCACTCCCCTTTGTCGCTAAAAAAAAACAAAAACCCAAAAACACCTAAGCATAGTATTAAACGTATTATACATACATAATTCTATCGCCTAAAAGTAGGCCTACGCTACTGAATACATGCACGAAATTACTAATACTGTTACGTTTGACCCATCGTGGGAATAGACGAACGGCCGCTCGGCAAAACCCGAGGCTGAAGCTTCGCCCTTTCCTCTGCCGTGTTATAGCCCATGACGCCGTTTTATGGAGTGGGTAGGTATTTGGGAGTTCAACGTCCTTTTCCACCACATCCGGGTGATATCAAAGAGGGGCAACGATGAAAAGGCCAGCAGAAATATTTGGCCCCAGCCGGGAGTCGTTTTATGGAGAAAGGGGTGATTTCAAGATGAAAGACCATTGAAGTACAATCATGTACTGGTTCATTTTTCCCTCCAATGACGTCCATGGACTCACTGCTTTCTTTCCATGTGTCAGTCATATCAAACTGCACGCGCTTTCCACGTTGTAGTGTCCAACAAAGAGCTTGCCAGACCGTGCCATGTGTCGTGCTCATTATGCCGCGGGACGCGATTGGCTGAATTCTGCTGGCTCAGTACTTTGGACCGACAGGAGTGGAGTCGTCCATTGACGGCGCGGCATTTTACTGATACGATTCTGATTGTTATATAAACGGCAAGAGCTGCGTTTCACGTGCCCGTTCGTGACGAGGTGGATGCAGCATGACGGACTCAAATACCAAGTGTCAATCACGATTGGCATAGTTTGTGGTGATCGTATTGACATTATGTAAACTGTCACCAGCTGTATCGTTCATAAAATTAATATGTCCTAGCCCAGCTGGCCTAGTGAATATCTCCTGCCTGGGTGATGATGATGCTAAGGCTCATGTGATGACACGCAGGAAACATTTCAGTCCGAACAAACATCGAACACGGCTCGAACGCAATCCGGAAGAAAAAAGAGAGCAAAGACATGTTCTGGCCGTATGTCACACGGGGAAAACGCCGTGTTCGCTGTTAGTTCGGACTAAACCCACTCCTGTGTGACATGAGTCATAAGGAATATTGTACGGGTGCCAGCAAATGTGCCATCAAGCCAACACACGGGGTGTAATCAAAACGGACCCGAGTGTTTCCGGTGTCCAAATATTTAACCCTAGAGCTAGTTTAGTTCGAGGTTAGACTCTAACCCGGGCTAAAAGCCTTAACCTCGACTATTACATACGGGCCCTGGGCTTCATATTCGGACAGACAGATTCATTTTCGACATATCCGATCATTTTTTTCTAACCAAGGCGAACAGACGTCCGTCCTATCGTTTTCGCGTCGTCTTCTTTTTAGTCAAGACAAAAGTCGTATACTTTTTTTCGGTCAGGACATAATCATGCCCTACAACAATTTCCATCAACAGCCCATTACTGCGATAATAATAATAATAATAATAATAATGGGATGTTGTTCCCATAGATACGTAGCCCTTCGACGTACACTCTGGTTCACACCGGTGACGCGGCTATCCCAATTCTGACCGGCTTGCGGCGTTGAGCGGTAGCGTTGCTTGGCCGCACGCGACTTCTCTCAGAAAATCATCTGCGCTGTACACGTGAAAGCTTGTCTCGACCTGAGGTTGGCCTGTCTTGTCGCAAAAGGTCTCTGTTCAACTCGTAAGTGGTTTTTGTGGTGCTACTTGCGCGTACACTCACGTTGGAAACAATTTAGTCTCGTTTTCTGTAGAAAATTCACTTTCATTCGCGATAATATAAAATTACAGAAAGGAAAGTCAAGTTTATGAAAACGTCCTAGTTTTATAATATGTCTTGCGGCCATACCTAGAAAATTATTGCAATTTGTGGCTTACATCGCGCGCAGTTCGAGAAAGAAAATTGGTAGTGAACATTTTGTGGTTATGAACCGGCACTCGCCCCGGCTAAGAACCAACCTCTATTTGGTTTGTGCGTGGCTAAGAACCGACCAGCTTCTCCTTTCTTTTCTCCTATGCGAATATTATGATTTAGGGGGTTTTAGGTGTCCCATTTCAGATGAAACTGTCAGGGAACGTAGTGGATAATAACCTACCAGTGTTATTTTCAAAAAATATTTCCCTACCCTTCCAATTTCAAACCCCCTCCCCCCCCCCCCCCCCTCCTCCTTTTTTCCACAACCATATCTCCTCGCTTCACAATTAAGATAAAAGAAACAAAGACAACCATATTTACTGAACTACTTATTTTCTTTCCACAGAAATGACCACACCACAGACATCATCCTCATCTATCAATATCAATTATCCATCTTCACTCTTCTCATCATCATCACCTGAAAATATTTCAACCTACACAACACCGGAACACACCCCAGCTTACACCGCAACACACACCACAGCTCACACTACAGACACAAACACAGAACACTCAACAAACACCATAACACACACCATGACACACACCACAGATACAAACACAGAACACGCAACACAAACCACGACACAATACACAATCACTTCAGAGGAATTGGAAATCATTAACAGAGAATTCGACAAACCCATGGACACATACACAAGAGACACTGACACAGCACTGCAACACTTCTACATTGCACACCAACTAAACCAACTCATCACTGACATCCACTCACACAACACCACCACCAACAACATACTTCCAGCGACACTCACATAATTATGCACCACATCTCACACTACCAGGCGCAACACACTTCTTTATGCAAAACTTACTTACAGACATCAACCTTAGAATCAAAAGTGCACTCATACACCGCATAATGGACCTTCAATCATACCACAACAATCAAGTCTACTCCCTACTGAACACAACAACACTTACAGACAACATAATGAACATAATGGACAGATTGAAACACATGATCACACGTACAGGAACAGACACCACATATGACAATACTTGACGCATGCACTAATAACACACCTCTACCACCACGCTTACGCATGCCCACACCTACACAAACACCTGCATCCACACCTAAACCTGTGCACACACAAACCACATCTACATCTGCACCACCCCCATCCACACTTACACTACCCTCACACTCATCCACATCTGCCCCACTCTCAACCAAACCACCACCCTCATCCACACACACACCTGAACCACCCTCATCTGGACCCCTACCTGAAGCACCCTCATCAAGCAAACCTGAACGTACATCAACATCTTCCACATCCGCATCTAAACCACCCTCATCTACATAATTATACGCACACACCATTCACATCCACATCCACATCTGCACCCACATCATCCTCATCACACCCCAAATACCCTGCACTGAAACCACGACACCCATACACAACATCCACATACGCCACACCAGACAGAACACACAGACCACTCTTACCTTCACCACACTGCAGAAAAAAACGTTACTTCCAAACCCAGCCACACACCCACACAGATGCCCACGCACACCACTTCTACAGACACCTAACAAACCAGCACACACTCACACTGATAAACACTAACCAACACACACGCGCACTGATACACACCACAAATCATACATTTGAAGCCATAACTCCAAATCATCTTTCATACTCATTTTCATTCTCATCTCCATCTTCACACGAAATAAAAAAAAAAAAAAAAAAATTCATCGCACCACTGTAAGTGTTCCTCCTCTCACCTTTTGGATGGTTTGTTGGTTATAATACTTTTATTATTCCTTTCCATTAAAAAAATCTCTGGATGGGGTTACTGGGTAAAGTCGATGTCTTCTTTCCATAAACAAAACAAATCCAAACCTAATAATTATATGAATACATGTTTTCCACAGTTTCCCTGGCATTCACATGAGAAACAGTCACCTAACTACATGGGATCATAGATTAAGACTTCCAGGTCTATTCACTGGCGCTAGTGATGTATAGCTCAGATAGTACGGAATGACCTTGAAGTTGTCTAACTAAATGCTGCGTTGGTATTTCCTGTTGTGACCGTGTCAGTATGCAAACGTGTAACTGTTAAAATACCGCAGACACCTTCGTTGTTCGCAACTTTTCTTCAGCCAGAAATGTGGACTATTGGCCGGTTCATATCCAAGGAGGCAGCAGGTTCATAGCCAGCATCAAACCAGACGGTTGGCCGGTTCTTAGCCGAGGATTTCGCACTGCTCTGATATTTTTTTAAATTGCGAAAACACTAAAGCATTCTACGTCACAAAATTTGGGATGCAAGTCACAAAGATATCACGGATACGTGTCTGTTTTGAAACTACTGGAATTAACGTGGTATTTTTTGTCAGCTTCGTGTTAAACTGCAAAATAGCTCTCGAGTCTCATTGCAGTCGAACAAATATGACTCGTGTCCTTACATGAATAAAATTTTCGATATAAAATCGCTTTGGGTGGGAAGATGAAAGTCTTACTGATATGTGCATATAACAATATGATCAAATTCATTTCAGTTCTTAGCTTTCCTGGCAGCATTCTTGCACATCACCGCATGTGTGTCGCGCTTTTCCGGCCTAAAACAGTCACTGCGATCGACAGCCGGTTGGATTTGCGGCTTAGCCGCGTCACCGGTGTGCTGGTTCCCCGTGCTGAGCAGGGCGACATCTTGCGCCAAACGCTCCGTCCTTGAGAATCACATCGCCGATCGATGCTGTTCACTACCACCAGGTCAGGTGACTCAGTTCAGACAATGTCGGGTCATACCCTCACCCCACCCCACCCCGCCCCCCTATTATAATATGTAGCACGCGTGGCAGATGCACGTGATACATGTAATACTTTGTTAAACACCAACAGACAAATCAATCAACGTGGCAGTTTCCGCCTCCCCCCCCCCCCCTTCTCCGCCAATCTATATATCCCAAGTGCTTTCATTGATTAGATATTATATATAACAGCTGTGCGCTGCCGTGCACAAGGTGAGACACAGAAAGCATTCTTATTACTAGTATTCTTTCATTTTCGTGTCAAGGACACCTTCCTAGACTGACACTGCTGGCATTCAGTCTACACTTCGTCCCGAAAATCACGTGCACCCTGCTGCACAGCGCGGGTTCCGGGAGAGCACGAAGGCTACCTCAGGTCTGAGAGGGATTTTTCGGGCTAGCTCGACAAAACTAATTAAACCGTATAGGTGTGTGTCATATTGAAACCGCCAGAATGCTCAAAAGCAATAAAAGTAAGACAGTACTCTCAGCACAGGAACACACTGCAAATTACGGAAATATTGTTCATGTGGTCGCTTTCATCACGTATCAGGCAGCCAAGTGTGCATGCACTTGTTGGGCGAAAGCTCAAACGTAACTTCAGAGAGAGAGAGAGAGAGAGAGAGGAGATGGATGTTCGGAAGTTTAACGTCCTTTTCCACCACATACGGGTGATATCAAAGACGGGGCAACGAGAAAAGGGCCAGCACGAATATTTGGCCCCAACCGGAGAGAGAGAGAGAGAGAGAGAGAGAGAGAGAGAGAGAGAGAGGAGGGGGGGGGGCTTGGGGGAGGGGTCGAGGGTAGAATTAGCGAGCGCCCTAACTCACAACGGACTGTGATTTGGCAGGATGATTTATTTTGTGAATGTACTTTCAGCAACTACATCACTACGCTCTTCTGCTAAGTATTGGCAGAAAACGTGTGTGTGTGTGTGTGTGTGCGTGTGTGTGTGTGTGCGTGTGTGTGTGTGTGTGTGTGTGTGTGTGTGTGTGTGTGTGTGTGTGTGTGTGTGTGAGAGAGAGAGAGAGAGAGAGAGAGAGAGAGAGAGAGAGAGAGAGAGAGAGAGAAATGAAATGAAATGAAATGAAATGAAATGAAATGAAATTTATTCCAGAGGGCCATGCCCCTTTTGGAAGGGGGAAATGCACATGCAACAATAGTGCAAGAGAGAGAGAGAGAGAGAGAGAGAGAGAGAGAGAGAGAGAGAGAGAGAGAGAGAGAGAGAAATGAAATGAAATGAAATGAAATTTATTCCAGAGGGCCATGCCCCTTTTGGAAGGGGGAAATGCACATGCAACAATAGTGCAAGAGAGAGAGAGAGAGAGAGAGAGAGAGAGAGAGAGAGATTTCAGTCAGTAGGACACGTGTTCCACCCTTGTCCTACAGCAAACAAACTGCAGAAAAGAAAACAGAAAAAAAAAAAAAAATGCCGTCGCTTATCTTGCTCAATCTATTCTGCGAATTCAGGTCGGGAGCACTCTTAACGATTGGGTGATTTACTAGGACGCAGCACTTAAAAAAAAAAAAAAAAAACACCACACTGCAGTCTAGCGGCGAGAGCTCCGGTTCATTTCTGATCGTTGACGGCCAATCAATGCCTCCTCTATCTTGATGACGCATAAGGACCAACCGGCGCTGGAGGACCGACACCGACGTATGGTATCCAGTTCAGTTCATAAACCCACCCATTCTGCCGACTTTCGATTCCCCCCCCCCCCCACCCTCTCCAACTGGCGCCATGATTTTCTTGCTGCATGGGTCATCGTGATGGTCTTTTCATCTTTATATGAGACTGACGGGTCTCGTTGTTCCAGCATACCTCCCTCTCTTGCAAGCCTTTGAGATCTCTCGTTCAGATTCAGTTTTTTAATTTAATTTTTTTTTTTTAAATACTGTCCCCTTCAGGTCATTCGGGCGGCTCCACCCGGGGATAGCACGTCGCCGCGGTGCAGTGCCATCCAATACCCCCCCCCCCCTCAATGTTGCTGGGAGAGGAAAGCCGGATGACCCGGAGAGAAACTCCCTATGAGCAGCTCGATAGCCAGAAAAAGCCGGTATCACACATACCTTTATTATCACAAGCTCGACCTGAGCTGGAACCCACGCGATATCGCCGTGACAGCGGTGACAGCCGTTCAGTAGCGCACGCTCTAAGTCCGACGCGCTACCTGTTAGACCACCGCTCACCCCTCTTGTGTCTCAGTGGGAGGGTGCTGGACACTATCGCAAGAGCTAAGAACGATTGGTGAGCACGGAATCGTCAACAGATGGAGACTTCCAAGCAACAAACCTGGTTTCCTTTGCAATTACAGCCTTCACAAAAAGTTAAGGACCACTTGCAAATATCATTCAACTTTTGTCGTGGTGGCATGCTGGTGTAGTGCTGAACATCTCTGAAACGGCGGCTTATGTAGGCAAACAAATGAGCACAGTTCATAACCAGGGATGCACTCTTTGACCTGCATCTCATTTTTGCCGTGCAGAAAGCCCCAGGTATCGCTCACTGAACACTGAAACTCGGTCTAGTTTTGCCGAAATTGCAGATTTTCAAACGCGCCAAGCATGCTGTGTGACGCGCACGTGCCATCCACACAGTGGTCGCCATGTTCACTAATTACCCCTTAACCTTGCTACCGAATTTTACGGGAAACATCTTATTCGTTTATTTTTTTTTTGATTTATTGAAACTGTCACCCATCATGTTGACTGGTCTTTAACTTTTTGTGAAGACTGTAGTACCATCGACTTCAAAATAAACTGGATGAAAGCATGAATTCTGCATGAAATGCTTGCACAATCTAAGACATATTTCAGACAGAGACAACAACTGTTGTGCAAAACCGTAAACACTGTTTCTATTCCGCTCAACAATGTCAGATCAGCCATGTGATTTGAGGGTGGGTGGGTGGGTGGGGGAGTGGGAGTTTGACGTCCTTTTTCACCACGTCAGGGTATGATATCAAAGACGGGGCGACAAGAAAAGGGCCAGCACAAATATCTGGCCACAGCCGGGAATGGAACTCACGACCCGAGCATTGGGAGTCCAACGCTCTACCATTCGGCTGCCCCGGCTCCCCCAACGTGATTTGAACGAAAAATTATGATTATTATTATTTTTTTGTTTTTGGAACGCCAAATAGGGTTATGACTACAACAGAAAACCATACAAAGAGTGACCGTGTTTGATATGGGGCTTCAGTAGCCGTAAGCTAAACATCCCGTTTTATCTCCCCTGATCGACAGAGCAAAATTGGACTTCAAGAACGTTAGCTCCTACTCAGTCATTGATCTGCTAAGACCTACAAAAGAAACGTGCAGCAAATGTGTGCTGCAGGAACTAGTTAGTGCGATGTATACACTCACGACTGGAATTATTTTCTAGGGCCCCGCGGCAATCACATGGGTGCAAGTGTTACTTCCACAATAATAATGTCTGTAATCATCTGCCCACAACAGATGTGCTGTCAGTGGTTGAAAAAAACAAAACAAAACAAAACAAAAAAACCAACCTGTGACTCCAAGCAATACGTACTTGCAGGTTTGAGGTGATTGTGTCAGCCTATTTCAAGCTTCGAAGCTGACTCGGAGACAGAACCAGCACGTGCAAAATCATTCCTGTCAAGATTCTCAACTCGCGTGGCTAAAATTAAAGGGGTTGATTCTATCTTTCCTAAGCCCGCTTAATATGTTCTGGAACAGTTTCGCTCGTGAGTGCGCCTGTACGCTCTATATAACTCTATCTTGATGATTAGTACAGCTCTTAATGCGATACAATCTCCATATAACTCTATCTTGATGATTAGTACAGCTCTTAATGCGATACAATCTCCATATAACTCTATCTTGATGATTAGTACAGCTCTTAATGCGACACAATGTTGTTTACACTTTGCGCGAGCGGTCGAGCATTCAAATTCTACCGTTGTTGTTTACTGGAGCGCTCAGTGTGGTGGCCACGTCATCGAGTACGCTTTTGTTGGCTCAGTGCCAGCATTACAGATGCTGTCACTGTCCATATGTCTACGTGGTGTGATGAACAGCTCAGAACGATCTGTGATTATAAAAATAGTTGCATTAGCACCTTTAAAGGACACACACACACTTCATCTTGTAAACTGACATTTGCAAATGAAGTCTATCCCATCAGTCTTGATTTTTTTTTTTAAACATACAGAGTGGCAAAGTGCACACAAGAACAAACTGCTATCGTTGTATCAGGGCTATGCAAATTCAAATCTACTGGCTGCCATTCAGTTCAATTCAATAAATCTTTATTGTCCCAAAAGGGCAATTTGTTTTGCGGCTGTAAAATATTATTACTTATAATGAAAATAAAAATAAAAGTAAAACAAGATAGGGTATTAAGTTGGATTAAATTAAATTAAAAGGTAAGTAAAAACAACAGCTTTTCTCATTATATATATCACAATTCCTCACTCTCTCCCTCCCTCCCCCCCCCCCCCATCCTCTCTCCAAAAGGCACAGCTGCCACACCCTCACGCAACCCCCCCCCCCCTCCGCCCCATAGCTAAGAAACACCGGTGGGAAAGAAGCAAATCTCTATCAGTACAAAAAGACGCCACACGCCCACAGTTTGCTTTTCTTCTGTCTTTTCTTTCACGTCCTCTTCCACCACCAAGGCTACAAAAACGGTCCGTGATCCAAACGGATGTGTAGCATTTAGTGACGAAGTAGCAAAGCCATGAGCACGTGTCTGCAAGCATTTGCGTTATGCCATGGGTGTCCGGGGGCATTTAAAAAAAAACAAAACAAAAAAACAACCCCAATTAATTAGATTAAAATCTGTGCAATTTGGTGCTTTTCGGTGAATTTGGTGAATTTAAATGCTTCAGAGGAGAAAACACCTTATTTTGGAGGCTTTTATTTTCATAAAAAAAGAATTATACTAAAGTCTGTGCAATATGGTGCGCTTTGGAATGATTTTAAGTACTTCAGACGAGGAAACACTTTCTGAGGGGAGGACTTTTTTTTTTAAAGCCAACGGTGGAAATCCACCAGAAGGTGGAAGATTTGAAGCACTGACCACATACCGGTGATCAGAAAGACAAGAAAATGCCATCTCTTTAAGAGACATTTATCTGAAGACCGCTCATGTGCTTGCGGCCACGTTGTTGAAGATCCAGCCCACTTTCTTATGGATTGTCCTCTCTTTAATATTGCACGTACTCAAACAATATCAACTCTTCAATATAACTACAACATCGACACCCTCTTGAGAGGGAATCTCTGTCTTCCTTTGAATGACAATTTAAACATTTTTGAAACTGTACAGCACTTTATTGAAGTATCAGGTCGCTTTGACACCTAAATTCCGATTACCATTACCAGTCGCCGGCCCGCTGCCGCCGTCGCAGACACAATCCCACTGCATTCTTCTTTGTACTGTACTTATTGGCCATTCTTTCTATCCTCCTTCTTCCTATCTCTTCTTCACAGATCTGTCTTGTAATGCTGTGTCTGACGCCTCCGCCGCAAATGTTTTCTTGTATTTATGAGCACATTCATAAGATTTTAACTTGTTGTGCTCGGCATTGTGGAAGTTGTGTGGGTGTATTTTCTGTTTGTTCAAGGTGAATAAAAACTGTTTAAACCAAGAAAATGTCAAGTAAGAAAGACAGAAAAACGACAACAACAACAACAACAACATGTCAAGTAAGAAAGACAGAAAAACGACAACAGCAACAGCAGCAGCAACAACAACAACATTCCTCCCCGTACCCCCCTCCGCCCCAGAATCGAACTCAAGGCCTCAAATGTCTGTGAGCTTGAATATCTATCGTGTCCCCTTCAACGATCGACTCTTTTCTCAGGAGAAGTAGTCAGTGGGGGAAAAAAATTGAAACTAGACGCACAGCGAAATATTAACCTTCATTCGCTCACCACAAAAGTTTCAGCAAGTAGCAAGCAGGAACATCTGATTTATGTGAGTGCGACAGTCAATCTGTTCTATAAAAGAAAAAAAAAATCTTCGGACGTATGTACGCAAAACCGGAATTAGGGCACAGTTTGCGTAAAAGATTATTTTCACGAGTAATATGAATTGCGTCTGAAGAACTTTTATTATTTCGAGCAAAGGATCCCGGCCCCCTTTTTTAGCGTCACATAAACCAAGATTATTCCAGAAACTATCACGTAACGGTCTCAGACTGTGGCTTCAAAGGATCTCTCGTAAATATCAAAGGAATGTGTACCCCGGCTGTAGAGAAAACTCCTGTACTTGCGTACTTAGCCCTTCTTCGCGGTCAACTTTTTCAACATCCCCGACCAAGTCTAAAATCAGCGACAGACTTTTCCGTAACAAAGCCCAATAAATAAAGCTTAGGTTAACTTAATGCCTCTGAGCTCAATGTGCCGTGATCTACCGCGAGCTACTGTAAGCTTCTAGGTTGGAGGTGAAAAAGGAAACTTGTAATGCTCTCCTGTAAAGGGCAGCGTGGCGATGATGGCTGGTATTTTAAAATAGAAAGTATCCGTTCAGCTAGAAGCGCCGTGATTAGCAAAAGGTTCACCTAAATGTAGAAACGCAAAGACCGACTTCGTGACGGGGAAAGTGGGAGAGAAAGAAAAAAGAAATGGGATTGCCCCCCCCCCCCCAAAAAAAAAACAACAACAAAAAAACCCCAAAAAACCCCCAAAAAAACAAACAACCAAAAAAACCCACAAAAAACAAACACCCCCCCCAAAAAAAAACAACAACAACAACAACAACAACAACAACAAAAAACCCAAACAAAACAACACAAAACATAAAAAACAAAAACAAACAAAAACCAACCAAACAAAAAAACAACAAACAAAACAAAAAACAAACAAACAAAACAAAAAACAAACAAACAAAACAAAAAACAAACCAAAAAACCCACCAACAAACATAAAAAATATAAAAAAAGAAGAAGAGAGAAAGTAAGATTCTAAGAGAGAAAAAAGAAAGGAAAAAGATATGCACCCCCTCACACCCCAGAGAGAGAGAGAGAGAGAGAGAGAGAGAGAGAGAGTTTTCATCATATCGGATTGTTCACCAGATGATACAAGTTGTGGACAAGACGACAAATAAAGCTTCAGTGCAGTGAGGTGTTTTCAGTCTTCACTGGTCACCAAGTGTCGTACTTGCCGGTAAAGAACAATCGGAGGACAAGTTCATCACTCTACGGTCTATGATCACACGAACACGCGCACTTCCAACCCCAACCACCTCCTCTCCCAGCCCAAGTCGATGTGGTCTTGCAAATTCAAACATGGCGGCTGTAAGTTTTACTAGTGTAGGAGGTGACAGGTGTGAAACTGGCAACCTGTCTTATCCAATCAATAACGCGTATGTATATGTCGCCGTCACCGAGTAGGATACGTCATAATTACAATGCCTGCCTCCTTTTCTTCCTTTCTTTGAGGTAACCCACTTCGAGTTTACACACTGGGGATTTTCAGTGGTAAAACGTAGTGAATTACATAAAATTTATACAACACAGAATCACTCTAACATAACTGACGACAGTTGCGGAAACTCGAGCCCCCCCCCCCCCCGCCCCCCCCCCCCCTCCCCTGTTTGGTCTTTCAGTTTCACCCAGAGCGAGACTGATTTGAAAGATGGAGACTTCACGCCCAAGAGTCTGTGTCCATTTACGACTATTTTTAATACATGTACCTAAACTGCTAATGGGAAGTGAAGCGGTTGAATGATGACTCTGCCAACCTCCGCTCTCCCCCCTCCCTCAAACTCCCAGCTGCCCGCTCCGTCCCTCCCAAAGAAAAGTACCATGGACCAAGCTAGCTGTCAATAATGGGCGATGACATTATTCAGGGCGCACACTAACCACGAACGACAAGCAGGGACAAGAGGTCAGTGATCTCCCCTCCTCTTTCACCGAAGGCTGCTGGCTGTTAGCAGGAATACCAGGGGCACATGGTACAGAGTTCAGAAACCCGATATCAAACGCGTCGGCACTGTTTAGGTCCCACTCCAAAGAGCCGAGTAGGATGCGGGCTCCTGTGATGGGCATTGGGCAAAGACGCATATGTACATCTGACCTAGAAACATCAGTAGTACAGATAAGACGTCCACCAGACTGTGATGCGCCCAGCTACGGCGTAAGATACCGTTCGCTGTTAAACTGCCTGGACAATTTGGCGATTGGTCAGTGCGCTATAGGGGATCATCAGTACCTGCAAGAGTTCTTTCCTTTTGGAACCCAACGCAATACCAGTACATATATCTGAGCTATAGGGGATCATCAGTACCTGAAAGAGTTCTTTGCTTTTGGAACTCAACGTAATACCAGTACATGTCTTTGAGATACGGTGTATTTCCCTAAAGGTATGCTGCTGTAAGTGCAAGCAAAATTACGAGGTATGACAAAGGGAACTAACTTACACCAGTCAATGTACCAAATGGCTCACCGACCAGATCCACTCGTGGTCTGAGGGTATTCACCAATGCGAGAGGTCAGGTCGAGTCCCACTCAGGACAAAGCCGAATGTTTCCATCTCGTACGTGACACCGTTCATTCGGGCCGATCGTCGGGGGCTCTGTCCGGCTTCCTCCCCCCGCTGCTTTGGAAATGTTCAGCCCCAAAATTTAAAAGTTAATGCAATCCTCAATTCTGAGACTTGAACAGCTGAGGTGACTCTTCACACCAGGTGATTGTGATGTGTTCATGTACAGCGTGTGAGAGAATGCGTGTGATTCGCGTGAGCGTGCCTGTTGGGTTCGGCTCGCGGCGCTTTCGAGCCAATTCAAGAAACTGGGTAAAGCGCCTGGACAATACACAGTTCCTATTACTGTGATTATTACTGACAAAAGAGGGAAATTTACTCGCCAGAGTGTCGAATCAGCGTTAAGCTAGCCTGATCAGGTCTACTTCCACTTGCAACATGGATCAATACTCTGAATGCCTTGTGCTCTTCGAAAAAAGTGACTCCGTTCGCTTTACTGCCGCTGTGACAACACACTCCGTGTCATGAACTCTACCAACAGACCAGATATAAGCTGGGGTCAGCGGAAGGTAAATGGGTCCTGCTCAATAAGCCTGATTAAATTTCTACACCTTGCCTCCGCCTATTTGCACGCCGCCTGCTTCGAGGCACGGCAAGACCCTGCACCCGCGTCATAGCCGGGGGTGGGGGTGGGGGTGGGGGGGGTGGGTGGGTGGAGAGAGAGAGAGAGATATATGATGGTGATGATGAAACGTTTATTAGGATAATTCTTGTAGGCATCTGGAGAGAGAGAGAGAGAGAGAGAGAGAGAGGGAGATTAAATTTTAACTGTCAGCTGAAAATTCTGGTTGTGTTGAAAATTTGAATACAATTTTGATGGGGGGGGGGGGGGGGCGTGAGATATTCGCAAAAGGTTGATAAACAGGACGATTCTCTCGGCCCGGCCACACCCGGCCGTAGTCTGCAGTATCCGGTAACACTATGCACACCGGTACTGAGAACTCACGGCGCTCTACTGCCGCTACATGATTATGTATTACATATACTACTGGATCGATAAGCCAACAAGACCTGCCAACGCATCTGAGCAAGAAGCCAAAACAACAACGAAACTGACGCGGAGGTTCATCGCCAAAGCTCAGCACAGTGAAAGTGAGAACGACGAGAGGGGGTCGGTTTGGGGTGAGGGCCGAGTATGGGAGGAGGCCCGGAGGGAAAGGGTCAAGGTCTGTCAACAGATCATGTGACCCCGGCTGCTTGTATACCTACATCAGACATGTACCATGTGTTCTGCTGCCCGCACGCTGACTAAACACAGAGTCGGACCACCCACATCAATACTTGATAGGAATGGTAAGACTACTGCCTCACCAGACGCAACATCTTGCCGCAGGCCCAAGTTTTCCTCAAAGAACCGATAGGCTAATGGTAGCAACCACTGAAAACAAAACGGCCATTGTCACTCCATGACATGAACTCTCTCGCATGTTAAAAAGTCCGACACTTCAAGATGGAACTGAAGGAGATTTGTCTGTCGCGATATTGTCGGTATCAGTCCTTAAAACATTGATAGAGATTACTGAAGGAAACGCACGAGAAAAACAACAACAACAAAAAACAACAGCAGCAACAACAACAACAAAACAAAACAAAAACAAACAAAAAAGAAAGAAAACCTTCAAGTAAATGACTTAGCAACCTAAACGCGTGCTAGCGTGTCAGTGTGTGTGTGTGTGTGTGTGTGTGTGTGTGTGTGTGTGTGTGTGTGTGTGTGTGTGTGTGTGTGTGTGTGAGAGAGAGAGAGCGCTTAGATCGAATTCATTTCATGAGATCGTCTAGCCGATGCTGTCCTCGGTATCATCTCAACGTTTTTCTCCTACTTCCTTGGTCTAAATATTCGACAAAGACGAAATTCTACAGAACTGTTTCTCCTTCAATCAAACTACTTGGCTAGAGAGAGAGAGAGAGCGCGCTTAGATCGAATTCATTTCAAGAGATCGTCTAGCCGATGCTGTCCTCGGTATCATCTCAACGTTTTTCTCCTACTTCCTTGGTCTAAATATTCGACAAAGACGAAATTCTACAGAACTGTTTCTCCTTCAATCAAACTACTTGGTTAGATGTGAACTTGATCAGCTCAATAAGCACTGAATTGGCACGACTTGCACTGCTCCACAAACGACAAAACCGGGGTAGAGAAGGCGTCGAGCCTTCACTGACAGCCCCCCCCCCCCCCCCCCCCCACAGCTTCGTGAAGCGCTAGTTAGTGCAGACCTGACTGGCAGCTGCTACTGCCATCGTCTGAGTTTTGAATTTCCAAAACAGTTTACTAAGTAAGCTCGGATCACCTTGACCCGCCGTAACCTCCGAAACTAACACCCTGGAGAAAGTCTACCCATTCCGCCCTGTTTATTTTCACAGACTTCTGTTACAGAAAAGGGAATGCAAAATAAACACGGACTGAACAAAACAGTCGTAATGACTTTCGCAGTGAAGAAGTCTTCG
This sequence comes from Batillaria attramentaria, assembly GCA_018292915.2. NCBI lineage: Eukaryota > Metazoa > Mollusca > Gastropoda > Batillariidae > Batillaria > Batillaria attramentaria. Next base: position 769,396 of record JACVVK020000294.1, read on the forward strand.
GGTAAAGAGAAAAAAAAAAAAAAAGGGAGAAAAAAGCAAAAAAGCAACAAAAAAGCAAAAACAAAAACAAAAAAAAAAGCAACAGTTCCATTCACTGACACAAACGCCATGGAAGTTCCGACAGTTAACAAAAGCCTTTAAGACTTCTTGAATTTGGCATTTATTTTCATTTTCAGATCTTACAAGGTGACGGTTTAGTATACAGTTTCAGTCGTTCGTATCTCTGTTTTCATACGAAAATGTGTAGATATAATTAAGATGACAACAAAAATCGCAATGAATACCAACACAAAAACGCTTCTACTTCTATTTATTACGGAAAACGAAACAAAACAAAACAACAAAAAACCACATAAACAAACAAACAAACAAGCACAACAACAAAAAGGCTGAAAGCTAAAACAACAACAACAACAACTAATACTTGGCTAATGAATGGTTCAATCACTGATCTTACTCTGGCTATATATATAATATTGTAAGTATCGCCAGAGATGTTTCAGGTTCTGCTGGAGATGCAATGTTTAGTGGTGTCATGTAAAAAATGAAAGTACCATGTGTGTGTGTGTGTGTGTGTGTGTGTGTGTGTGTGTGTGTGTGTGTGTGTGTGTGTGTGTGTGTGTGTGGCCGGGATGGGATCGGGGGTGAGGTTAGCACGAAAAGGTTTTTGAACGATCAGAGACTAAAAGAATCCACAGTAGTATTCTCAGATCCATCCCCCCCTCCCCCCACCCCCCCCCCCCCCCCCCCCCCCGCAGCTGCACGCATCAGAACGCGGTATGACGAAAAGCACCAAGGGAACTGAACGGAGGCAGGGCGTATCCCAGGGCATTCCAGGGCATTGACCTACTTCTTGGGGGGGGGGGGGGATCGTGAATCGTTATCTGGGTCACATCTCCCTTTGCTGGAAATCAATAAAGTTTGATAAACACTAAAAGCGGGTCACGGGCGGGGGGGTCGGTGACAAGTTACTGAATATCTGGATGTTGAGTCGAGGCAGCCATGGCAACCGACGCAGGATCATCATTATGCCCTTTGGAAGGGAAAGTCTAACCAAAGCGTATCAGAGTACGACACGTAGATTCAACAGAAGTGTGGGATCTCAGTAAATATAGAAGTACATGTATCTTAAGGTTGGGCGTCCCTTATCTCAACCTATGAGTGGATTTTGACAAGTATAGGTTTGAAAGCAGTATAGTCATCTGGCAACACCATGTACTATGTGTTATCTACAGGTAAAAGCTAAAAACGTTCGATTCCTTCAAAATGCAAAAACTGTTGACTTTTTAAAACAAACTGTTTCAGCTACTCTATGAAGATGTGCACACCATCTTTTACTCTTTTTTTTTTACGTAAGCAGTGAGGCTTGGACTAGAATATTTTCCTAATTGGCACAGATGTATTACGACACTCTGTCAGTAAGCGTGCCTTAAAATCTGGGGACATTGCATTTATTATTTGGTTTTCGTAAGATTTTTTTTCCACGTGTGTGAAGATTTTTTATTATTATTATTATTTTTTTTTTCAGGTACGCAAACCATTTCTACACCACAAATGATTTTCACTGATCAACACTGGCTAAAACTGAGGACAGAGAAATCTGATGCTTCCTACCATCATCTACACGAAATACACTTTGAAGGCTTCGTTTGCACTGATCCACAGGGAATAGGAGACAGAGTTAAGGTGTGTGGGCGTAACGACTTTGGAACGAGGTGGCGTAATTTGAAATCACACACACACACACACACACACACACACACACACACATACACACATACACACACACACACACACACACACACACACACACACACACACATACACACACACACACACACACACACACCACATACACACACACACACACACACACACACACACACACACACACACACACAGAGTGTTCGTACCCTGGTCTCGATGGCGCCGTGAGAAACAGGTGAGAGAGAGAGAGAGAGAGAGAGAGAGAGAGAGAGAGAGAGAGAGAGAGAGACTCACTGCAAACAAGTAACTCAGTTTCTTATCCTATTTCTGAATACTATCAACCCCCCCCCCCCCCCCCCTGCCTCTGATGTTTATTGTTATCCTAGACGGTATGACACGGAAGGAGACTACAACGTTACTGAACGAAACGTATTAGCCACGGTCTGTACGATACCCACCCACCCCCCGCGTTTTTTGTTTGTTTGTTTTGTTTTTTAATTTTTTTTTAACCCCGGAAATAAGACTCAGCTGACTCAAACGAACCTCGAATAAAGTGGAGGAACCCGAAACCGGTTCCACATCAACGAACACAAAGCCATGCATGTCAGAGTAACCTCCGTCCAAATCGTCCCGGCGTGAAACACACAGTTTGAGTGACACGACTTGCGTCACTCGGGCGATCTTTCCTCAAAAACCAGCCCCGGAGCAATGACCTCTCCCCAGCCCAGACACGCCAACTTTTAACGCGAACTTCTCGGAGTTCAGTCCCACTAACCGAGATGCCTGCACATCATTCATTCGTAAAGAGAGGAAACTACCTCCTAAAAAGAATGCCCTTTGAAGTGAGAACGCGTGCATTTCTACAGCCCCCCCCCCCCCATCTCTCTCTCTGGATTCTTGTTTTGTTCTTTTTTATTTCATTTTATCGGCAGCCCTTTAAGGGCAATGCCCTCGCAACGTGTTTTTCTTGTTTATTTTGTTGTCGTTGTGTGTGTGTGTGTGTGTGTGTGTGTGTGTGTGTGTGTGTGTGTGTGTGTGTGTGTGTGTGTGTGTGTGTAATTCCAGTTTAATGTACCGCGAGGTGCAAGTGAAGCCGAAAGGGGATCCCTTTAATTCCTAGTGATCCGTCTGCTCAGTTGTTTTGCATTGCTGATCAGTCTGAACTCGCGGACACTCAGTGACACACACGAAACCCCCACACCCCAAAAACAAGGAGGAACGGCCCCGTCCTACAAAGGTGTTTCTCCAAATTTCATGTTATTTTGTCTGTTTTGTTGGTATTGTTGCCGGTTCTCCCCTCTCCAAGTTCTACCAATGACACTAGATCCTCTACGACCTCGACCGATTAGTCACGTGACTGGGGGTGGGGCCGGGTGGGGGGGAGAGAGAGAGAGACAGACAGACAGACAGAGACAGAGAGACAGAGAGAGAGAGAGAGAGAGAGAGAGAGAGTGGGTGGGTGGGTGTTTAGGAGTTTAACGTCCTTTTCCACCACGTAAGGGTGCTTTCTAAGACGGGGCAACGAGAGAAAGGCCAGCACAAACATTTGGCCCCAGCCGGGATTCGAACTCTCGACCCGAGCATTGAAAGTCCAACGCTCTACCATTCGGCCACCCTGGCTCCCCAGAGAGAGAGAGAGAGAGAGAGAGAGAGAGAGAGAGAGGTCAGTTCCGTGAACTAAACATTTGACGTCAGCCTCAGGCAGGTCGTCATACACAGACAGAGAGATGACGTCAATTCCGCGAACTAAACATTTTCACGTCAGCCTCTAGCACTGCTATCGTCTGAGGAAGCTTGTTTATGTCTTGTGATTTCCCTGTTGGCTTTGTGGCTTCCCCGATTGAATTATTTTTCACATGAAATCTGGAAGATCTAGAGGGCTGGTGAAATGTCGGAGGCAGTGACGATACTTGCTTATTTTGTCTGTGAACTAAGCGTTTGACGTCAGCTTCACACTGGTGGTATGACAGATGATGCTTGTGCATGTCTTGTGATTTCCCTGTTGCTTTTGTGACTTCCCTGGCTGAACTAATTTTTACATAAAATCTGGAAGATCTAGAGGGCTGGTGAAACATGGACTAGAATACCTTGGATTGTACTTATGAAATCGAAAATTTGGAACTCTTTTGACCGGTGCTTCTCGCAGAAACTTGAAAAAGTTATGTTTATCTAAAAGTTCAGTTATTCTAAATGCTAAAGATATAATAGTGCAGTAGTTCCTGTCATATGTGCAGTTGTCACACTAGACAAAAACGCCGGGATGATAAGTAATTTGCAGTAGTCTTTTCATAGATATTTGATCTTATGTGCAAACCACCCCTACCTCGGAAATATTATTTTTTTACACAAAACCAGTCAGAGCTACAGAGCTGTAGCACTAATCAATGCAGTGTGATTGGGTGAACTTCCAAAGTCTAGAAAATGAAGGAATTTGAACAACTTTTTCGAAAAAATTCGTAACATGACCGATTTTTTTAAAATTGGCGATAACTCTTCTGAAAATGCGGCAGGCTAAAAATCGTGAAAGGTAGCTCTGGAGAAGGTGATTTCCCATTTTATCTCAAAGTAAAAAGGCCTCCATCGAGGTGGTTTAGGAGATAGCCATCATTACATCCGTCCACACACACACACACACACACACGTCATTCCCGCCAAAAAGAACGCAGCAGCAAAGTGTGCACGTAAGGTGTCTATGACGCAGATTTCGTTACGTCACTGTGTGCGTGAAAGTAAGTATTGTTTGGAGAAACGTCACAGTCTTGTTTTGTATCACTGAAACTTGCTGCTGCGCGTAGCAAAATCTGCCCCGTCTCATAAAGTTGTTTCTCTATAGAGAAACAACTTAAAAAAGGATGAAAGGAAAAGGCAGTGAAGAGTTCTGCTCGCCTTTAAAAACGGGGTTAACTGAAAGACCTGCCTGGGTGCAATGCCCAGCGCGCGCGCGCGTCACGTGCACACACACACCAGCTTAAAACAATACCCATTAACATCTCATAATTCTGCAGTCCTCGACAGCAACCAGAATTTCCTGTATCCTCCCTCTCTCTCTCTCTCCCCCTCCTAGTGAGTGTCAATACCGGACACAGCATGTCTGACCGACTAAAAAATCCAGTGACACTCCTGACCCAGATTCGAGGGCATTCACCCCACAGGAAGGTTGCACCGCGCAGAACCCGAGCGATCCCGCCTTCCTTACGCAGGGTTACGCCCCTTGCTATGAAAAGGTCGCCCCCCACCCCCAACACACACACACTAAAAAAAACAACAACAACAACAAAAAAAAACAACCTCATAACAAACCCAGAGACGACACACTGAAACATGCAACTTACAGGGTCTTGGAGTAAGGGACTGGCAGAGAAACATGGACAGCCCACATCTAGTTGGCCCCTAAACCTGCCACAACCACAGACGTATGGCCACAACGCGTTTCCTGTAAAGTTGCTGGTCGGACGGACGTTGCTCCAGCCTATCCCCATCAACTGAGGTGTGTGTGTGTGTGTGTGTGTGTGTGTGTGTGTGTGTGTGTGTGTGTGTGTGTGTGTGTGTGTGTGCACGGGACACTGAATCACGTACCTCTCAACTGGGAAGGGGCGAAAGGAGGGGCGGGGGGGGGGGGGCGGTGTTTGGGGGTCTAACGTCCTTTTCCACCACATACGGGTGATATCAAAGACGGCACAAATATTTGGCCCCAGCCGGGATACGAACTCACGACCCGAGCATTAGAAGTCCAACGCTCTACCATTTGTCGTGGGTGGGCAAGAGCCACTGAACGTCAAGTCGCCTTAGTGCTTACGTCGAGCAAAATTCAGGACGACTGTCCTATACCTTTAACGGTTAGCCAGGATAATTATTTGTCCTACCACAGATTCCACTGACAGGAAGCTCTGAAGTAACC